>JAYRBT010000139.1:24727136-24748775 GCA_036023395.1 Myiotriccus ornatus | reverse complement strand
GGGTTTTGTCCGGAAATTTACTTGGGCAAAACCATTCACAGCCCCAGGGACGGGCTGGTGGGCAAAACCACGACAGTAACATGGAAGAAGACTGTCAAAATGACTGAAAATTATGACTGTGCTAGGACAACATTTTGTTCATCCTAGAGCTGGTCCCAGTGGGGCCAGACACAAAACAAACACAAATAATATTTAGGGATGTACCTTGGATATCAAACTAGGTCCTTGCATAACAAGCTGGTAGAAGAACAACAGCTGTTCATTCACCAGGACCACACTGTCTAGTCACCTTGTTTGGAGAATTCTAGGCTCTATTAATTCCTTACCATTTATGTATACGGAAACATAGAGCAAAGTAACATAGCTAAAAATTAAGAGAATTGTATTCACATTCCTAGAGAAAAGTACATGGCAGATAGTAGCAATTTAATCTGTGGTAAATTAGGTATTATCAGTTGTTGCAATTATCTTCTGCTTTTTATGCTTTTTTTTTCATCTGCTCCTCCTCACTTTTCAATAAACATAATTTCATCTCAAGTATCATTCTTTACTATTCATAATAATATAGCTCAATCCTTAGACATGAGGAAGATTCTGTTCTGAGAAGAAAAGAAACCAGAGCCCATCGACGCCAATAGCAACAAGGTCGCAAAGCAGTATTACAAACGGAATGCAGTCTCACTAATTCTGTAAGCCACCAAGATGACAGACACTGTGAGATGCCACCAAATACTCCCAATCTCTAGGAGAGAAAAAAAAAAAAGTCACAAACTCACTTTCTATAGTTTGGCTCATCCAAGAAAAATGGGATGTCATGACGCATATAAACACAGCTCTACTTTTTCTCCCTAGCGTCCATAAACCTTTTCCTCCTGTGAAGCCTATTTCTATGTGGGGCAGCAGATATAAAATAATTTACTTAAGTTACAAACAAGAAACACCTGTGGGAAACTGTCGTCAATACGAAAACAGGTACTTTAAAAAAAAAGGGTAAGAAAATCCACCATATGAAACAAAGATTGGTATTCGTATTCTTGTGTGACTAATTATTTTTCTTGACCATCCAAAGCCTCTAATGACCTATTTGTTCAAATAAGGCTCCTTTTCCTACTCTGTTTCTAAGAAATACTGAAATTTTTATCCTTTATTCAGTAGCACACACGCTTCCTGTGGCACATCCCACACTCCCTCTTTTCAGGGAGATCAAAAAACTATTATAGACTATTGATACAGGTATTGTAGAAACTGTGAAGCACGTAACAGCACAGACTTTTGCTCTACTGAAAGTCATTTATTATTGCATAACATCAGACCATGCCAAATATTCAACATCACCATAATTAAAACATTTATGTTGCTACTCATTGCCTGGAGCAGAGCAGTATGAAAGTCCTTACCGTAAACAGTATCAAAGTTTCCAACAGGTATCTCACATTGCTGAGTTCTTCCTTCAGCACAAAAAGGTCATGAAGAGACATTTTCTCACTCCAGAAAAGTAATTTAACATGTTCAGATTGACACACCACTACCTCAGAAAGTGAATTTTCTTTAGGCAAGTATGAGAGAAAACCCTGGAGATAATTGGTATTGCCATGTATTTTATACCTGCCATTTATACCATTGCCATACCAACCTCCAGTCACTCCTATAATTATAAAAAGTTGCAGAAAAAGTATTCCATCATTATCTACTGAAGAACTCGGGATAAAGGTAGTAATTCACTCCTACTTGCCCACCTTTGTGCTCCTAAATAAGTGGGCAGCGTCCTTCAGTTTTTCACATGAAACCCCCCCCAAGCATTTAGATCTTTTAGATATCTAAATATCTATGAAGAAAATAATATTTCAGGACCTTTTTTTCCTCTAATACCTATTGTTTGTAATTCAGCTTGCCACATGCACTGAAGCTATGTTCACAGTTTTCAAACTTACAATTATTTAAATTAAAACATGGCAGAATTCATAAATGTGTAAAACACTTAAACATGCAGTAAAAATTTCATTAAGAGATATTTTCCACTGTATTAGTGTCAACAGATGATTTTAAATTAGGATAGAAAACCGAACACAGAAGGTTTATTTTCATTTTAGAGTAACATGACTGTGACTGATCTCTTCAAATGGTTCCACAATCGCAACTTTGACCAAATTTTAAACTGAATATAAAATCAATGAAGAGGGAGTATATAGACACATGAACTGTTCTTAAAAATTTCTTCTGACAGCAGAGTTTCTTACAAACAGGAGGCAATATACTTCAATTAGCAAAGGTGACAATGAAGTGTGTATTTGCTGACATCATCACCAGCTCCCACTACCTGGTCAATGGATAACTAGGGGCTTGATTTCTTTAAACACAATTTCAAATACCTTCTAACAGAATCCTTGTGTAATACTTAAATCTTGTTAAAAAATGATTGGCAAGTTTGAATACATTTTTAATAAACAGAATGAGGCCCAAAGTAATCTGATGAACTTTTATTAAAAAATAATCTTCCTACAGTAGTATGGAATTCTTTATCAAAGTCAAGCCACCACCTGTTCCAGATCCTTCTTCCCTAGCACCGTAAATCTGATCTTTTCTGTTCCTCTAGTGATCAGCACTGCTGGCTGATAACTGCTCTGCTTAGAAACCCAAACGCAGTTTTGACCACGAACGCAATTTTCAAGCAGCCAAGAAACAGCTTTACTGAAAAAGAAACCACCTCCCCTTCAATGAGACCAACTTTTTTCTAAACCTTTACAGATGGATATAATTCCATGCACAGTCATTAGATCCAGAAACTTCTCAGAAGAGAACCAAAAGTTGCTTAATGACACATTGCAAGTTGATTTGTGATGCTCTGCGTGCAGTTTGCTTTTTCAGACTTTTTGGGCTGCTTCCTTTTCCGAGCACAATGCGTTCAAGATGCATGATGTCTGGTTCCCAGCTTTGCTTCTATCTGCTGGATGTCATTACGCACTGAAGATTTATGTTCAATTTCAAATCGAATGCAAGTTTCACACTCTAAGTAGGGGTGCCCACAAACATATTGTTCTTTGGAGAACAACTCTCTGGCTCCATAGATATAACTTGGACAGAGTAGTTCTGTTCTTCTGCAGCCCATGCCCGATCCAGATCCACAAGCCCCATACACTGTTTTCCTAAAAGCAGAGCAAGGCAGAGCATGGAAACTCAGAATGTAGAAACATTATCAGAAACGTGCACTTCAATATTCAATGTTAGGAAAACACATCAGTAAGCCATCTAAAAATAAGTTCCACATCTACTTTGAAAAACTATCTTAATCTGTTTTACTTCAAATAGACACTCATTAATAGTTCCAAATCACATCTGTGACTTGTAACCCTCATTTAGCAAAGATCTTGAAAAGATTATTAACTCCCTATATACGGAAAAAGCTTAAAAACAGTTGTGCCTTTCTCAAAACATACAGAAAAATCCATACTTTAATGTAAAGGCCATAGCAGGAAGAAAAATGCCTCGTTTACCCCTTAGCTCTCTGAATTGCCAATTTCTACTCCCTTTATAACCATAACTGTTTCCCTCCTGTACTTTCATCTAAAATCTGAAAATCTCTGATTATTGAACATCAACAAAAGACTACAATACAAAAAAATTATCCAGCCTAATTGTTTTGAGGCATATTAATGTAACTACTTGTAACCAAAAATACGACATTGGTAATGCAAATTAAGCTTATCTCAGATTTATGTGCAGAAAAAACAGGAAGGATAAATCAAGGGAGGTTTTCAGCTTAGACATTTGTCTTTACTTATTTACTCATTATAATTGATTATTATGTTCTGAAATACCGAATTGACTTGTCAGATTGTATTTCAGCAGTTTGAAACTCTATTGCAAGAAAGATTTAATACTTCCCTGAAATGTTTTATAACTAATACTTATACTGTCTCAAGTTCTGAACAGGGCACAATCCTCCTTGGGTCTCAAAGCCAATGATTCTACCTCTTCCTGCTCCTGAGGAAACTGTATAGTTAAATATATTTGGAGTCTGAGACAAAGGGAAGACAAAGGAGCACATCATGTTTACCATCAGGATATGAGTCTGGCATATTCATCTGTAGTTCCTCTGGAACTGCTTACCTCTTCCCTGAATGTAATACACAGCTTTTGTGCCTGTACCGTTACAAGCCCTGTTATGCACCCTGATTAGGTGCCTGTAGAGGTTTTGGTAGGTGGCACAAACTCTCCTCAGAATCCTTGTATTTCAGAACAGCTGGTGCACATCGCACTTTGACACAGTACTCAGTCCAAGCTATTCTGTCTTTCCACAGTGAGCCGATGGCCAGAACTATCTTCTCCTTCTCAGCTGAATTACTTAGTTACAAAATAATGTCACTACTTTGAATTCACCAACATTATGACACTTGGACTCTGTTCTGTTGGTGGCTTGGAATTCGAGAGGGGTAGTAATTGGGTAGGAGACAATTTAGAGACAAAATAATAAGGGAGGGCCTGAAAAAAATCCATACTTTCCAACTCAGTCCTGTGTGGATCTATATGTTGCAGGGAGAAATTAGCAGTTTATAAACCCAGGACACAACCCTATAAATTACTTTTCATGGCGCTATTCTTCCTGCATTTGTGGCTTCATAGAAAATCACCTTCTGCGGCTGATTGAACAAAATGGCATGTACACACTCCTGCCACTGACAGCAAAATCTTTCTTATTCCATGTGTGCACACTAAAGAGCAGCTGGGATTGTCACAACTGGAGCCTGGTTCCCCAGGTGCTCTCAGTAAGACTGTGTGAAATGCATGGAGCAGTTCTGTGTAAGCAGGTGGGCTGTAGCAATGCCCACAAAACCATTTCACCATTCAGTCTGCACTGCTGCATATAGTGTATAAAAGCCATATGCCCAGTGAAAATGATACACAGAACTTAGTTAATTTAAAAGGGAACTGCTGTGTGTAGCAGAACTGGGTTCAACTGCGTATTTTTACCTTTACAGATACTACAGAAATCGGTGATAACTCCTTCTACAAATGTGTTGTTTCAGCAATGAGTCACAGATAAATGTTAACTTACAGGTAACGAAAGCAAATGATTTGTCACTTCTCTGAAGCTGCATTGGTAATTGCTAAAATGTTTGCATATATAATCCTAAAATATTCAAAAAGTAGCAGAATAAGTGATTTTGCCACCATTTACAACAGAGAAGAAAAAGCCTCCACCTGTTCAGGAATACTCTCATTAAATGAAATACACAGTTTACTCAATACCTCATGATGCATTTACCAAAAGCATTCTCACCATGGCTGTAACACCAATCTCATGCAATTGTTTGCAAGGAAAACTTAAAAATACTGCTAAACAAGATTCCCACAAAACCAGTTTCAAAGCTGAAGCAGAACAGGGAATTGGGAATCATCTTCAATGAAACAGACCAGTATTATATAGAACTTAAAGAAAAAGTAACACTCTTGAAAACAGAAAAAGTGATGATGTAGGGGAAGAGGAGAATAAGATTTACATTTATGGTTTTTGTCAGAGCAAAACACATGAAAGTTACATTTGTGGGAAAAAACCCTGCAGTTTCAGACACAGTCAACAGATAAAAATTACAATCTTTCAAAAAATAAAAAAAAAATTGTGTCCTATTTCAATTTTCAGTCCACAGTGTGGGGTGCTACACTGGTAACTGAATACTGCCCTTTTTAATTTCTTTTTTTGAAATACTGTGATGATAAGAAGAGGAGCTGAAAAATTTCTCGTCAACTTTTATACGGAATCTGTATATTTTTGTGCAGCGAGCATAAGAAATACCTTGAACGCTTCAAATCAAGCTTTTAAAAAACATTACGATTATTCGCTACTACTGCTTTAATGTAGTTTATAAATATTTCTTCTAAGCCAAGAATGGAAAGTTATGTTCTTAGAGTTCCAAGCCCCGTCTGTCTTTTCTGACCCGGAAGCTCATTTATATCTTCCATCAGAACAAGGACCACATTATACGCTTTTGTAAGTCAAAGCTTATTCCACATATTTGAAGTGGTTTGTATTTTGCTGTCCTTCTGACCAAAGCCAGCCCAACCTCTGCAATTTACCCTTACTGTTTGCAGCTGGCATTAGATGTCTGCCCTCCTAAGAGAGTTATCCCCAGTGACTACAAGCAGGACAAACGGGGCACACTGAAAGTCACTACTACGAACTGTGCTTTTAATGTAAGATAAACTGGCAACAGCAGGACTTCAGTGAACTTTACAAAGATCTCATGCTTTTCACAGAATGGTGGGGGGGGGAAAGGTCAAGCAATAAAATAAAATAAATCAGTAAAATGCAAACTCTCTATCTCATATTGGTGATTTTGAAAGAAGGGAAGAGTTTCTGTATCAGAGAATGGAAGAACAAGAGTGAAATGTGACAAAACTTGAATTTTTCAAGTTTTATGTGAAAACAGCAATCTAATGCCCCATTCATAAAGGTCTACTTCTTCCTTTATATATCAAGGTGAAATCATTACTGAGATGCAGAAATTCATACCAATTAGCCTGCGTTCAGGTGGAAGCTGAACAGCTGTCTGATCTGCAAATCTGCAAAGAATCATGTGCTCCTAAAATTAAAAAAAGAAAGATAAAGCAAGAAAAATCTAATTAAATGTTTTAACGTATTAAAAGTGCTATTACACTGAAGACCATATTTCTAGAAAATTTATCTGCGTGCAAATCCCAATTTTATTCTGCAAATATGTGTGTAAATCAAGAGTTTGTAATCATTTCTCTTCATCAGTGTTTGTTTCTTGCTAAACTTTCTAATTCTTTTCAGCAGTTGAATTGGATGCAGTGTATACAAGAGAACTCTTCAAAGACATACTGCAGACTAATTTTGCCTTCAATAACTGACAAGCAACACAGTCGTCTTTTAGCACAGTCATCACAGAGCTGCATCTCTGCATCAATAAGCAGCCAAGATAAAATTCTTAAACAGGTGATTTGAAATACTGCACATTTCTCCAAGCAGTGATTTTGAATCCCAGAAGAACAGCCTCATGGTCAAACTTCCTCTGCCCTGTCAAATCCAGTCAGGATCAACTCAAAAGATCCTGAAGGCAAAAAATACCTGGCTGTGAATACGAAAGTCTCCTCCATCAAAATTGCCATAATGCAATTTCAACCTATCCCTGTTCCACTAGAAGTTTTTGCAATGGCTTCCACAACAGCTGCTGTTGATTTCTTCCTGTCCTGTCACCGAGGGGGATGGTGCAGTGGAGGATGCATTTCACTCCCTGCTTAGATCACTACACAAGTGGGCAGAACCCCATATCCTCATTTGCCTTCAAATCCCACCACCTCTGTCAGCATAATCATTCCTCGAAGACCAGCCAAGCCAAGGAATGCAAGCTAGCCAGATGGTGAAAGAAAAAGCCTTGCAGGTGTACCAATGAAATTAATGCTCTGATGACAGCTGTGCTCTTTGGGACAGCTGCAATATTTAAGTACAGGACAGCGTAAATCAGAACCATCTTAGACTTGTACAACATTCCCAAGTCTCCTACAATGTCACAGGGAGAAAACAAAAGTGGACAACAACAAAAAGTGCTTTCCTAAGCAAAGCTTTCAGAGCTATAGTTCTGAAAAAAAGGTATGTGTCTTGCATCCAAAACTTTTTTTTTTTTTTTTAATTCTTGCCTGATATAAAATGATGACTTTAAAGACTTGGTTCTTATACCAGGTGGAGAGAGCAACTTCACCTAAGGACACTTCAGGTTCTTTCAGTATTCTGAAATAAGGATACTTACTCTAGCTTTTTATTAGAGGGACATAAACATCCAAGAGTTTTTATTCCACTAAAAAGCTTCATATTAAATCAAGATGGTAACTACCCCCACAGTACACTCCCTCCAACTCATAAATTTAATAGACACCTGACCACAAAAAATTTTCTTACATATTATAAAATAAAATATTAGCACCATCTGATACTCAAATATTACTCATGTAAATAAATGTACACTATCTTGAGGCAAGGATATTTGTTCTCTAGTACTGCTCACTGGCATGAAGGTTTCCAGCTCACAGCTTCATAAAATATATGGAAGCAAAATGAGAACATGTTATAATACATTTAGGAGTTACACACACTCCACCCACCCAGTTCCATTCAAATGTGGCTATTTTTGTAGTACAAAAGAGCTGAAAATGTTAACCCAGACATGAGTACTGGAGAATGAAGGAGAAAGAGAGCCATGGGCAATGCGGCCACAACTAGGAGAGAAGCAGCAGTGGAAGGCAGCTTGGGGAGAAAAAGAGGGATTTAGAGGAGGAGGAAAAGATCCTCACAACTCCTCACCAGCCTTCAGGCACCCAAGACAACTTGGCTCTTTGCAACATCAATGTTCCAGCTCTCTGGACGAAACCAGAGCCAAGGTAAGCCTTGTCACTTAACCTGAAAATCTGGACTGACTCCAGTCAGTGTTAGAGAGGTGATCCAAAGAGATAAATTAGAGCATGTTATGACTACATGTTTTACTCATGACACACATTAAATTTTCAGAAATAAGAAGAAAAGCATTTCTAAAATAATGAAGATTATAGACTGCCCAAACTTTGTGTGTGCATTTGCTTACTAGAACACCCTTACCTTCAATTCCTATTAAATTTCCAAAGTGAAAAGTATTTGCAAAGTTATACAGTTCTACTTTCCAATTCTCCTTGTGTTTTGATAAACAGTCTCAAAATGTATCATCCTAGAAATCTACAGATATCTTATTCTTTGCAACTATCATCTAATGAATTACAGCATAATATTCTCATCAAAAAAGTTTTGGAAATGCCAGACTTCTGGATGTCTTATTAGATCTCACGAAAATAAAAGATAAGAGAAATTAATTTAAAATGAGAACTGGAGGGGGTGACACAGACAATGTCTGGCTAACACATGGCAACTTTGACTGCTGGCCAATAACCTGTAACAATTTATTAATATGAAATATAAAAATGCATACAGCTAGCTGCATAACAAAAGTTATTTATAACTAGGATTACTGGAGGCACCAACCAGCCTGGATCTTTTGTATAGACTTCTACATTATTAAGAGCAGCAATATTTTTTAGCCTTGTCTTTGACTCCTGTGCCCTCTGCAACATGAATAATAAAATGCTGGAATCTACAGTGTTGACAAACCCTGTGATTTAAATCTCCATGGATTAACAGATTAGGAAAAAAATTCAGTGAGTTGCAATGAGGTTATGCACACTATCCTAATCTAGGCATCCCTGACTTTATAACTGTCACCATCTCCCTCTGTACTGTTAACTGGTTTACTTTCAATAATGTTAGTAAATGAATTTTTTCTGAACTGAAACCTGAGTTCTTTGTGATTATGTGTTAGAAACACATAAATTTAAACAAGGGGGAAAATAATGACAGGTCCAAATCCACTGTATGGCTTTTGTCATCTCAATCTATGGGCATTTATTTCCATGTAAATTAGTAAAGTGTACATAAACCAGACTGTCATGAAGGTAAGATAAGTGTATTAGCAGATAACTGAATTTCCCTTAGAGGATGGCTGGAAATTTTCTTAATTTTTAAAACTCCCTCTTATTTGAGGATTAAAAAGGATAATCTCCATTTTCCTGCCACATACCGCATCTTTGCACTGCTCACTGTCCCAAAAAAACATTTGGATATTACAAATACTTTCCTTTGCTTTCATATTTCTGTTATAAAGAATTATTCTGCATCTCCAACATTTATTTCTACATTGTAAACACTAAGACCCCTGTCTAGAGTTTGACATGTAAATTTAGTAAAGTTTCTCTATAACCTTGCTTCTCTCAAAAGGAAACATTTTCTTTCCATGCCACATTAAGTGCATCTAAACGCACATGACAAAGTTTAACACATCAGTACCAGTTTCCTGCTGTCCACCTCTCTTCTCTTGTCCTTCTTCACTCCCCTGTTATCCTCACTCTGTCAGGTCTGCGTGCTTCATTGATTCTTTCCTCCCACATTTCTCTCGGGACTATCTCCACAGACCCTTCCTTTGCAGGGTCCAAACACACTTGAATACTTTTTAAATAATTTTGAGCAACATTTTCAAAACAATACTGCATAAAATTCTTGCTGATCAGTACAGGCTTTTCCTGCTTAGTATGTCCAATCTTTTAGACATAAATTAGAGGGAAAAATCTAATGATTTTTAGAAAATAACAGCTCTACTTAAGACCTAAATAAATTGGCATCTTGTAATTGTTAATGGATCCATGCTGAGTACTTCAGAAATGGCTCACTTATACATTATGATAAAACAAGGGTTTATTTGAGGAGAAACTATTTAATTTCATTGAAGAAAAAAAGCCGTAAAACATGTATGGTGGAGAAAAAACACAATTACATCTGCACTATTAATGAGCATTGCACATAACACATGCCGCTCCTTGCAATTAAAAGATAACCACTATTATTTCAATCGATAAGATGACCCAGTGAAACACACAAAACTACACATAAACCTTCCCCTCCCCCTGCCATTTTACATACCTTGTAGGACAAAATTTCTTTGAACTGATGACTGAAAAAAAGATAAACAGACCAATTTAATGAACATCTAAAACCAGCAGAGGTGGAAAATAGGATCAATCATTTAATACTTGAACACATTTTAAACCAAGTAGCAGTATTTGTATCCTACAGAAAGGCTTTCAAGAACACCAAAGCCCACTGCAGTTCCCATTCACTAGAAAAGTGTACCTGATTGGGTCTTTTTTTTCCCCCTATTATGTTATTCATAAAAATATTCTCTCTCTAAATCATTATAAATACACAGACTTACTGTTCTTCCCTCATTGTCATTTAAATAATTTATATATACTTAATAATACTCTAGGCAAACATATATTACTTTTGTATCACAAAAGTAAGGGGCCTCTACAAAGGAATCAGCTACAGAACACTACAGAGATATGGGCAGACTATCACGTTTTATGATCATATAACATAAGGAGAAAAAGAAAAAGCAAACCCTAAAATGCAGCTCAAACTAGGGTTAATAATTTTCTACAGAGGCTTGTGATGTTAGATTCCAAATTTTAGCAAACACAAAACACTAATTTATATTCTTGCAGCATCTATAGAAACAAAAGTTTTCTAACACAGGGAGCATTTCTACTCTCAGTACCAAAAATGTAACTGGTCAAAAGTCCAACATTATACAGTCAATTTTAAAACAAGCCAGCTGAGAAAAGCTATACACCTGCTAATTTTAAAAGGCTTAAAATTTTACTGCCTCTTCCTTAAGAAGACTTATTTGTTTCATTGTGTCACAAGAGAAAACAAAAATGGACACACACAAAGAGATGGAAGAATCAAATGGACTAAGAAAACATTGTTAAATCCAAAGCTTATCAAACTGACACATTCTAAATATTTACTCTCCACACTTCTGTGCCAGCACACTTGGGCATCACAGAAAAATATGAAAATATGAAAAATATTTAATATGGGTGCATAAGATTTTTTAGATTTATTGATTCCTTGTAGGACTGCATGTTTCAGTTTGTTACTTTAGCAAATATATACTTCAGTCAATTCCTAGTAGAATTAAATCTTGGACATCAAAAATGCAAAGCTCAGTTTTATGGAAAAAAAAAAAAAAAAGCCAACCAAAACACAACCCTCTTCCTCCATCTAGTTCTGATTCAGAAGGCTGTAGCCTCTTATCTTCTGCCACTTTATGCTCATCTTTTACATTTTATTTATAGCAAAGGTATTAAAATTCTTAAGCATAAGATACATAAGTATCTCCCACATGGCAGATTTGAAGACAAAATATGTACACAGTCCATTGAAAAAGTACTAGAAATATGAACTGAAATACAGGAGAGCTTGTCTACTTGGGAATAAATCAGAGAAGTTTCACAAGCAGTAAACTGTGTTATAAAGCAGACCCACTTCTTAAGCTGATTGCTTACATATTTCTGCAACATTAAAATGTCAATTCCCCTTCTTACAGTAATTTTTGTGAGTTTTCTATTAATTTTGTGATTTAAAGGCAAAAGGTCTGCATATTACATACTGTATCTACTATGCTCCTTGCACAAAGTCTCCTGAACTATGAATAGATAAATCCAGAAAAAAATAATCCAGGAATTACCAATCTGCCTCCCTTTCACGATGGGTTGGCAAAGACAAACAGGAGGAAACAGTTTCATTATAAGCGTGAATCACAGTAGCCCAGAAACGTGCAAAGATCCTCAGTTGATTAACTCGATACTCTTCTAGTATTTTCTTCCATCACTTAAGTTGATATTTTAAGGCTTATCTTGTTAGCTTTCGTTTACCTTCGTGGATACTTGAACTTGACCGTGTTTTGAATGAAGCCGTAACAGCACGGGGAGATGACAAAGGCTGCCCGTGCCCGGATGCAGTGCTCAATCACCATGTCTGTGGCCACACCACAGGCGTGCAGAGCCACCTACAGCAGTAAAAACAAAAACCAAGGAAACAAGAAAATTCCTTATAGCAACATTCTAAATACAATCCTGTTCAGCATCAACACTGAAGAAGGGTCACTCACCAAAAGTACTCAGAAGGCAGGTGCACTGCATTGTGATATCAAATAAATAAAAAATAAAGTTCCAGAAAAATAGTAACAGAGAAACTATTTGTGGTAATTAGTCAAAGGTTGTTGTCAAGGAAAAAAGGACTTAGAAATACAAAGAACTGTTTCAAAACTGGATTTCAACTTAGCAATAAGAGAAGTAACAGATATACCTGAAGGTCACATTCAAAGGAGAAAATTTAACATAATCTTAGATCATTAGATTTTAAGATGCAATGCTACTGAAAGGAAAGTTACTGCAGTAGTCAATATATTGCAAGGAAAGGCAAGCAGCTCCCTCATCTCTGTGATGCCAAACAGGCCAGGTGAAATGGAGACATTACTTACTCTGCCTCCTCCCACATACTCTGTACCTCAAAGAGTAAGCCTGGTGCATAGATATTGCCCTATGTTTTAATTTTTAATTTTAAGGACATTCTTGAGACATTTGTAATTTTATGCAGCAGTGTGGATTTATAAAACTGCATTGTTTTCTTTGCTTCTGGTTCACTGTAAATTTAGGGAAAAGCCTTAAAGCTGCACAGCTCAGATTACAGGACTCAAAGTTGTTTTTCAAGGTAGAGCAATTGGTAGATAAAAACTTTGCTCTCAGATACGGATTAAAACAAAGTCTTTTTTGTTTGCAGTCTGCTTGCTGTAAGCTCAGCTGAGCAGACCATTAATCTTCAACTGAAGTGTAACTGCATACAAACCGAAACAATTATTTTTGTCTCAAGCAGAACATTAAAAAATTAACAAGAAAATTATTTCATAATGAAAGTTTTCTGCTTATATGAATTTAACAACAAAAATAAAACTAGTTTAACATCAGAAATAGAGTCTTAATATCACAGCTATCAGATTAGCATGGAATGTAATTATAGTTACTTTCTCATCTATCCAAGCAGAAAACAAAGATCTCTTGCACATCTGAAAAGGAGACCTTAAAAGAGCAGCAGATAAAACCAGTAGCTTTGCTGAGCCCATATGACCTGTTACACCAACTGGTTTCTTCTTTGTGTTTCTCAGAACCAATTTACTTAAGAAAAAAAATAATCACAGAATTAATGACAAAGCTTTCTCAGGATATCCTGTATATCCAACTCACTGTCTGAAATAAAATAAATTGTGAAGACTAAAGCAGATATGCAGATATTTGGTCCACAAATCCAAACATCTGTAGACACAGGAAAGCAAAGTGGCCCCTGAAGAGAGCAAGAGAGCTAATGAAGTGTGAGACCACTGCCCTGAATTAGCCTTCGGAACTGCCCAGAACACTCCAGTGCACACAGAAAAGCAAAGGGAAAAGAATGTTTCCTGAAACTTCAGGTTTTCTTTAGTGATCTTAAAAACAAGAGTACTCAACACACTACAAAATATCCCTGCTGTCTGAGCAAACATTAAACTTTTCAACTTGTTCTCACAAATTAGCTGAGATACTGTGAGTACTACAGGAATATTAAAGACAGATGAGATCTCAAAGACTCCTTTGGGTGTTGGCACGTAAACAAACACTGCACGCAAGTATTTGGAAGCTTTCACTTTAAGATTGAAATAATTTATTGTGGTAGGGGGTTGTACTACAATATGTAACAGTACAATGCACCGGTACATTTGGCAACTCAAACATGTTGTTTCAGACCTTTCACCATCATTATCCGAAGAGTTCATAAGGGCGGAAATTTCACGCAGAGCAAAAGGGAAGCGGTTGACATATAGGTTTTTTAACCTGCTTTTGAACCCTTGACAGATAAAAAAATAGATAAATAACTTACACTTGATGTCAAGGTAACTAAAATGAATATATAAACCTATTATAAATGAATACTAAAGCCAGAGATGATGACTTCTGTCACATTCACTTTTCTATACCTCTTTAAATTTCAAGTACTATTACCAGTGAATTTGTCATTGTGTCCTTCCTCAGATTTACACTATTGTTTTACTAAAAATGGTGAAGTCATGCAATGAGTGAATAGCTTTACAAGTCTCAGAAGATGGGTTTAAATATGGCACATTGATAAACTTTTTATTTATCTAGGTATTATGGTATTCTATGTCCATTTCTGTATCCGACCAGTGTTTATGACATAATGAGGCAAAAGCAGCTAAACTTTATATTTTTATGTTCAAACACAGGTCAGCAAACCAGGCAACACCCATCTTCAAATGTAAAGGAAAGCTAATCCTAGGTTAATGAGCTGATCCTGAAGAGTGAATCATGGCATGATGCAAACTAATTCTGAAGCTGACACTGATACAGGTCTCCCAAAAAGGGAAAGCTCCAGGTTTGTCTGTTGAATAGACAAATCAAGTCAAAGAAACTGAAATCACAGGCCTGGAAATGAAGAATTCCCAAGTGAATTCTTCTGACATATAATTCAATATTTTCCTTGTCACAAAACTTGAAAGAGAGAGTATAACACTTTTTTTTATTAAATAAAAACTCTACAGAGATATTTAACATAGTATTAACCTTTAAAATAGACTCCCAAAAATTAAGACAGGAATTCCAATGATCACAAAATTGGAGATGCATTTCACAGAAAAAATATTAAACATTTCACACACACAATTCAGTAAATTGTTTGAAAGATCCTGATATTTCTGAAATAGATCTCTAGTTCATCCACTGAGATTTATATGACAATGTAGCACAAAAGATAAAGCCAGAGAACTGGAAATTTACACCTGGAAGGACTGGGCTAAAACCATTTATTCTCTCCTCTTTCTCCTTTACTAAGTTTCTTTTCCTTTACCAAATAAACCAACCAAATAGTTAAATGGCAATCTTCATATACCATAAACCTTCAGCATTAAATGTCCTCAGTTACAGCCAAAACAGGCCCTTAGATGGGTGATTTAAAGAACAGTAAGTCTTGCATAGAAAACTTGAGCCTTGCCACAGAAGTTCATATTCTATAAACAGAATAAAAAATTAGAAGACAGGAATATTTAGAGAGTTACAAAATGCTCTTTATGCCTTATTCTTCACTAGGGCTGCAGAATTCTAGAGAACATTCACCTCATTTTATTTTCAGGGTCTGTAAGGACAGAGAATTTTCTTCTCTCAGCTGTTTTAGTTATTCTAAGAATAATGAACCAGACACCGAAGTTTTGAACCGGAAAATTTATAATCACTTACCCCAATGTTAAAAGTCCCATTAAAATAGTCCAAATTTGCTTGAATGAACCAAATGTTGTTTAAACCTAGTTCATCACTTCTGTCTTTAGCACGGATCAGAGACAACTCCTTATTTTCTATGAGTACCACCTAGATGTCACACATAGGAGAAAGTAAGGAAAACAATACTGAGAAATCAAAGTACAACATTACCAAGTTGTACCAAGAAAACTTTCTACCTTAGTTGAGAAAACCTCTGAATCACTTGTGGCAGAGTGTGTGATCTATTTATCTAGAAACCCAATAACAACTGAAGGCATTTAATACTTGCCAATATTGATCAGCTTTCAAATATTTTATATTTTCATACAACTTTTGTCTTCTCAGGAAAGCACCAGGCACATTTTGGAGTTACGCTAAAAATTTCCATGTTTCAAACCTAGTCCTCTGCTGAGGCAACTGTGACGTCAGGTGCCCTCCCAACATGCACATCTTTTTAAAATGATCATCAGAGACCAAAAGCTCATACTATCTCTACTTCTTACTGAGAATTTACCTGACATGATGGCATCATGTGAGCAAGAACAATTCCAACATGGCCCTGTGAAAACAAAAACAAATGACACGATTTGAATGACTTTTCGGTGTTCCCAGCTGTTCGCTCATTACATGATAAGCATCCCATAAAGAGTGACAGAACCTCTGAAAACAGGTAAAAATTCAGCATTTGTACTTCTGCTTTGCTTTATGGCAGCAACCACCTAGAACTGCAAAGATGAAAGCTGAAATAAATGGTACCACATAAACAGAAATATACATTACCCCTCCACTGCAAAAATCCACAATCACATCTCCAGGCTTTGCAAGCTTTGTCACCACTGCTACCAAATTGTTCAGTTGCTGCTGCTTCCTGAGAGCCCGGTCTCTAGACATCTTTCCTGAGAATGACAGAGAAAATGCCTAAGTAAAGGCCTGCAGTTCTCAACACTTATACTTTTAAATGGGTAACTGCAAAGCACTGCAAATGAAGTTTGAGGTTAAAACTGGCTGGAACACTTGTGCATCTTAATCCACTTCAAATTAAATTCACATATATTTGGTAGAAGTTTCTCTAAAATTGACTTTCTACTTGTTGCTGTTAATGTATC
This sequence comes from Myiotriccus ornatus, assembly GCA_036023395.1. Lineage (NCBI taxonomy): Eukaryota > Metazoa > Chordata > Aves > Passeriformes > Tyrannidae > Myiotriccus > Myiotriccus ornatus. The sequence continues at coordinate 24,731,934 of JAYRBT010000139.1, read as the reverse complement.
AGGAACAGACTTGTATAAACTTAATGTAAAGCAATCAAATCAGTGTAAGATCTATCCTGACTATACTCCAATCCTGTGATTCGTTCCCAGAAACAGAGCTCAAACTTTCCCTAATAACCAGTCCTGTTTATTTAAATGACTGCGTGCAAGGAGGTACTTTTCAAAGCAACTATTCTTACATAGTCTGGTTTTCCATCACATCTGTAACACAACCAGAAATGGAAAAGCTATTAATTTCTTTCAAATGTGTTCGGTAAAGTCCAACATACAGTTGCTTCAGACATAACGAATTTGTTTAGTCAGCACTTACGTGTTTGTAAAAATGCATTTTGTCTCAGTGGGACTGAGTGCTGACAGACCTATTTAATGCTCCTTTTGCTTGTTCAGAAAGCAGAGTTTGGCAGAGATATTGACAGCTCATCTTTACAATAACAAAAAAGGTACTGAAACAACTCTCTTGAATGAGTTTTCACAAAGTAGGTTTAGGTGTACCAAACAATACCAGTGTTCTCTGAAAAAAGAACTTTTTTCTTACTTGGAGCACCATGCTACATAAGATACAGACACTCTTCAGTTTCATATAAAATTCCTTACATTTGTCTATTAAAAATTTGTGTTTCCCAGTACTGAGGTGTCATCATCATGGCCAGGCTTCGCGAACGAAGATTTGAGAAGGGCTCTACCCACGCTTGCTACAATAAAATCCACAGATCAGTGAAGTTTCCTGGTTACTATAAATAGGAGCACTTCAATTCTGATCATCATCATCAACTGCATTCATTATACAGTTTATTCTTTAAAACTCTATCCTGAAAATATATACTTTTGTATATTTTATAATAAATAACATTTCACTTTACAAATAAACCATCAAATGCAACAAACTCAGATAAAATTATTACTACATCGCTCCACACAGAATGAGAAAAAAATAATTTTTCAAGATACTACATTCTATACTGTCAGGGCAAAGAAAAGTAAGTGATGTCATGATGTTTGAGCAAGAAATTCAGCTTCTGAGGTCAAACCTGTAATTTTTTAGGCAGACAGATGTTGAGATTATCAATACTCAGAAAATCCTATACCTAAACCTCACACAAGTACGTTCTCTGTATACAAGTACACATATGTATATTCACATACCTGCACACAAAACCACAATGGATTGTTTGAGTTTTGAAAAGGAGCAGTTGTCCCGAACATAACTTTAATCCCATTGAGGCTACCTGGGTAATAAATTAAAAGACTCAAGAAATCTAATTCATACTTGTCTGCTACATCCCCCAGACCTGAAATGCAGCTGTGGCAAGGGGAACACAATTAATGAGGACTTTTATCAGGATAATACAGGCTACTACTTGGGTTTGTTCTCAGCAATCAACATATCTTACTGTTGCAGCAACTAGAAGCTGTCTGTGCACAGTATCTACATCTGACTGTGATTACACAGCTGTACGAGGTGTGACTGCAGCTCAGCGTGGTAAATCTGAGCTTGCTTTAACCAGCCCAGCTTGGACACCAACAGCGATCCTGCTATGACAGCCCTGCATTTAGGGCAGACTAGTGTTTCAAAAAATCTCTTCAGCTCCTGTGCTGCTAAAAACCAAGTCACCCGCTTAAAATTAGCTCGGCTTATGTCTATAAACCAAAAGCACACTTCTAACTGCAGCATAAGCCTGCTCTTGTGGTATTGCAGGTCCAAGACTAATGGACAGCAGCAGCAGGAGTAGGTCTAAACAGCAAGAAGTAAGGAGAGATATATCCTGGATATTATCCTGGACAGAATTTCAGGTTCAGCTAAAAACAGAGGTTTTCCTTTGACAGAATTCAGTATGGACTTGCCCCTTTAAAAATCTCAAGATTGCCAAAGCACACAGAATCCCTTAGCTAGAAATACATAGTGAAGATAAAAGCTCAGCTCTGTTCTCCAAAATGAGTTTGAACACAATAAAACTTGCCTCATAAGCTTAGGTAGCTTAATTTATACTGTAACTCGTTTTTAAAAGGTTGATTCTCACAAGCATTATCCTAAAAAAATAACTTCTACCTTCACAAATTTTCTATTTGGTGAAAACAAGTAATATAAGTACGTAAAGCTCATTCATGATACAAAGTTGCAAGCTCCCTTGGTGGAAAGCCTTCAGAATTCAAGACTTCCTGAGCTCAAGTAACTGTCACAATTAATTTAACAGGATTGTTATAAATGTTTTTTTTTCCTGATAACTTTCGTATCACTCCCTTATATCCGCTTTCAACTTCAATCTTCCTAATTATGAGAGGGACCAGGCTGACAATTTTGTTTCCAATCCTATCTCTCAACAGGCACTAACACAAATGTTCTGAGCCATTTTCCTGCACAACACTGAAGGACAGAACACACCTGTCATGTCTCAAACAGCACAAAAATCTGTGTATGGAAATGCTCGCACTTCCTTATCCAACTTCTCTGTTCTTATTCTCCAACACTAAGGTTTTCCCAAGAGGTCTGGGATTTATTAGCATCAAGTCCAAATCCTGAAAAGCACCATCAAATTTTCATACTGAGCAAAGTTAGCGAAGAGATTCTACAGTCACTAAAAATCAAAAAGTAAAACAGTAACAAGTATCATCAGCAAAAACAGATTCACTGCTTAGTATTCAGTTAGTTGATCTCATTAATATTAAATTAATAAGAAATATTTTTGTAAAAAAATTAGCCTACAGCCTTTAAAAACTCTAGAAATTAACTCTTCATGGTCACAAACCAACAAGGTTTCATCCGCCCTTAACGTGCAGGCAATAAGGAGCAAACATTCCCTTGAAAGATGGATAAAATCAAGCTTGAATCAATAGGTCTTTTGTCTGCTCTACCTCCATATTTTGAGCTCGGTAGATAGAACTACAGAAACACAGCAAGCTGTGACATTGCCTGTAGAGAATGTTAGTTAGCGTGGCTAACTAGTCCTTCATTACAGGCAATAAATTCAACTAAAACTTCTGTATCTAAAAATGCTACAGCTCACTTCTCATTTCTCAAGCTCTGTGATAGCAAATAATGTTAATTGTTGTCTGCAAGAACAGTAAGAGTACCTTGAAATTTAGCCCTAGCAGGCAAAACCTTGAAGAATGTGACCTTTTCCTACAATACACTGAAAGGCCCCCATAAAATGATTTGCTTCCTTTGTAAGAACCCAACTGACAGACTGCAATACAGTCCCAGTAAGATTAATTTTCAATAAATGGTCACAACAAAAATATTTTATTTGGCTTCACAAATCCAACATTACTTTTCGTTTAGCCCTTGTCAAGCAGAATTTTAAAGTCTCTGTGGCACTTAGAGGTCTTGCATTTTGGCACAAATAAATATTAACTTCTAAGAAGGCAACCCCCCTTTATTTTCGTATTACCTTGGTCAGTATTCAAGTTCACATAATCCTTTAGTCCTCAAATAATACTTTCATATTTCCCAAGTTAAACTCGAAAAGTCATTAAAGCATCCTTAAAAAAAGCAAAACCCAAATCTCACCTCTAAGAATTTAACCCTTTTCAACTTTCAAGTCCTAAGGCAGTACATCTGAATACTGCTACCAGCACATACACAAAACACACAATATGTGCATTCTCCTATTCCATGGCATACAATTGCATACTTCTATTGTTTTAGCACAAGTATCTATTTATTAAGTTTCCTGTAAGCTGCAGTTAACTAATTCAAATGATAACTCTACTTCTCATGGAAATTCAAGGAAAGTATATTTATTGCTATATTGATTAAAGACAAAAATAAGTACAGCAAAAAAAGGCTCAGTAACTACAAAGCAACAGTAACAGTTTTATTACTTTATACTAAGCTGAAGAAGTTTTTCTGAAACCAACGCTCCAATGCTTTTTTTTCTTCAGGTAGTTCCTTATGATAATTCAGCATATTCTAATTACTTCTTAATACTCACAATAGGTCCTTCTAAACTGTTTTTGATAACTGTTGGGGGGGTATTTGCTTCTTTTCTTTTGTGGGTGGTTGTTGTAGTTTTGTGTTATGGGTGGTGGGTTTTTTCTGTTTACATACAGTATTGGTCAGATCAATATAGCTGTACAGTGGTTCTCATGCAACCACTAGAAAAAAGCAGAATTCAAAAAGATGTAAGTTCAGCTGACGTTTATTTACAAAGATATACTCTTAAAAGTCAAACATAGTACTACCTTCTTTTGAAGAACTTCACCAAATCTTGCAACAAATACAATTAGCAAAGACAATAACTTTGCTGTGGTCCATTGATCACCTTGGTTACTTGAACAATATCCTTCTTCAACTTTAGTTGCTTTTATTCAATCTGTGTGGGCCAGTGCTGAAAGCTGAAGATCTGCCCTCCCATTCTGCAGCCTGGGGCCACCTTCCAGCTGCCCCCTTTCACTGCACTGCCCTGTCTCCCTTCCCCTCCCTCCCAAGCAGCAAACTGTTAGCTTTCAGCAACATCTGTTTCCTACTCTTATTGCATGACCACACCAGAGAAGAGAGGAGAAGTATCAGGAGATGGGCCAGCCATTCTCAGCATTACCTACAAGTATGCCATGGTAAAGGGCCAGTCAAACTTCAGTCTGAAATACACAGTACATCAAAAGGCATAGAGGCAAATGTATCTCAATTCTCCTCCACCTCCCACTCCCCTCTTATAATGGTGGGGGGAGGCAAATTGAATAAGCACTTGTCGTGGTTTTGCTCTGGGTCAATTTGCTTTCACACCCCCCCCACAATTACTTTAAGTAGAGAGAAGGTTTATGCAGACAAAAGAGACCGGATTTAGGAAAATAACATGAACAT
>JAYRBT010000139.1:24713467-24727036 GCA_036023395.1 Myiotriccus ornatus | reverse complement strand
TGGGTTTTGTCCGGAAATCTACTTGGACAAAACCATTCACAGTCCCAGGGACGGGCTGGTGGGCAAAACCACGACAGCACTATTTGAATTCAATACAGCAAATAGTGTGTTTGAGATTTTCACACTTGTGTAGAACTCAAAGAAGGGGATCCAGAAAAGAAAGTGCGGCTGTACAGAGAGAATTCTGACCACATCCTGTACTGGGACTTGAATACCTCCTAATTGATATAAATCTGTCTGTTTAAAAGCAAAAAGTTACATTCTTCAGAGTATGGTTTCAGCTTTGGGAATAAAGTAGGCTTTCACTCCAGAGTAGCTGTAAAACAATTAACACCACAAAATGTCCCTAACTAATTCCTCAAGGCAGTCTAGGTTATAGAGTGACACTGACCTTGGCTCTCCACTTTTCAGGCTCAGTATAAATTGTTTCCTTATGTCCAGCTCCCTTATAGTTGTGAAATAATTCAATCTGGCTGTTTGAGTGATAATGAACTAGAAAGTATCTGTCACTGGAAGCCTGCCTAGCTACAGAGAATGCACTCCTTTACGAAATTCATTAAGTCTATTAAGTCTTTAGGTTAGAGTTCTGACATGAATGCAGCATTCAAAGGCTGGCCTCTAACAGAGTAGTTTTGAAAAAGGATTTTGTGATTTGGTTTTGCTACTTTACACTGGATTGTTAGCAATAATCTTGCTTTCTTATCTTAAGAATTCTTTTCCTTTCCATTGCTAAGTAAAATATTAAGGAAGACTTAAACGTGAAAAATAGGTTTGAGTCCACCCAGTAAAGGAATCCTGATCCAGATCATTGCTAAAACAAGTCATTTGACATGTTAAAATCTCAGAATCATAACATTATAAGTTTTGGTTGGAAGGGACCTTACAATCTATGGGCAGGGACACATTCTACTACACCACACCGCTCAAAATCCCATCCACCTTGGCCTTGAACACTTCCAAGGATGGGGTATCCACAAGTTCTCTGAGCAACCTGTTTCAGTGCCTCACCACCCTCACTGTAAAGAGTTTCTGCCTATTATCTAAACTAAACCAACCTTTTATCAGTTTAAAGCCATTCCCCCTTGTCATAGCACAACATGCCCTTGTAAAAGGTCCCTTTCCATCTTTCCTGTAAGGCCCCCTTAGAGTACTGGAAGGTGCCATAAGGTGTCCCAAGAGCATCCACTTCTCCAGGATGAACAAGCCCAGCTCCCTCAGCCTGTCTCCACATGAGATGTGATCTTTGTGACCCTCCTCTGGACTCACTTCAACAGGTCCACATCCTTCTTATGATGAACAGACTGAGAAGTAAAGCCAAAAATACTCAAGAAACACAAAACCTGTTGAATTTGATAATGAAAGTATAAGAAATTCCACCGAATCTGCTGGAATTCATAAAGAAAAAAAAAATCTGTCAAATTGTAAAAAAGTTTCACTGCTTTTACATTTTCCGCTAAATCTGTTCCTTTTAAAATCTAATACAATTAATTTACACAAAAGGTGAATTTTCAAAATCACTCTCATTGAAAAGCAAATGGAAACATTTAACTTGGAACAATGAAGAAGGTTAAAGAAGGTATTTAATCAAAGAAGGTTAAACTCAGAACAGTTAAGAAGGTTAAAGAAGGTGTTTAATCAGCATCTTCATTATATTAAGGAGACATTTCTCAGTTATCCTACCTGCAGCAATGTAAAAATCTAATTCACATTTTGGAGGGCCAGGAAAGAGAATCACCAGAAACAAAAAAAAATACTTTGAAGGATCTCAAAGTAACAAATATCTCTGCAGCCAAAGCTCTGTGCTGGAGTTTATATTTTACTGAAGAGAAAACTACAGAAAACCTTATTTTTTTTCTTTTTCATTCTTCTGATCTCGTTGCCTTTCCAAGACCTTAGTTCCACAGTATACCCAAAAGGTAGATTGGGAGAGTATATGCTTTCTGGCTCTGCAGACCATCACAAAGTTATAATGTGCTATAAAGACAGAGGGGCAAGAGATCTCCAAAGGCCACCAGGACAACTCAGTGCTCAAGTCTTTTCAAGAGACGTATCTGCAAGGTGCGTCAGAAAGTGCAGTTACACAAGGTGATCTGGCTGTACTGGCTTTTTGAGTGGTTTGAGTCCTATTTTTTTGTTAAACAAAAATTCCTTTGCCTCCACTCCTAGAGATCCTCAGTGTGTTTCTCTGTAAAGTGGTACACTGCTCCATAGGACATAGGTCTCTCTATGTTTATTCAAGCACGTTCTAGTGCTCCACCCCACATTTATTTGGTATATACACACTTCAGGTTCCTCATTGGCCTTCTCCAGGCACTGTCACACTGCTCCAGAAAGCTGAACAGCTTTTAGCACTGAACAGAATTGTTTTGTACTTACAAAGACTGCTTGTGATAGTTCTTGTAGGTTTTCTAATGGCTGTGTCCACAACTGAAGCCCTCAAAGTGTGTATCACTTCTCCTCTTTAACCAGGTATAAATTCCTGTGCAAAAACCAGACTAGAGGATAAGCTTTAATATTTGTGTCACCAAGGGACAACATTAACCATCTTTTTCTTTTTCCCTAATTTTGGATATAATATTAAAAGTCTCATAAGGTACAAAAGGAAGCTTGCTTACTAAACAATTCTCATGGGAAAACGTAGTGTAAGGCAGAATACCATCTACAATGAGCAATCGCTTGCATCCTAACTCTCCTTAATTTCATGTATGACTCATGACAAGCTATCATTATTTTTTAGTTCTCAGAGTAAGAGGAGTCTATTACATTACAATTAAATTGATGTGTTTGTCTACAGAGGCTAAAACATTTGTTCAATCACATACAAGATGAGATAGCTTAGGGTTATTATTGACTCATTTGATCTTCCTTCACATTTGGAAATGGCTATTCTGATCTCCCTTTATCACACTGGCTATGAAAATATATATGCACGTATATATGCATGTGTGTGTATATATATACACACACACACATTTATATGAAAGTGTTATATGTTTTAAACAAAAACTACATAAATATTAAAAATTAGTATCAGAAGTACACTAGAAATATGCTAGTGTCTCATTTCTTTTCAGCTTGGGCTTCCTGCATTGGCGTAACTTGATTTTCTCTTAAAACAGTTTTCCGATTTAATTTCAAAAGTTACAAGAGTTGGGTCAAATCAAAAAAAAAACCAACCAACCAAATGAACTAGTTCTGACTGTATGAATATTTCCTTATTGCATCAGAATTTTAATGCCTTAGTCCTATCATGAAACATACTACACAGACATTGTAAAACACAACGAGTAATAAACCACAGCAACATTAACTGAAGGACTGTGCTTTTATTACTGTCCTCCACACCTCATCTCCTCCCATTTTTAAGTTCTGTCTCCATTCACTCCTGGAAGATGAAAGCATGGGCTAAAGATTCAATGAAAACACTGTTTTATAGATCAAGTTGCAATGGAGAAAGGCTCGTTTTCCTTTAGTTTTACATTTTACGAAATAACTTGTTTTATAAAATGCCTGTTTGAAGTAGAAACAAACATATCCTGCTGCCCAGAGTGTATCAGCAGCCACATTTATCCAAATAGTTCAGAGTGAGGTGGTTGGGGTTTTGTTTGTTCGTTTGTTTTGTAGGGGTTTTTTCACCCTATATGGATGTTTATCAAAACATATTCTGGAACTATGAGGTTTGGCAACATTGTACATGCTTCTACTTCTTGGCAAAAGAGCTTGTAAATGCCCCTTTAAATACTTTTAAAATACTTTTAAAAATTACTTTTTAAAAGAAGTAACAGGCACAATATGCCAGTTATGCAGCTTCATATATTTCTAAAAGCAGCAGTCCTTACTAAATGAACAAATTTACTATTAAGTTGTCTTGACACAGAGTCCATTCACCATTTTCTATCAGATATTATTTAATTGCACTAATTTAGTTAATCGCAACAATATTAGATTTTTTTGGAAGTTGTATTATTGTGGTTTTTAACTAACCTCTGAGGAGGATTGGGACCTACAAATGCGTTGACAGAAGCCAACATTTGTTGCCCGGAGCCTCCTTACAGCCAAGAACACAAGGCTGCCCTGCACTTTGCAGTTTAGGATGCACCAGTCTACATTCCGCAAAGACCAGACTTCAAACATTTGAATGTTACTGAGAGGGCTAAGAGAACAAAGAGCATTCACAAAGTTACTCATATGCACATATGTAAAAACAGCCTTAGTAGTCACTTGGGTAGGGGAAAACAAACAAAACTTCCCAATCATTAAAAATAAATCCTATAAACTACCCTTCTGGGGAATGTGTAGCATGTACTGTCAGTCAACAGGTAAGGCCAGAAGAGAAAATATCAGGGTCCGCGTTATTTTTTACAACATAAAGGGTTTTATGATGAAATGTGATGATGTTTTAGCTGCAGTCAAGGGAATAGGAGAAGAAAATGCTACAATGCCTGGTTTAAAATATATGGGGCAATAATCAAAAGGACAGGAAAGACAACTGAACTTCGTGAGAGTATTTTATTGGGGTTTTTTTTAGGTAGAAATCCCTCCTGATCTTACTAACCAATCTGCTCTTTATTAAGGCAAGCTGTGCAAAATAGCTTTATCACTTCAGGCATAAAAACTCCCTTCATCTCACATACACTATCTTGGTGTAGTCTAAAAAGGTCAGACAGCTATGAAAACTGACCCTTGACAACCTCAGCAGGAATTTGGCCTGTTTTCTTTATTTTTGCATTAGAGGATTTTAAGCAAGCAAAGAATAAATCACCTTTAAAAAACAAAGAAAATCAACAGATGTCAGAAAAAAGAAATTCAAATTAATGTTGGGGTCCCCCTGAATGTAACTGTATTCTACCAAAAAGAGATTTGTTATTTGGCAGTTTTTTCCAATTGCTTATCTTCAAAACTCATCTTTGGAATAATCTACAAACAGCAAGCTAGGCACAAAGAGCTAACATAATGTTTAAACATTAATCTACTATTTATACTATTTTAAAACTATTTTGTACTAGATTATGAAGCGCCTATAGATACTCAAATTAATGAGTGCTATCCACACCAGTATGTATCTGTGAGCCATGCTCTTCCAAGTTTTTCACATTATAATATTGCCAACAGCAATCTTCAGAGAAATCCTGTATCAGCACCTTTCCCAAAACACTAGATTCGTTCTAAAATTCTGAGCTACTACACATTTCAGCTGACATTGTCTGTTCATCCTTCTCATTCTGAAGCCTTCTTCTAGAATCCCAAAGATTAGGGAATTATTTTGTTTTTAAATGTCATGACAGAACAATGAGAGTGGAGAAAACAGTTTGCATTTACCCTTCTTTCACATTTTTGCACATAATTCATATACTGCTTCTTTTCTACTCCCCTCTCTTTTTCTTCACATTTCTCCCTTACCTTTAGGGTCAAGACACCATAAAGTGAAGGCAATGTGTTCATAATTCATGAGCAGCTGCAGGACCTCATAACTGAGCTCCCTTCAAACCTGAATTATCTTATCATTCAAAAAGGGGTATGTTACAGGTAGTAAGTGTTAAACATCTTGCTCAAAAAGCAGGTGTCAGCGCAGTGACAACACAGCAGACAGGTTTCTAGCAGCTTTACAGCAGTGGTGTTCCTTTCAGTTTTCACCTCCTGTCCTCACCTTGCCTCCTCAATTGCTGCTATCTGAGCACTCAGCCTTTTGTCTGTATCCTATGTGCCCAAACCCACCTACCACTTACAGCGAAGTGTTTAAGTAAGATGTGAGGAGGAAAGCACAGCAAAGCAAACCTTAAAAAGCAAAAGATGATCAAACATTTGGGGAAGAATAGAGGAAAGAAAAAAGCAACCTCTGCTGTACTAAATGTTGGAAAAGATCTAAAAAAATCTCTAAAAGGAGTGCTGTTCTACCTACACACAGTGCTATACCAAACATCAGCAACATCCAGGCTTACAAGGCAGGGGTTGCTCACTTTCTGCAAAATTTCTTCAGGTGAAGATGTCACTGTCTGACAACAAAACAAGAATCAAACAGTTTCTTTGCCTCTCACAAGCCTAATATACTGATTAACTGCTACTGTCTTGCTGAGAAAGGGGAACAACTAATTCCTGCTGAATTCAGTGCTCACCGGGGGCTAAGAGTGCTTGTCTCCTGCAAAAACAGGAGAGCTCCTTCCCCAGCAGGAGCCAGAGACGGCTGCTACTGAGGTCAGAATAAGGGCAGAATCCCCTGCCATTCACACCCACAGCTGTTCAGCAGCAGGTTGCCTCCAGGGGACCAGCTCTCAATAGTTAAGAGGCAGCAGGAACAGAGATTTCCCTTCCTGAGCTCTGAATGCTGAATTGGTTATAACCGAATGTTAAGGAAAAGGTAAGGGCTAAATGCCTCCGTAACTAAGGAGTAGTGAATCACAAGAAGTTGAAGACCAAAAGATATATCTTCTGATACATATACCATCTCATTAATCCCCACCACTGCCTCTAAATAATAAAAAAATTTAATTATTAGGTATATTAATAATGTGGATGATTCCTTTTTTGATTTACTTATCAATTAGTGTAAGAGAGCCTGAACTAATCATCCAAAACAAGAAAAGCTGGCTCACAAGGCAGACATGCTTCATTTGGCCCTTAGGTGGCAAGCAATTGAACAGCTGGCTGCAGGACAAACAGCAGTACTTTCAGCTTAACTTCACACGTTATTCCTGTTTACTTTACAAGGGTTACTGGCTGGAGGAATCCCTCCAAAACACCTACCCCGATGAAAAGCAATTTCATCCTTGAAGTTTCATCCTGCATTTCAGTCATTACAAAAATTAAATCCCACACTGCAAAGGTATGATGACTGATTCATAATTCATTAACATTTTAATACACAAATAACATCACTTCACAATGGCTGTATATAACTACCAAAGACATTTTAGTTGCACTTACAAAGGCCAAGGTTACACATTTCTATATTATCTGATCTACACTGCAATTACCCCAGCACTTACAGCTTGATCCTGTATAAATCTGGAGTTCATGAAAATTTTAGTAAATTCAATCAGATTTGCTGTATTAAATGAGCATCTCTGGTATTCATGTGGTTTATGTTAGTCAAAAGGGCTGAAAAAACATTCAAGAGTTCAGAGGAAATACAGGAATTACAGAACTCCATCATAAGGTTTTAATTCACTAATAGTAACTGCTTGACCACTTAATTGTTTTCCTTTCATTTCTTATTTTTCCAATTAATCTTCTAAGCAAAGTTGGGGCAGGGGGGAATAAAAATGAACGGCAGTTTATAATTAATTAAAGGAATTAATTGTGCTTGCTGTCTACAGTTTAAGTGAGTCACCAGCTTTGAGTAAGCACTCTTTTAACCTTGATGTTGAAGGTCAGTATCTGCTTCTGCCATGTTACCAGTCTGCCACTGTAAATACCGATGTTCAGCATTTAAGTTTGTATAACCTCCAGAGTTCATTCTATAATAAATAAACATTTGTTGTAAGTAGTACACGTGACAGATTTAAACCCCCCCACCACCACCAAAAACCCCAGTTCAACTGTGATTCTCATACTAGGGAGGCAAAATGAGTAAGCCACCAGTGGCTGAGACAGCAGTCCTTCAGCCATAATTAACTACCTGTTACAGAGTGCCTGTTGTGCAATTTTGCAAGTGGCACACCACAGCCCAGTAGGGTTATTAAGTAGTCCTTTGATAGGTTTACGGTGCTCTGGGTAACCAATTTGGGTCAGAATAAACACATATCTGAGCGTTCTCAGCTTTGAGGAGTTCTGTAACTATGTAGAACCAGACCACTTGCTAATCAGAGTTGCGTTTGCTATCATGACAAAAACCCCAGGCTTTGTAACAAATACATTCATAAAGACAGCCAGTCCATTGGTCACCCTTCCACCTTTAAAGTTGTCATAGACATTTATTCACACTAACAGAATCAGGGCACTTTGCAGAATGCTCCCATTCAAAGTGCTCCTTTATGTTGTAGTCAGTTACCCAAACCACCCATACAAATCCTGCCAAGTTCGGCAAAGCACAAACTGACTATAATCAGCACAAGCAAATTATGATGCAGTAGAGGACAGCCCAAAGAAATGAAAAGGATAAATGTCCACTCCTTTCCTTTCAATATATAAAAATAATGGTGGTATCATCTGGATCACACTCCATAGCAATAATCACCCATTATGAACAAATGCTATTTTATTTCACCCTTTATGTCAGAAGGATTGTGAAGTTAAACAATCCTGCCATCAACAGAAATTTTTCATGACAAGTCAAAAATATGCAATGTGCAGACAATAACCTTTTACATCATGTTTAGAAGAGGAAAATGGAATACAATTTCAACATGTTTTAATGCATTTCTGAAAGATTAAAAATTTAAAAAGGGGGAAATGCCTCTCAACAGAATTGTCATATAGTTTACGTATAGCTTACGCTATACAACACTTCACAAATAAATACATTCCTAGAAGATTTTCAGAGCACGTATAAAATACCAGTTAGAGACAATTGATTGTATCAATTCAGAAGGCTGCCTAAAGATGGATTTTTTTTTTAAATTCTCACTAATTCCAATGTAAGATCACCTCAGAAACACTGCTGAAAAGCTAATTGTGCATATAGTTCTCCACTACATACATACATGCCTAACAAAAGAGCAAAAGAGGGTCTTCTCTTACTGATATTATAAGAAATAAAAGCTTGAGAAGATTGTCACAGGTTAACTTATTTTCCTGAAATCCAAAGCAGAGTTGGATTTCTCAACTCAGTCAAAACTGAGTTTCCAGGACAACAAATATATACAATTAGCACTTCTTGCCCAATCAGTGGTTCCAATAACAAAAGGATCCTTTTACTTGTGTCTTAAGCAGCTTTTTGCCGGGTGGCCTATTGTATTATTCTTACATAGTTTATGAAAGCAAATAATCAGGAAAATCCACAAATCCCTTCAACCATCTTTGATACAGAGAACTGGATTTAAATGGAAAAAAAGTTAATGAAGCTGCGGGCATCAGCCCACTACTGCACTCCAGTTCCCCAGGCTTTTCAAGTAAAAAGCATTAGGAAACAAAGACATGACTTCATTTGGCCCTCCCATAGGAAGGGACTTGGAACAGCTGGCTGCTAGACAGAGTAGCACTTTCAGCTCAACTTTACACATCACTTCTGTTTACTGTACAAACTACCAGCACACGTAAGTCCATCTAACTAAACAAAAAGGTCATCCATAAACTTATCTCCAATACAAAACCTCAGTATTAATTAATTTAAGGGAGGAAATGAATGACGGTATCCTCTTGCTTTTTGTGTTCTCCCTTTTCATTACTTTATTATACTTGAACAAAATTAGACAAATAGTTTTGAGGGGATGGAAAGAAACAGAAAAATTGTGTAGCATGGAACAAAGTCATTCTAACAGCTTGCTGAATTCCTATAAATTGAAGCCAGTAGAAATGAAAAATTATGAACTCTTTTCCAACAGAAATGAATCAACTCAGTCAACTAAACACTCGGGCTAAAGAAACACCCGCCTTCAGAAACTTGAAAAGAAAATATATCTCCCACTAAACATCTTCCTTAATGAAAAAAAACACAACACAAGCAAATAGTAAAAACTCAAGGCAGTTGAAGAGTAGTATAGAATGCAAACCTGAGATTTTTAAAAAACAGGCCATTTTTTGTAGTGCAACGTGTAGAAGATGGTCTCTGACACCAACTTTATGTGCCAGTGTAATGCCTAAGGAGACAAAAAAGCTGGAAAACAATCAAAAAAACTCCATATCAACAAGTCATCACAGCAATGATTTTTTTTTTGGATAAGACCTCCGGAGGCCATACTGCCCTTCTAATGCAAAAACCATCTCAGAGTTCTTTTTTTCTTCATCATCATCAGCAGCACCAACAACTGTGGAGTTGTAGTACTGGAAGTCATACAGACACATTTAATCTGTCACCATCATAATAGGACACCAAGTACCTGTGGCTACAGACCTCCTCACCACCTAATAAACTGTGATAGGGCATGTTCTAGTACTGAAAAAAAAATGAATAGTTTATAGACTTTATAGAAATACCCATCACAGAAATGCCTCAGTGGTACATCTGCTAGGCAGTGCCTCAGCTAGTAGTTCTATATATATATATATAAAATCTATTCTAATATACATAAGCATAGATATTTCTGATAAATGACTGCAGGAATGCTTCGCATCATTTACAAATGAGGACACTCTAAAATCATTACATAAAAGTGGAAAATTGAAGATACTATTTTTGAAATTATTTCATTTCTAAAAATGTACATATAACATACAAAAGTTACTTTAGCATCACCTCCACCTTAAAATTTCTTCTTTTATATATATAATGTGGAATTAATAAATTTTTCTTTTCTCAGGAAAGCAAGCACAGTGCTCATTACTATTTTAACCAAATCAAGAACCACTTCTGCTAGAAAGACGAGAATATAAATAACTCAGTATATCAAGCTCAACAACATTCACACCATCAAGACTAACAAAGAACCCAGACCAGTAGCAACACAAGATATACAAAGACTCTACAAGAGTTTTTGGTATATTTGAACAACGTTTGCCTGTCACACGTGTCCACACACAAACTAGGCTTAAGCAAACGCATATGAAGCTC
Organism: Myiotriccus ornatus; assembly: GCA_036023395.1. NCBI lineage: Eukaryota > Metazoa > Chordata > Aves > Passeriformes > Tyrannidae > Myiotriccus > Myiotriccus ornatus. Next base: position 24,716,391 of record JAYRBT010000139.1, on the reverse strand, counting down.
AGACAGCAATGCAGTCACCTTCTTCAGAGCGGGATTAATAGTTTGCACGTTTTGTTACCCCACCGTCCTAAGTTTTCCTATTCACCAACTCCACACAGAAGAATCTGCAAGACTCCTACTGCATCCCATTCTGCGTACAATGTACGCACTGACAGCCAGCGTTATTCCTCTGGACTTGTAACTGTGTGGGGAACTGAGAAGGAAAGATCCCAGTAACACCGGTCTGAAAGAAATCAAGGCTCCTCTAAGTAGCTAAAAGGAACTGAGAAACATGGGGATCCTTCACCTTTGCATGGAACATACACACTCCTGCTGATAGTTCTGAGACAGATGTTCCGCAGATGCTCAAGCCATCATACACCCAGAGAGCAAAGTAAGCATTCGGAGGAGAGCGAGCTGTGGGGGTATTGACACTGTGCACAAATTCTCCTCGAGGCCAAAGACACAAAACTGTTTTGACAGTAACTAATACAGCATAGCACAAAGCCTAACCTACAGTGAAAAGGGCCATTGGTCAGATCAATAGTGTTACACAAATACAATCCTTAAAATGAATGTTTGTGGGTTAAGGGTGGGATTGTTTTCAGGCTATTTGATGGGATTATTTTATTTAGATTAAACCACTTCTCAAGTAAACCAACCTGAAAAGACACAAAGCCAGAACAAGCACCTCTGTATTAAAAAAGTATATGGCAATTACAGGGAGAAAGCATTTATTACAACAGGACAAAAAAAACCCTATGCATGAGTATAGGAGTATCCATTAATTAATTAGTACTGAGTTGAAAATACTTCAGAAAATTAACTTAAAAAAATTAGTTGAGCACTGTGCTCAGTCCCTCTCGGACACAACAAAATTAAATCCAATGGAAAATTAACGCAGTAGGGAACACTCGACTATGCAGCACATTTGTGATACAAAACTGAAAAAACACATTAAGAGTCTTAACACTTATTTCTTGCACTGTGTATACTGCACAGTAGCAACTCTGAGGCACCTTAATGAACAATGTAAAATAAAGCTGTGATTCTATTGGAGCTCTTGCTGCTCAGTTTTTCACACATGACCTCAACAGGACTATTTCTACCCTGAAACAAGGTGGACATATGGTTGCGGTGAGGAAGAGTAAGTTCTAACAGCCACTGTAAAAATTAAATTTACTGAATAAAAAAGAAAACCAAAAGGAAGTTTCCTTATATCTATTCAAAGTAACTTGAGAAACAGCTGGTTTTTTAGGCAAGTATTTCCCGATGGTATTTATCAAAGTTAACAAAAACTTGAACAAAAAAAGCTCTACATTCATAAAGTGTCTTGAACTAGATATGATATATTACCTAATTATTAGAGATTAACTTATCCTTGCAGGACCTTCAGGAAAAAATACAATACAAAATCTGCCCATCTCTCTGATAGCAAAATCATGAACAAGTATGTTCACATAAACCTGCATGTTTTGAACTTGACTGAATACCAGGTGAAGTGGAATCTATAAACAACTACTATGTTTTGCAGAAAGGTAGTGCAGAGATTTTCAGCCCCACTGCTTGCCATTGCAACAGCTACAAACCTATCTTTATATAAAATTTCTGATTTATGGGTCAAGTAGGAGCTCAACATTGATAATCTTTGCCATATGTTTTACATGCTACCTAGAATTGAGAATCAAGTGTGACTGTAATCTTCATGTCACAGTTAAAAACATGCACAGATGTAAAATGCATGTATTAACCACAAACAAGAAAAAAATGGGGGGCACAAACACAGAAGGAATGATCCAACCTTTGTTTACAAAACAATAAAGATCCAAAATGCTGAGAAAGCTTGATTGAAGGAATGATTTATTTTCTGCATCACGTCCTACCTAACATCATCCAAATAAGTTACAGAGAGCTTGTAATGCCAATATACATCAAGCGAGATCACAAGTGGGCCAGAGCATCCTGTAACAAGCACAAGCAGAGGAATGTCAAGTACGTGCTGCAGATAAGATGGAAAGTAATCCACTTGGCAGATGTTTCTGAATAGCTTAGAACAGAGGATTAAGAAGCGTTCTGTCTCAGCTCAGATTGGTTTTTTGGGAGTTCGTTTTTAGAGAAACAGATTATTTTAATTAAGAAATCATTTCCAGTCTTTCAAAAATTATAAGAGTATACTGAAGAAATAATGGCAATGTTTCACAAAAATAGTACAGCAATAGACTGAGCTCAAAACAATAATTTAGAGAACCTAGAGACACTAACAATTTTGAAATATGGTTATATATCTATTTCTGTTGGCTTTCATATTCCTCAATATTCAGGATTAGTCCACATAGAAAAGCTACACAGCTAGTTTATAGTTAAAGTAAAGGGCCAAATCACCTACAGGAATAAACTCAGAAGCTGTTCAACAGTAAATAGTCGTTCTTAGCCTTTGATTCTAAAAGTTACATAAAAAGAAAATGACTCGAAACCTCCTGGTTACAAGACTTTTCACAGTACTTGCTTACATTTTCATCTTTCCATTATAAGAAGAATGAAACATATCCATACATACTGATCCATAAACATAATTATTTTAAAGGATGTCACAAATATCCTACAATACAGTTTCACACTAAAAATAAGTTCTTGCTACTTGCTTAATATGACACCACCCTGGTCAGTAACAGGTTTCTGGATTACAGGCAGATTAGGCCTGGGAATCCCAATTTATTGTTTTAGAATTATTATTAAAAATTATTATCAGGACTCCACAGAGTCTTCAACAAGTCTTCAACATATAAATTCTTACATGTGTGTTATTATAGAGATAAATCTATAAATTCCAATATTACATAGTTGTTCATTTCAGATTAAGCCATTTAACAAATTTGTTTGGGATGCCCATGTTTCTCCGGAATTTCCTCTTTCCCTTAAACTTTAAAGATGAAAAGGAAGAGGAA
>JAYRBT010000139.1:24680701-24691543 GCA_036023395.1 Myiotriccus ornatus | reverse complement strand
CAAAATTTAAAATAAATTAGATATTTCTTAGTTTACTTCAAACTTTAGAACTCATTTATACTGCTATTCATGAAACAGAGATCTGACAAATTTTTTTAATTTTAAGGGTTTTTTTGTGCTGCTAAGTAGTATCTTCAGAAACAATTATTTTTCATCTGCATGCCAAAGTACAGATACTTCTCCATTGAGAAAATTTCATTTTCTAAGCAAATTAAATTTCTCACTAAAAGAACTTAGTTTACATCAATATTAAGAGTCTACTTCAGAGCATTTAATGCTAATAAAAAAACATCTTAATGTATCCAAGAGAAAGAAAGGCACTCACTTCAGCACAGGCTTTTAAGCAAGTCTTCTTAAAGCCCAAGAGTTCCAAAACATCCTTTTTAGATGGATCTGCCTCGTACGTTTTTTGTATTATATGTCTTAAGACAACAGAAAGCCCAGCTCGGCAGAATTTGCCATCTTTCACGACAACTGCAGGTAAACTGCAGCTCTGCACAACCTCTGGAAGCTGACACCTGGAGATTAAACGGACCTCGAGATCGCCAGGGAGGTTTTCTGTCACACACTGATCACCCACATCTTCACTAGTAGGCACTAAGAAAATTTTAAATAATTTGCAGTCACAGTAGGATAGCAAAAACAGGGAGATAGATGTATGAAGAGGAAAGATACTATCTCTGTACTGATGAGAAAAAGCCAAATATAAATGTTCTTCAGTGATGCAATCTTTCATCTTCCTCCTGAGCTGAAGTTCCTGAAATAGAAACCAGAGCAGGACATTCATAAAAGAAAACAGAATTTAGAACAAAAAAAGTTTTAAAACACTGGTTCTTCCATTATCTGCTAGAACTGATTTTAACATAAGACACTACTACAAACATCCTGCCTGTATGTTTGGACTGCAGGCCCTTTTTGAAAGAAAAGAACAGTTTCGTGTATACATTGTCTCTTCACATACAGATCATGGATAGGAAAATGACTTGTGTACTTTTTCTTTTTCCTTTTTAGCATATTTCTGACATGAAACAAAACAAACAAAACCAAAGGAAAATGTTTTCTTTTTAATTTTTAGGTGCATAAACATTTTATAGCAAGGGGTTTTGTTTTTTTTTTTTAACTCAAAATCTCCCATAACATTAACCATGTATTATTGAAAAAACAAGTTCCTGAGCACGTATCTACAACAGTCAGTTCTGTAACACACACACACTTGTCTTTCTGTAACTGCTAAAAGGCATTTATGGAGGGTATTTAGGCCATGGGAAATAATATTGGTTTCTGTATGAAAAATTAATCTAGAGCCGGGGAAGATAATAACTGAAGGACACACAGGAAAATAAACATTCTTTTCACAAATGCTACATGAGCACCTCACTCAACTACTTTAAGCAGTTGAATACAACAGTAGCGTCACTGAAATTAGTATCTTCTCAATATATTAAAAGCTAAAATTAATTTTCCTCATAGTGGGTGGGAAAAAATACATTTTCCCCATTGCAATATTCCATAATAGTTCAACATAAAGCACTGATGCCTAATTTATATGCTCCATTCCTCAGTGGAATTGCCCATTAACCTACAAATCACAGCTCGCATTGAAAAGCCTTAGACACTAGATGGGGCTCTTACAGCAAGTGTTACAGACGATAGCTCTAGTGCATTAAGAGAAAGAAATTTAAATGTTGCTAAGGAAGGCCAGAATGCTTTTTATATACATATATATAAAGCACCAGTGACACTGGAACAACACGAGTCTTTCAAATAGCTGTCTGGATTAATAAGGTCTTTGTGCAGTTACATGAGTATGATGGAATTATTTAAAAAGCAAAAAAAGGTTTTCATTTGATATATCTTGATTATTTGATTATTTTTTCTTCATATAGACGTGTACATCAAATTTACTACATATTATCTATCACGGGGCCAAATCAACTGCCTAAAAGAAGGCAGTGGAAGAATAAAATCACATCCACCTGACACTAAGATCATACTAATGACTGTTATAGCAAAGTATCTTTAAACCATTACACAACATGCTATTGTCTCAGAAGAACAGTGGCTCTACTATGAGTACTGTTGCTTTTCTTTAATTAATGCACCTGCCACACAGAGAACAGGACAATACATAATGAAACACCTACTTTCCCAGAAGCTATTTTAGTTGGATAAATCTTGACAGCATGTAAGTCAAGACAGACTCAACACTGTAAGTACAGCTCTGTGGCAGAAATTACACAGTGAAGCACTGCTAAGGAGGGAAGTCAAGAGGAGTTAGTCTTACCTGTTAAACCCATAGTGACCAGCACGTAAACTCCTATTCTCGACTACAGTACTACTTTCAATATTAAACACTACCCTCCTATGCATTTGGGTTATTATTTTTATTTTCCATGGGAACTCAAGGAGTACACAAGCCCATCTTTTCCTGGCCACTCTGGCCACTCAGACATACACATACATCTTACCAATCACTTCACTGACTAATTTTTTTTCTTCTTGACCTTACTGGACACAACCAGTTCTTTTGGTCATTATCATGCTAAGAAGAACAGATAAATACTTTGGTAAATTCTGATGAGGTTCCTATTTCCGAGGTATACTATTCCATGGTGTCCAGCTATTAATAACCTATTGTTACAAATTATTCCACATCCATCATGCAGGACTGCCCAAGTAAAACATTAATGTTTTCACCACTCAAGTACTCTCAACAAGTACACTGACCCTTGCCCACTTTCATCCAGAGTAGCAGCTCTGAAGCACTGCAGTTTCACCACAAAGGGTCATGTGTCATTAGACTAAAAATAAAACAGAAGTGTTTAAAAGATGCCCAAGTAGAGGTACTACTAATCAGACTACTGCTTGAAAACTGGTAGACGAAAGGGCCATTTTCTTGTTGACCTCAATGTGAATTCTCCTCCAATCTGTTGAACAAAATTACTTCTACCCAGTAGCAATGAGTAACACACAGCAGCTGGCAGACAGTCCCAAAGACAGTAACTTACTGGAAATAATGTGTTGTTGGTCACTGGCCCTGCTTTGTATTCAATCCAGTAAACACAGCTGATGCTATCCTATTAATCCACCTGTATTGTTTCAGTTTAAAATACTTCTGGTCAAATTAAACCATTCTCATCCTCAGGTATACAACTATCAACAGTCATGCAAACCATATAAACCAACACTAGGATCTTGCTGAAGCAGGATAAGCAGATGTAGTCCAGAAACACCCACTCCATTCTCTTTACAGGGTCAGAAAATGGGAATATGAATGCAGGTTTGTACAGGCAATCAGATTTCTCTCAGCTAAAGGCCCTGATCCTGCAAGTTCTCATGGTGTTTGACCTGAACGTGTCTTTGCAATATACTGTTCCACTATTTTAAAATATAGTCCTAAATTCTTCTCATACACTATACTGCTATATTTTTTTCTTCCCAAAGCCCCAAAGAACAGGAAATAGCAACTACAGGAATGTTTAAAGTTACATACTTTTCAGACCACGAGAACAAACTTTAAAAGGTAAGGAGAGCAAGCATTGGAAAACCCCACTCTGCTTTTTTTGCATTGAGCTTTTCAACATCAATAGAGCTAATGCTTTAATTAATTAATACTTTAATTTCCACAAGAACTTTAAAGAGTAATTTTAACAAAATGGGCTTCTGTCATGACCTCCTTACATATTTCATTAGAATAGCAAAGCACTGAGTCTGTATTAATTTGTGTTGCTGGTTATTGTAAAAGCTTCTATGTCCCTTCATCACAACAGTAACTGCACGTCTCCCCAAAAGCCTTGCAAGGTGCAAGTTTCCTGTGTTACCATTATACATGTGAAAAAATGGAAGCACAGAGAATTTTTAGTTCACCGTCACACAGGAAGTCTGTCCTAAAGAAAGCCTAAAAATTAGACATTTTTCTTAAAGGATTTGTTGGTTGGTTGGTTGTGAGATTTTGGGATTTTTTTAAGGCCAGTCTATGACAAAGAAAATTACAGTCAGGCTAATTTTGCTCTCAAGTATCTCACAGAAGAGAAACTAAATTAATCTGTCCAGGAGTTCTGTCTATAAGTGACTTTACCTTGTTTCCATATTGTTTCTTGTGAGAAGATAAGGCCGCCTTGAACTGTCACCTCAACAGAACTGTACACCCTTACACTGCCATATCCTACTCTCTCACATCTTTTACTTCAGAAAATTCCTCCTAACATCTTGTCTCTAAGCACTGACATTTATAAAGTTGTTCCCTATACTTTTTGTTCCCAAGACAGGTGTTTTTCCACACCGTTTTGGCTCTCTAGAGTCTATCTTCCTTGTGAATTTATGCACAGCCTTTCATCTCAACAGCCTGCCTGGCTGCCTTTTCTCACTTAAGTGTTTTCACAGAACTGCTACCCTTCCATTAAATGTGATACATTGATTAATCCCTTGGCAGCTTACTGAGACAAAAGCAGACACAGGCATACACAATAAAACAAAACATGCAACACAGAACTGACAAAACCCAACACAACATTGCGCTATTTGCTCATAGCATTTTTCCCAGCACTTTTTTCTCTAATCAGACTATAAATTCTGTGGGAAGAGGTGGCTTTTCATTCTACTGGCCTTATTTACAATGGCCACTATTTGAAAGAGGGGAAATGAGAAGCAATGACCAATACAGGATTTGGACCATAATGTAAAGAGAAGATGAATGTTGTCTACCTTTGGTATAAAAGTCACCGTGGCTATTTAAAGCAATAAACATTATGTAAGTATAATGTTGACTAACTGTACTGGGGTTTACCATTTCCTCTTCCCTTTCAACATGCACTAAACGACAGATTAATTAGTTTCACTCAGCTGCCGTGTTAACAATGTCATAAAATCACTGTGTTTCCCGTGAAAATGAAAACCTAAAAAATTCAAAATTAATAAATAAGTACATAAGCATCCTCTTCCTTTCAGCTTGAATGAAATTCATTCCTTTCAGAATGAAAGACATCATTCATTTGATGATTACTACAGGGTAACACAGTACTTCTGCTAAAACAGATGCACTAAGGCTTCAGAAACGCTCAATATGATGTTATTTAAAAGCGCAGCCAACATTTAACGTGTTGCAAAGCAATACGTGTGCCTTAAGGCACACAACTTCGGAGGATGGAGATGTATTTCTCTCCAGACGACCCACTCGCTGCATGAGTCCAGGACCACCATTGCATCCTCGAGGGAGCCCGGGAGCTTTCCATGAAGAGCTTCAGACAGGCCTACCAATAAGGTGGAAGTTGTGGATGGCTCAAGAAGGCAGGGCACAGGTCACGAAGACCAGAACCAGAACGCAGGGAGGCAGCGCGCTGGAACAGAGAGCAACACCGCCGGGCGAGAACTCCCTCACACACCCGCTCCGCTAAGCCTCTGCTCCCAGCTCCTCTCAGCGCTCTGCCCTCCTCCCCCCCCAAACCGGGCCCGGACATTTAGCTCCGACCCCTTTTCCCCGTTTCGGCCCAATTTTCCCTTACCCGGCCCGGCCGCGTCCGCCCCGGCCCCGCCCCTTCCTGCCCCGGCCCCCGCACCGCCCGGAACTGCCGCCCGCCGGCCTCGGGGCGCGGGCGGACCGGCGCGGCGGCGGACCCGCCTGGGCGCCTTCCTCCTCCTCCTCCTCCTCCTCCTCCTCCTCCTCGCCTCCGGTGAGACCCCAGCGGGCGGCCCTGCGGGGATCGGGAAGAGGGGGCCTGGGAGAAGAGGGGGGGGGGGTTTGGGAGGCGGAAAGGGCGGCTTGGGTTGGGGGGAAGAAAGTGGGGTTTGGGAGGAGGACGAGTCTGGGGAGGAGGAAGAGGAGGGAGAAGGTGTTTGGGAGGAGAAAGAAGGGGTTCGGGGGGCTGGAAAAGAAGGGGTTTGGGAGGACGAAGAGGGGTTTGGGAGGAGGAAGAAGGGTGGAGAAGGTGTTTGAGAGGAGGGGGGGTTGGTAGGAGGAAGGGGCGTTTCGGGAGGAGGAAGGAGGGAGGTTGGGAGGGGGAAGAGGGGGGCGTTGGGGAGAGGAGGAACAGGGGGACTGGGGGGGAAGGGAGGAAGAAGGGTGTGGGAGGAGGAAGAGTGGAGCCCGCACCACACTTGGCGGCTCTTACCCTCGCAGCCGGGGTGAGCTCCGGGTCTCCTGTGGGGCCGGGAGGGCCCGGGGGGTGCCAGGACGGTCCCTCCCGGGGTCAGGGCACGCCCGGAGCAACTCGGTGCAGGGCGGTAACGGGGGCAGGAGGGTGTTTTGTTTTGTTTGTTTGTTTTTTAATTATCTTAAGCATTTTAATGTGTTGCTTTCAGGGGGAGAGGCCTTTCGTTCGTTCCTAAGGGTGGAACTCTCAGGGAGAGATTTGCAGCGAGTAGGTTGCAGAGGGTGGTGTTGTGGCTTTGGTGTAACTATTTCGGAAGTTCAGTTCGAAACTGAGGTTTTAAAATTTAAACTAAGGTTTAATTTTGTCGCCGAGAAGTCTCCGGGAGGATGATATCCAGGAATTTATAAGCTTGATAAGTTCCAGTATACGTTGAATTAAGGAAAGGTGAAAACAGTAGTGGAGGTAAACTCAATTTGCCAGTGACTTAAACCAGTGAGCAGTGACAAGTATTGAAACACCATCTGCAGCTCCATCTTCACAGAGCTGATTCTTGTCATCTTTTTAAGGCCGTGAGATTGGGTGAGATCCCAAAGACTGAAGAAAAGGCAAATTTTATGCTCATCTTCAAAAAGGACAAGAGGGACTAGCAAGAGAACTACAGGCCTTGCTCCTTCCATCTGGAAAGATCATGGAGGAGGCCATTTGTAGGCATAAGGAGGAGCAGGTGGAGACTAGGGATAGCCGTCTCGAGATCTACCAAGGATAAGTCATGCCTGACTACCTGGCTTGTCCTCTGTGGCAAAATAGCTAGATCTGAAGGTGAAGGGAGTGCTGGATGCCATCTAACAGGGGCTTAAGGGGACCTAATGGAAGCCTTTATAGACCCAAGGAGATTTTCGAAAAGATAGAGCCAGTCTTTGTAGTCAGATGCTTTGAGGGGGAATGAGAGACAGCCCCAGTTAGAACTTCCAAGCAAGGAAATGGGGGCAGTGAGGCACTGGGACAGGCTGCCCATAAGGTTTTTCACATTCCTGTATTTGGAGGTTTTCAGGATCCAACTGGAAAGGTCCTGGGCAAACTGGTCTGAATTCAGCGTTTACTTCACTTTGAACAGGAGATTGCACAGGGAGACCACATGACATCCTTTCCAAACTAAATGATTCTGTGATTCTTAAATAATTCACTGTTCCTGAGGAGAAAACAGCAAATAGCATAATCTTAGACATTTGGGATAAATGGATTACAGTGATATTGATTGAAATATTAATTTAAAAGTACATTATTAAATATGGTGTAGAATAGAATGTAAAATTAAGGATACCAGTACTAGTAACTCCGTAGCAGGAAATTTTACTCTAGTCTTAGAAGATTCTTTGGAGAAGATGACAGATAAATGAGAACTGAATAATGCAATTGTTCTGATTAATACAGTTTTCCAGACTACTGAAGTGTGTGGGTTTTGAAATGTCCCTCGTGGAAGGTAACTGAGAAATTACACTGTCATTAATCAAGGCCTGATTAAGATACAAAAGCAAAAACTGAAAGTAGAAGTTTGCTTTTTCCTGATTTTAAGATTTTCCTTGATCTACTTTCTTGACTTACGTTGCATCTGAGAGGGATCTGGAAGAGGCATTATTGGTAAATAAGCAAAATCTGCCACTGTCACTGATTAGTCAGGAAGAGAGTAAGTTCTGAGGAACAGAAGAATCTAAAGGGGAGGGAAAAAATGAATTGATATTATTGTGATAAATTAATTATTGATAAACAGTGTACTGAGTGTGTTGGCAGGAATTATGTGCCCTTGTTTCATGTGACTGGGTTTTGAGTTAACTGCTACGCATGTTGAAGGTAGCTGAAAAGGATATGTGAGTGAAAGTCCTTTTAATCATCAGTGTCAGTGAAAAATAAAAATACTTTTGAGTTTATAAAAGAATGGGTTTGATAATAGCATTGCAGTATAAACTGAATGTGTGTGCTTTCTTGGAAAAATATCTTCAGTAGTACACCTGTCTCAGAAAATAATAGGAACAAGAGTTCAGAAACAGGTGGATAAAAATACAACCATATCTGAAAATGTAATGGAAGTAGATCCCTTTAACTGCAAGTTATAATGAATAAGATAATACATGTGTAGGCATGCAGCATAGTAGATGGCAAATAAATAAAAAAAAGAGGGCTCTTTTGTTCTTCAGATCCTAGAAATCTAATAAGTCTATTAAATTGGAGGACCACGTATTCTGTATAGTGCTCCATTAAACTTGTGTGTATTTGGCAGAAGAAAAAAGTATGCTCAAGAAATGAGAGAATCCAACAATTCTTGGATGTTTTAAAAATAACAACCTACTTATTAGCATTGTTTTTCCCCATGGGGATTTAAACCACTGCAGGTATGGGAGGTTACTCCATGATTGTTCATTGTAGGATTTTTAATATTATCTCTGATGCTTCAGGGAGTTTTGTTGCCTTATATTTGGTCTTGTGTATCCATCATAAAACAGTTCCTATATAACAGTGAAGAAGTACCAAACAGAGACCTAAGTTGAGAAAAGTGTTTTTAGGGCTAGGCTGATGGCTGAATGCTGAGTTCCAAGAATTATTTCTTCTACAATGATTCCCCTTCAAGAAGAAAGTCAAGGTCTGTCTTGCAGAACAGCCTGTGGCATCATTGTTAGGACACTCTGCTGTCCTTGTCTCAAGGCTATCACATTGCTGTATGCTGCTTCCACTGCCAGAGGAGCAGTTTATGAATGAAAATATGAATGAATGTAATTGGATCTTAGGTTTATAAGTGTCAAACCACTGTTTTATACTTTAAAACTGTTTTACCTGTAAACATCTGAAAAGGGCTACTACCAGAAGCAATAATTTGCCTTTTGGACCAGGTCAGTTACTGGTGTTAACCTGTTTGGCAGTTGTGTTGTTATGGTCCAGTCAGGAGAGCTTAATTATCAATTTACTTTTTTCAGGTGATGCTGGTTTTAAGACAGCTATTGATCTGTTCATCTTTCCATTGAATAGACTTCCTTTCTCTAAATGACAAATAGATTTTTTTTTTTTTTAATTTGAAAATACATGCCTAAGCTGAGCATACTTGAACTGTTTAAGAAGCCCAGTTCCTTCACTTCTCTTGAGAAATGTCTTGTGATGTTAGCTGTAACTGAAGTAGCATATGACATTCTAATTTATCCTCGATAACAGAGAAAGAATTTCTGCAGTTTCATATAAATATCGAGAACCCTTTTGAAATTTGAGGTTTAACACGAGTCTTTCACATGCGGGTTCAGTATGTGTCTTTAAAAAGCTAGATCTAGAAAGAAATCTTCAGCTAGATGAAAATGGAATTAGTATGTTTACACACATTCTGTAAATATTACTGCTAATGGCTGTTTGGCTACCTGTTCTTGTACACAAGTGTGTATTCCTAGTAAAAGCCTCAGAGAAGGACTGAAAGTATTTTTTTCAGCAGGGAATTATACAAAATTTTTGAAATTAGTGTTTTGATTCTACTTTCATTCAACAGAGGGTTTAGCAGAGTCCTAGTTTAAGAGTATGTGGTACTGACTCTTGTAAAAGGCATGTTCACAGAACAAAGAAATGGAGGAGATAACCTACCCATAGATTTCAAGAGCAGCCTGAGCATGTATCAGAGGTAGATGCATTAAAAAAGGGGAATCTGCTTTCCACGCACTGTGAATTCACTTTTTGTAATCATCAGAGAGAGACTGAATTGTCTGGATGGGGCTTGCACTGCAGTCTGTGCTTGATCAGTGGAAAAGCAGAGTAACTGGTATGTAGTACTTACTAGCAGAAGTTCTGTGGCCACCAGAAAATGATTTGTCAAGTAGCAAAGATTAAGGAAAAGAGAGGAGGCTCTTGAAGAGGATTCTTAACTCTCTGCTGGGTCCATTGATAAAATCCCTGTGAAGTCTCCTGTATGTTGAACTCCTTGATGATCTCAGTCAAGTGATTCTCTGGTGTCTCGTGAAAGCTCAGCATGAGATAAAGGTTCCTAGGGACTTCTAGGCAAGTGTTAAGGGAGCAGGCTGCCACTGCTGGTGTTTTGACCAGAGAGGTAAAAGTTCACTGCCATGAATATCGAAAGGAATTAATCAGGCAAAACCTTGGAAGCTCCAGCTGAAAAAGCTGCCCAGTGCTTTTGAGCACAAGTGTTGAAAGGCTTTTCAAGACCATCTTATAGATTATTATATTAAACAAAAAACAAAAAAAAAACAACCAACCAAAAACATAAAGCATCCTGATGTGTTCCTGTAACTTCCTACGTTATTTCTTAAATTATTAATTGGTGATTACTGATTCAGTGAGATCTTTGTAAGTACAATTTCCAATGTAAATGCAGTTCCTTAGAGCTTTTGTTAAAGAAACAAACAGAAGGTTCCAGAGTGCCAGAATATATTGCTCTGAAGCAAACAAATTTTTTTTTAATTAGTTCTAACCTTTTTCTCACTTTGTTCCATTTACATTGTCACTGTGGCTTACTGAAGCTCTTCATAGTCATTACTTGACATTAAAACTCAGACTGTCACATGGGGGCATAGATAATTCGCCGTCTAAGTTATAAATTTTCTCACGTTCCAGCAAAATTTAAAAATGGATACTGTGTTTTTTCAGATATTTTATTTGTATAAAATCAAACACTAGCTGTTTATACCTCTCACCTTGTATGCTACAATGAGCTGGGTTTTTGTCAGAAGTTTCAAAAATTAATTTTTCTGCAAGTAAGATTTTTTAGTTA
>JAYRBT010000139.1:24661453-24680601 GCA_036023395.1 Myiotriccus ornatus | reverse complement strand
CTTGTATGCTACAATGAGCTGGGTTTTTGTCAGAAGTTTCAAAAATTAATTTTTCTGCAAGTAAGATTTTTTAGTTACTCTTAAATGAGCCATGAGTTAGAAATAACTGTATGTGCAAATAATGTTAAGGAGAAGGGCAGTAATTGCTTTTCTTGAAGTTAACGCTCGTTTCGCATACTTTTCAATATTCTTTATATATGAAATATCAAGAATATGAAATATCAAGAATATGAAATATTTGTTTCATTTACCTAAGTGTGATGAGTTTAGTTTTTGAGTATCAGATATGCCAAAGAATTAATTTGACTTAATTTCAGATGTAAAGTCAAATTCAAGTTTTGCAGCTCTGGAGTTCACAATCAGTCATCTTCTAGTGATAATTAATTCCCATATCATCCTTCCTGTGATTTAATGTCATTCCATTTTGCAAAGAAAACAGATCTTCCTTTAGCCACATGCTGTTTGAGTTATGCTCCATATGAATAAAGTTGTCATTGATTTTTCTTGTTTCTTTGTTTGTTTTTTGTTTGTTTTTTGTTTTGTTCTGTTTTTGTTTGTTTGTTTTTGTTTAAACTTCCTCTGAAGATACCACTATGGCTGCTACAGTGAACTTGGAGCTTGATCCCATTTTTCTGAAAGCCCTGGGCTTCTTGCATTCAAAGAGTAAGGACTCTGCAGAAAAGCTGAAAGCACTTCTTGATGAGTCTTTGGCCAGAGGAACTGAGTCAAGCTATCGTCCATCTCAGAAGGTATTGGTGTTAGAGAGCATGGGTCATTTTTGTATGCCTTTACAGAGCTCCTTCTATACCTAGTTCCTCTTTTGTAGCTGGAAAGTTAAAAGAGAATCAGAAGTTCAGGAAAAAGTAATTATGGAATGTTCATATTCATCATTCTCCTTTTATGCAACATAATCTATTCAATTAACAGAAGTTAATGGGGGAAAAAATCTCTACCATGTTGATGTACCAAGACCTTTAAAAGAGATATTCAGCATTATATCAGACATGCTATGTAAGGTGAACCCAAACTTACGTATTTCTGCAGTTACATTTCAGAGCTAAAACGTCTTTAAAATGCAGATTACTTTGCCACAGATAAATACAAAACAGAACAACCTATTTACTGATAAAGCTGCGTCCCTTTCCGTGAAATTCTGTTGATGAAGTCATATGAGAATGAAAAACACAAAATGGTTCAAAGCAGAAATGCTTTGCAGGCTGGAACCATTGCCGTCCAACGGACAAACATTATTTTTCATCTACCAAAAATCACTGAACACCTGCTAGAGGGACTATTTGAATCCAAGATTAGTGTATGGAAATAACCAAGCGGGGACATCCTCGTACTGCTGCGTATTGC
The DNA here is from genome assembly GCA_036023395.1 of Myiotriccus ornatus. Taxonomy (NCBI): domain Eukaryota; kingdom Metazoa; phylum Chordata; class Aves; order Passeriformes; family Tyrannidae; genus Myiotriccus; species Myiotriccus ornatus. Next base: position 24,679,242 of record JAYRBT010000139.1, on the reverse strand, counting down.
CATATGGATAACAAGGTAGTGCTCTCCCCTAGGATACCTGGAAGTCAGCCTGGTATGTTATAATGATGGTCTGTATGCTGATGCATCAGTAATATTTCATTTCTACATCTACATAGTTCCAGATAACTAAAGGGCACTATTAGTGCTCAGCATATGTCACGCTTGTACTGTGTGGTCTAACTCCTTTCTGTTCAACTTCCTGAAACCTAGCTGCAGTTCCCCCTAACACAGGTCTCAAAATTCTCTAGTGCCCTCAGAGCTGAAAGAAGCAATTTGTGGTTTAGAGGAAGCAGAGAGATCAATAATAGTGCAAAGAGGCTTGGGAAGCCAATTCTAATAACAGCTTGGCTGGCAGTCACCTGCCCTCAGGTGAAACTGAGGCTCAGGCCAGAGGAAGAAATCTTTTGTTTTTCCTGTTTTTAGTATGTCTCCAGTATCAGCTGGAATGTAAAGCTCAGAAATGAAAAAAAGTGTAAGGGTTTCTTTCCTTGCATTCTCAGGCTACAGGATTAATTTGTGGTTGACCATGAAATCCAAGAACAGAGTAGGGAGCACAGGATTACCACGGTCAAGCAGATGAGGAAATCTGTTTCTGACCCTGGATGCAACAGGAAGTCGACAAACTTCAGAGGGCTGAAGCTCAGGGCTTAGGACCTCTCCCAGTACAGAGCAGAGAATTACTGCCTGCTTACCAGCTGAGAGGAGGTACCTTACTCCTGTGCATTGGTGTGATTAATCACTCAATTACAGACTCTCTTGGTTATTGTCCATTGCCAACACTAAGGCATCATTAATGAGAACTATTCATTTATGTTGAGATCTAAATTTATTCATCTGGTAGATGAATAAAGACTGAGATTCGGTACAGGTCAATATTTTTCTCCATGAAGGAATGAGATATTGATGTCTGGTTATATCAGATGTCAGATTATGTTTTTAGTTTATATTGAATTTTGTCCTCAGAATTATCTGAAAGTTTGTGTTCATTATCTCTTTGAATTTTAAAAGCAGAAATGTCTTCCTTTTTAATTAATGTTCCAAAGAGGATCTGTCTTTGGAAAAGGAGCACCTTTCCCTCTGGAAGGTGAGTGGTAAGGGGAGGTCTTACTAATTGTCTGCAACTTATGCACACTAATTTATTGATGTGATATGAAAATATTTAAGAAATGGGTTTTTTTTGGAAGTGTTTGTGTAGATGATTGGTGTTGTATGATATGTTGTTTGCCTATCCTGGTATCTAACTAATTACAAACCGGGAAGTATCTCAAGTGTAGGGTTTGCCTTCAATTTTTGTTTCTGTTTTTAGGAAGCAGAGCAACCAAAAGTATCTGTTACCAAACCTATTAAGCAAGAGCCTAAAGCTTCTTCTAGTTTGCCCTCCGGCAACAACAATGGCAAGCCCACTGCATCAGAAAAGGTGAAAAAAGAAACAGAAAAGAGATCTGATAAAGTAAGTGATTTTTGTTCTCTAATGAGATAACTTGGTATATAAACTCAAAGGTATTTTAGACAGAAGGTTCCCTTTTCAATCTCTGTAGCTCAACTCATCTAGTGGTATGTAACCTGTGAGCTGCATTAGCCAATCGTGTCTTTAGGCACTCCAACAAAATTCTTGTTATAATTATTCTGTGATTATTTTCCCTTCTGCGGGGGGAGTTGGATTTCATGACCTTTTAAAGGTCCCTTCCAAGCCAAACCATTCTGTGATTCTCTGTTTTAAATCATAGTGATAATAACAAGTTACTAAAATGTAGCAACTTGAAATATGGGTTTCCCAAAGGTTTTTCAAGGATTTTGAGGTGAAGTACAAAAAGTGGGCTTCTAGTTCATAAATATTTTGATGAAAATATGTAATTAAAGAAAATACATTGTGTGTGTCCTCTGTAAAGTACACCTTACACTTCTAATCTAATTGTGCCAGTTATTTTCTCATTTTAATAATATCTACTAGCATCTTGAGTTTTCACGTTTTGTATGTGTGTGTTTAATAGACAAAAGGGGATGCTGCTGAAGGAGCTGATGCACCAAAGAAGCCCAAAGTAGAGAAGCAAGAGGCTCGTTCCTCTCCTATTACAGTTCAGACGAGCAAGGATTTATCCATGCCTGATTTATCTAGCTTTGAGGAAACCAGTGCTGATGACTTTGCTATGGAAATGGGATTAGCCTGTGTTGTTTGCAGGTAAGTCGACACTGCTTCATTGCTAGGTAGTTACCTTTTTTTTTTATTGTGTACCATTGAGTTAGTGCTTCTTTTAGTTTTTATTCTGGAAATCACTTAAGCGCATATTGATAATAGATTTAAGCATCCTTCATGAATAAGAATAGTTTCTTGAAGACAGAACCTTTAATGAGAAAAATAGCTTTTCTTCAGGAAAAGGCAAGTGAAAAATAAAACTAGACATGATGCAAAACCTATGATAACAAATACCAGTTTCTTGTTATTGGAAAGCAAGTTAAAGTGTTAATGGCTAATGATAAGCATTTTTAAAAAATCACTTCTCTTCTGAAAGCATTTGTAAGTGGCATTATTGTGAGATGTATGTGTGTTTCTCCTCTTTTCCTAACATTTGACATTAATTTACACATAGCTGTGTTTTCTCAGTAAATATATCTTGCAGTTAAGACAGTTCTTTTTACTTTCCAGTAAGGGCTCTAAAATTGGATTTTAATAACATTGTGCTAGCAGTACATTTAGTGTTAACAGAAGCATAAAATACACTTTTGAATATCTACCCTAGGATCAAATCACTCAAACCAGGATCTGGTTTATGTCCTTGTTAAGCCCCCACTGCTGCCAAAAGGAGCAGTTTGGCTCTCCCAATTGTACATCCTTCCCTGTACTGTTTAGGGGATGTATTGCACATGGAGTTTTGTGACCAGCTGAATCAGCTTCTGGATCAGCTTTCCACTCGGGTTTTTCAGTAGGTTTAGGTTTCAGTCAGCTCAGTGATATTAAATGCTTATGTTGACACAAGTGTGGATACAAGAATGTAGAGCCAGGACAGAGAAGGGGTTGGAACTGGCCTTTTGGTAGGAAGTATGTATTTCAGCTCAGCTTAAGTCAGTTGTGAAACTGGGCTTTAGAACTTCGTTGTTCCATCATGTTCATGGTTGTTCCTGTTGTGTAGGTAAGGAGGCATCTGCAGGCCAGGGATGATAAATTTCTGTTGTTGCAGCTAATTAAGTGGTGGACTGATGAGATTTCATGTCACATTATTCCCATGTGTTAGCTCAAATGTTTAGTTTCTTAGTATAGACATTGAAAAAGGAAGAAGTATGAAATAAATATTTCTAATTTACCTTTTTTTCCTGCAAATTCCACTTTTGCCGTCCCCTAAAAGGGGCAAATCCCCATTTGGTGGTATGTTAAAATGCTACTAAGAATAGTATGGTACTAACTTATTTGGCAGGAGGGGTTAACAAAAAGGTTTTTTTAGACAGTCTTGAGCTGTTGTGGATTATTAATTCTCTGTCTTCCCTGGCAAAGAAAAACACATACAGGCACAATGAGAAATGCCTGCAAAGTAAAGAAGCTAAAGAAAATGCAACTCCTGTGCCCAGCATGGCCAAGACTTTGCTTTGAAAAGCACAGACCGAGTATGTGGTTCCATTAGCTGTTCCACAATCAACGTTTAACCTGGCTGCTGAAGGTGTTGATTCTGCATGCTTGTGGTCACCAACTCAGGTGTTCCTGCAAAAGATTTTTCTGCCCTGGCTAACTGAAATAGCTCTCAGAGGGAGGGAGAAGTACTGCAGGGAAAGAAACAACCTGTTAGAGAGGGGGTGGCGACAGTCACCCTGACACTCAGGATCGCTTTCATTTCACACAGAACCTGCTGAGACTGATGTCACATGGTTCTCGACCTCCAGCTCGTGCTGGACCAGATGTTTTTCAGAGGATCTGTGCTTCGGAGTTCTGACTCCAGCACATTGGTCAGACAGTATTCCTCTATTTACTGCTTGCTTTCAATATGAGCACCGTTTTTGGGGTAGCCATCTCCATCTTGAGCCAAAATAATAACATCCCCATACATTTGAAATATAAAAGCACTGGATAGTCTGTAAAATAACTCAAGTATGAATAATATTTTTTAAATGACATCTTTTAATAACTCAATCAATTATTCAACCAGTTGTGAATGAAAACATCATGTCCAGTTGCAGAGTAGGTGGAGTTCATAGGAAGAGAGTTTATATTTACATTGCTTAAGAGGACAAGTCGGCAAGAACCCAGCTATGTGTTCTCAAATGCAAAAAAGTTCATTTGAATATTAACTATTCCTCTTTATAGATGTGAAAACTGAAGCAGAGACACGAAATGTTTTTTTCAAGATTTGCCAAGTGTCAAATGTATTTTCATAGTGATTACGAGTATTGAACGTTGATGCCTATGGTGTTTTCCTTCTTGTTCTGTTATGCCAATTTAGGCGTAAGGAGGAAGGGAATATTAAAATAACTCTACCTTCTTCAGTACCTGTAGGTCTTGCAAAAACAGGACCCACCAGTTACATGGCTCCTCAGTTATACGGAAAGGAAATACTACATGCAGTTTGTAGATGATTGTGAAGTTTTTCTCCCAAAAAAGTCTTTAAAAAACACTGAGTTTGAAATAACAAAATTTCAAATTTTTTTATGAATACCTCTTTTGTTTGTTTATTGATGGTAACAAATTGTTAGGTTTGTTTCTTAGTTATAATTTAAAAGTAAGTGGTTTAACTTGTTTCTGATCATGAAGAGTTCATGGGGTTTTAATCAGTCTGGGATTGTTCTAGGTAATTTTAAAATAGGGTGAGTCTCCCACCTTGAGACATGAGGTTGAAAAATCATTGCTTTGTACTGATCCAGTTTATTTAGGAATGAGAAACAAACAAAATGTCTTTCAAATATCCTTCATGTAGAATAATAGGCCCTGGAATTTCAGAAAGGTGTCTCCCTCTGTTTTTAAATTGCCTGTGTAAAAGAGAAATATTTATTAGAAAATGTTGTAGTATCAGACTTCGTTTTTCTGTTATATAAAGAAATAAGGGATTACCTTTCCCCACCCATCTACAAATAGAGTTTCCATGGTTACCTGGCTACCTGCTCCTCAGGGATATGAGCAAAAGCAGCTTAGCAATTAAATAGCTTGATTTGTCATCTGAAAGAAGAAATCGTTAAGAAAATGGTATTTGGCTAATTCACAGGCAGACTCCCAGTCATGTATACATCACTAATTTGTCATGTACACAGCATGATTACTTTCAGCAGAGGCCCATGCAAAATGAAGTCCTCATCACCAGCTTGCATGTTTGCTTCAAGGCAGGACTGCACAATTAATCCTTCCTATTCCATCTTTCCATGGTTCTGGTATTATCTCGAATTCCACGTGTCTGTTTATGTAGTAGGGACCAAAAGGATGGCTAATAAAACATCTTCAAGGTAATGGAGAGCTTGGATGATGATGCTGCTTTCAAATGTTGTAGCAGAAATCACTCTTACCAGCTTGTCATTGAGAAATTATTTGTTCTTGAACTGTGTTGCTCTAAAGCTCACAGCAAAATTGTCCAAATGGAGACTAGGCCTTCATATGCTAATATAATGAGGAAGTCATATTAGTCATAGAGTGATGTATCCATAAAATGCTCAGGTGAAGCAAAGCAGGCAAGACTTACATTTGTAATATAAAAACCAAACAGAGAAATCAAAACTGTCATATACACAGTGTATAAACACGCTGTGTTTAATAGCGTGGAAGTTTTAGATATTCTTGAAAAATATTACTCTTTAAAAATATCAAGTTTCTAAAATATTAGTTAGGAAGAGCTGATACAGGAAGAAGAGGAATACATTTCATTTGCCACAGGTAGAAAATATATGTAAAAGCAAAAATATTTTTAGTTTTTATCTTAAGCCTTGCAAAATTTTTAACAATTGGATAATCCTCCAAGTGCTTTCTTCCGTAATCTGTTCTTAACTATTTGCTCTGCAGGCAAATGACAGTTACTTTTGTGAATCAGCTAGTGGAGTGTCAGGAGTGCCATAATCTCTACCACCAGGATTGCCATAAACCTCAGGTGACAGACAAGGAAGTGAATGATCCTCGACTTGTATGGTATTGTGCCCGCTGTACCAGGCAGATGAAGAGAATGGTAGGAGTCAGTTTTTTGTCTCGTGTGAGCACTATTTAAATACAGCAGGCTGTTTCTACTACGTGAGAGTATTTTATGAGTTAGAGAAATCTTTGGAAGCATGTTGGAGAACTGTTCTTCTCAGCGGTGCTTCCCTTGCGGCAGGTGTGGGTTTTTTTAACGTAGCATCTCAAAGAGCATTCTGTAATGTGCTTCTGGAAAAAAGTTTTGTAAGAATGAGAAGTTGAGCGAAGAAGAGTGAAATAGGATTATTTCCTACTTGGCAGGCAGCAGTTGAAACTTTTTTTTTTTCATTTCAGGTGATACTCAGTTTTTAGCACATGTGTACCAAATAGCCTACAGTTTTAGTTTTCTTCTCCGCTTTGGACATTAACGGTTGCTTTCCTGTAGGACAAGACTGCAAATTTCAGTCCAGATCTCAAGCACTGAGGTTTCTCAGGCTCAAACCCAAGCTGAGGGTAGCATATTCCAGTAAAAAAAAAAAAAATCTTTATTTTGATTGATCTGCATGTTAATTTCATGACTAAACAGGATCCCACTGGAATCCTGCTTTTCTCATGAGAAACAAACATGAGAATAGGACAGCACCTTTGGGTGCATGAAACATTAGTGACTTCAGTTCTGAAGTTTTAAAATCACATCCTTTTATACAGCAGAAAATGTGTTTTGAAACTGCTCTGTGATAACTTAGCAATTTGTTATCTGTTGAAATGACTCTACTAAGAAACAAGAAAAAAAAGCATTCTAAGATCCTGGCCTAGGAATTATCATCACTGACTGAAATACATGATTATTCTGATGATCATCAGGCCTTTGAACTCAGAGGAGTGTTTGCTGAAGGTCAGTTCCTGCACAGGATAGCCATTGCAGACATTTAATGGTTGCCTTTAATATGACATTTCCTTTTTTCGTTTTGGCATGAATTCTGCCATTTTGCCTGCCACTTTTTAGCAGGCTCTTGCAGCCCACATCCCAGTACTGCTGGATTATGTCCCTTTCTTCTGCAAGTTCACGTGCCTTTGCCTTATTCCTGTAAAGGCCCACTGCTTTCCTGTTCTCTAAGTGTCAACACTGCAACTCCTTCCACGCTGAAATACCGAGTTCTATTCAGGATGCTTTGTGGCTGGACCCTGTCTCCATAACTATAACCAGCACTATCTCCGCATCCCCTATTACCTCATTTCTCATGGACCATTAAACTTGAAGTTGTAAAGACTAGATTGCAATCTTAAAATGCTCATGCTTTTTGTTAACAGTCAAAACAGTCAGTGTTATAGGGTCCGTAACTAATTTGGCATGGTTTTTTCCTACCACTTATACAGGCTCAGAAGACACAAAAGCCACCTCAAAAACCAGCTCCTGCAGTGGTTTCAGTTGCACCAGCTTTGAAGGATCCATTGGTCAAGAAGCCAGAAATTAAGTTAAAACCTGAGACCCCACCAGCTTTTCTAGCATTCAAGAGAACAGAAGTCAAGGTAAGTCAGTTTAAATTTGCCAGAGGAAAAGTTTACGTTTCACTGCCTAGATTATAATCTTTTCTCACAAGAATCATGAATGAAAACAGTCTGCTATACTAAGTGGACTGAGCAGCACCATAGCATTAACACTGAAAGAATGGGGAAAAAACCCTCACTTCACCAATAAGTCCCTGAAGCATCCAGCTCTTGACTGTATTTTTATGTTACAAGGGAAAGAACAGAATTGACTCTATGGATTTTTTAATGATATTTTATATAAGTAGAAGTCTTTATAAATGTGCCCTGGCAGCCTAGAAGGCCAACCATATCCTGGGCTGCATCATAAGAAGCTGGCCCAGCAGCAGGTTGAGGGAGGTGATTCCGTGCCTCTACCGCACTTTTGTGAGCCCCTGCCTGGAGTACTGTGTCCAGCTGTCTCAGCACTGGAAAGACATGGACCTGTTACAACAGGTCCAGAGGAGGCTGCAAAGGAGCTGGGAGGGGATGGAGCCTCTCCTGTAAAAACAGACTGGGAGATCTGGGGTTGTTCAGCGTAGAGAAGAGAAGGCTCCAGGGAGCCTTCCAGTACCTAAAAGGGGCCTACAGGAAAGCTGGAGAGGGACTTCTCACAAGGATGGGTTTACACTTTGAGTTGATGATCTTGAAGGTCTTTTCTGGCCTAGACAGCTCTATTAGTCTATAATAGGGAAACTCTAGCTGACTCTGAGATCTAGTTTAGGAGACTACTGCTTCTTACATATAACCTGATCTAGTGGGTAACGTGGGCAGGGGCGGTGGAACTCAATGACATTCAGGGTCCCTTCCAAGACAGACCATTCTGTGATTCTGTTCTATGATTCTATGTTGCTTCATATTTCTGTTTTTCCCCAGTTAAAATACTGTCACAAGTTGCTCAAAGGTGGTAAACCAGAGGCAGTATAATAAGCAACATAGTAGGACCCTTACCTAGGAAAACACAGCTTTAACTCAAAATCAAAACAACCATTCACACGCCCAAAGTTATGTTTGCCATTGCTGTGCCTGGATGCAAACCATCATGAATAATATTGCTCGGGCTCTTATACTTGTGAATACTTTTTTCACCTCAGCAGACTTATTTATTTGCCTAAACGGGTCATAAGACCTGAGGCCTGATTTCATCCATCATCTTTACTGTTTAGAAACTGTCTGGAAATACTATAAAAGGGATATTACTTGAATAGAGGGGTTTAGTTTTCATTTTGACTCTGCCATTTGCTATAACTCTGGTTTAATAACGCAACATATCATCCCCATATGAAACCTGGGGGTTGTAGTGTTTAAGGTGTGGGAACTCAGGTAATGTGTATAGCTCTTTGCAAGCAAGGGAACCCATGTGTGCAGAAGGTTTGTGTTTTGCAGTACCTGAATGGGAAGAGACCTACAGGAAGGAAGTACAGTGACTTCTTTTTCTTTTCTTTTTTTTAATTCTCTCTGTGGTACAGGCTGCTAAGAACCAAGAGAGGGAAAGAAAACAGTTTAGATACTGCTACTTTGACCAAAAGACTAATAAATGCAATAATAAATTGCTCAATGTCTGATTTTTGTCCAAGCACCTGTCATCTTGTTAAAAAGTGACACCAGTGAAAAACAGTTAAAAAAAAAAAAAGAAGGCAAGCCACCACCTTTTATATAGTTCACAAATTTGGGCTTTATTCGTTCATAGAGGGTTCACAATGCTGTATGGTAGCCTACTAACTGTACAGAAGAAAGGGGAGAAAAGGTATTATTTGTTCCATGTGGCTGGGTGATTAAAAGTTGGCTGCACCTGGTATCCTTTCTTGTTCATGTTAGTACTTTCAACTGCAGTCACCAGGGATGAAACATTGTCCATTGGGTGATCCTGGGAAAGGAACTGAAATAGAGGCTAGATGCTACTGTGATGTGTTGCACAAGTAGATGCCACTATAATAAGAATGCTTATTTATTTTAGACCTCAGCAGCAGTTTCGGGGAACTCTGCCAGTACAAGCGTTTCCTCTTCAGCAACAAGTGGCCTTACAGGATGGGCTGCTTTTGCAGCCAAAACCTCCTCTGCCAATCCTTCAACTGCCAAACTGGGATCAGCAACACAGAGTGCCAGTGGGAAACCAGCAGCTTCTTCAAATAACCAGAAACCTGTGGGTTTGTCAGGGTTGGCAACTTCAAAAACAGGACTAGGGTCAAAAATAGCTTCTGCCAACAACAGCACAAACCCTGTTCAGCTGAAACCCCCTCCGCCTCTGACACTGGGGAAAACCACCCTGAGCCGCTCGGTGAGCAGCGACAACGTCAGCAAAGTGGGTCTCCCGAGTCCCAGCAGTGCTGTGCCGAGCACCAGCAGCCAGGGGAGCAGCGGGAACGGCAACAGTGGGAATTCAGGGAACAGCGGAGGCAGCACAAGTAAAACCGCCACGGATACTGGTAATCAGTCAGCCTCCCTGAAGGGCCCAACTTCTCAGGAATCTCAGCTCAATGCTATGAAAAGGTTACAGATGGTCAAGAAAAAGGCTGCTCAGAAGAAACTCAAGAAGTAGTACGTCTGCTTGCTGATTTCATTGGTTATGTTCTATGAAACATTCTTGTGTTCACTGTCATTTTTCTTAAAGAGAATCCCCTAGTTACTGGACTGAAATGGAGGTTAAATCAGGGAAGCCCAAAACCTATGTTATACAGGAGGTCAAACTTTGATAATTCTAGTATTCCTTCTGCCTTTACAAATCTGTGAATTGAGTATGTTGGAGGAATTCACTATTATATGTTCCTGTTTCTGTAGCTCAAAGCACTGAAACTTGAAATTGTAAAAGTTGGGTATTTTTGAATCTTAAAAAACCCACGTTTATGGGGACACTTAATAAAATGAACTTTCTGAAATCATCATTCTTGAATGTTAATAGTAAAAGGATTATTAATCTGGGAAGTCATTGTCACTTTTCTTTCACCCCATATTCCAACACTTAAAATGCTTGAGCTGTTCAGAGTTCTCTATATTGTGCAGAGCTAATTATCTCAAATTATCAGGTTCATCATGGAAAAAATTATTTTCTTTTAAACATTTTGAAAAATTAACTGTTAAAAAACATTATATTTAAATGGAGAATTTTGGTTTGGCAGTTTGGTTAATTGGCCTATTTTGGTTTTATGCAGTGAGAAACTTCATGCAAAAAGAGTAGAAGACAGTCAAAGCAGTGTTTTCAAGCTTTCTTGAGTTGTAGAGGGCCTTGATATTGTCCTGTTGAACAGGAATGGAAAATAAGTGGAAGCTAGTGTATATTTTAATTCAACAGAATTGTTCTATGATGTGAGAGACGGGGGAGAAAATAGAAGAAAATGAAGGGAATTGTCTTGAGTGTTAGTAAGTTTGCTTCCTTTCTGGCACACCTGAAACACAGAAGACTTTTTGATTAGTTAAGTATTCCTTGCTGCAAAGTATTGCTGTAAAATTCATGAGCCTGGCATGTGCCAAAGAAGAATTGCCTACCAAGTGGTCTGGAAAATGAAGCCTCTGGTCTCTCCATTGTTCTGCCACAGCCTGTATGGTTGTTATCTACACTTACTGCATTCTCAGACATGGAAGGAACAGAGGGATGAGCTTTGTCTCTCTTCATTTTGCAGAGCATAAGCCCCCTCTACTTCCCTGCCCCAGCGTGATCTTGCACTTAGCCCAGCTGCTGCTATGAAGGAGATTTGAGAGCTCTTGGGAGCTCAAGTGTGGTTCTTGGTAGCTTCCTATGGAGGCATTCCTGGCTTTTTCTTGACTAGATCTAGTTTTTACACCCACAAGCATCCCTTCAGTTGTTTCCACATATCCTGCCAGCTTCTGTTAAACTTCTTCAGATCTGTCCCAGCCATGTGTGGGTTAATGCTTTACCATCCCAACTAAGACAGGTAGTTGGGAAGTATCAGGTCTTCCATCTCTCCACTCCTACCCTTGAGCTCTTCTTCACAGTTTTTGGCCCCTCTCTTTGTCCCAGCTGGTCCAGGTTGCGTTCAGCTCTGCAAAATTGGCTTGAGTTGGGCACTGGAAAATGATCTTGAAGTCTTGCTCTCTGTGACCAGCATTTGGCAATTTCTCTCTATTCCTTATGTGATGAGGGCAGCGTCTCTAAACGTGAAAACATCTCTGAGTGTATTGGATTTGCATGGCCAGGCTTTGGCAGTGAGGGGGCTGTAGGGATGGGTTCTATGAGAAGGTGCCCAAAGCTTCCCCTGTATCTGACAGAGCCAGTGCCAGCTGACTCCACGATGGACCTGCCACTGGCCAAGGCTGAGCTCATCAGCCTGGGGGATAATATATCAAGGGGAAAAAAACCTGTGCAACAGCAATTGTAGCCAGAGAAAGAATATGTGAGAGCAACAACTCTACAGACACCCAGGTCAGTGGAGAAGGAGGGGAAGGATGCGTTCCAGGAGTTGTGGTTCCCCTGCAGTCTGTGGTGCAGACCATGGTGAGGCAGGCTGACCCCTGCAGCCCATCAAGGTCCATGGGGGAGCAGAGATCCACCTGTAGCCCATGGAGGACGCCACGCTGGAGCAGGTGGATGCCCAGAAGAAAGCTGTGGCCCTGTGGTAATTCTGTGCTGGAGCAGACTCCTGGCAGGACTTGTGGCCCCACAGAAAGAGAAGGCCATGCTGGAGCAGGTTTGCTGGCAAGACTGGTGACACTGTGGATACCCATGCTGGAGCAGTCTGTTCCTGAAGGACTGCACCCTGTGGAAGGGACCCATGCTTAGTTCATGAAGAACTGCAGCCTTTGGGAAGGACTTGTGTTAGAGAGATTGGTGGAGGACTGTTAATCGTGGGAGGCACCTCACAGTGGAGCCGGGGAAGAGTGTGAGGAGTCCTCCCCCTGAGGAGGAAGGGACAGCAGAGATGATGTGTGGTGACCACAACCCCCATTCCCTGTCTTCCTGCACTGCTGAGAGAGGAGATGGTGAATTTGTGAGTAAAGCCTGGAAATAAGGGAGGAGTGTTTTATTTTCTCCTTACCGTACTCTGATGGGTAATTTCTCCTTACCGTACTCTGATGGGTAGTAAGTCATGTTAATCTTCCCAAAGATGAGTCTGTTCTTCCTGTGATGGTACTTGGCGAGTGATCTCTCCCTGCCTTTAACTCGACCCACTAAGCTTCCATCTTATTTTCCAGCCCCCCTGCCCAGCTGAGGAGGGGAGTGGCAGAGTGGCTTTGGTGGGCACCTAGCATCCATCCATGGTCAACCCACCACGCAGACTTTCATAGGCATCCATTTTTATCCATCCTGTATTTTAAGTATGTGTAAAGCTGATACATGCAGCTATTTCCCATACCTCATTTCCCTGCTCCACAATTAAGATTTAGGCTAACGCTCCTTAAACATTCAAAGGAATAGTTTCATTTTCTCAGGATTGCCTCAGATACCTGGGAAATTTGCATATTTTTTCAACTGTTTTTTCCTTTGGAGGAAAAAAAGAAAGACTTTATCTTTTTAGTGCCTGTGGCTTCCAGGGCTATGTAAAAATGAGCAGGAGGAATCCAGAACTTCTACTGCTTTTTGATCAGCCCATCCTTCTTCCTTTCCAGCACGGAGGGTTTTTAATGGTGGTATACTAGGGAAAGACACCGAAGCAGTTTCCATTAGGAAGCAGAAGGCATAATTTCTTTCTAAGTGTTAAGACTGTTGCCTAGATCTAAGTAGTAGTGTGAAGATAGATTCTTTAAATGCTGGAGTGCTCCTATGTAAAGTGCTCATTCCAGCAGTAAAACCTGCTCCCAGAGCAATGTTCAAGGTGCTAGCTGCCTTTGCCTTGCCTCTGAACATCTATATAGCTTTGCTCATGAGAGTTCAGGAGCTTACAACTGAATTGTGCAGATTACTTTAGGTGCCACCTGTGGGACGAACACAGGCAGAACAAAGTTGATCCTTGTTTTTAAGCTGTGGTAGCTAATGCCATTTAAAATACTTCTGAGACCTGATTCAAATGTATCCTGATGTTTTTATGTCTATAACTCTGGCATGGATTGGCTGTAGGGTATTTGCATTCAGAATAAAATAACTTAGGCTATACCTTTTTTGCATGCTGGTCTTTTCCCTCTAATAAGGCCAATTCTAGCTGGACTTGTCGATATCCCTGTATTAGCAAAATCTGCAATACAGCTACAATTTGTACCAGCAAAAGACTTTCTTCCACTGTAACTTTCCCAGCTTCTTAAATGAAATATAAAGTCTCCTTCTGTTGGTATAAAAATGTCAGTTAGGATTGTGATTCTTTGAGGTATTATATCAGGAAGGATTTATAGCAGAGACCAGGTCTTTTAAATCAAGTGTTTAGCTTGAATATGTAAGATAGGCACTGGTGAAAAACAGAGTAGATTGAAGGGAACAGTTGCTTTCTGCTTTGATGTTATAGTTAGGATGGAATTAACAACTGTATTTTCAGGAAAGGAGTCTGTTCTACAGGATTGGTTGACTGAAGTCGTATGTCAGGTTGAGCAGTGTAGTGTAGGGCAGAAAGAAGGAAGGCCTGTCTGAATTTTGAGAAGCATACCTCTTATTTAGAAAAAATAACTGGAAAATATTCCTGTGATTTTTCTGTCCCCAGTCCTGTGATTTACTATAAAACCAGCTACATGACTTTCCTTAAACATTTTACAAATTTGTGTGGTAGTATTTTACTTCTACTTAAATATGATGTTTTTTTCGTAGATGCCCAAAATTTGATACCTTCTGTAATGTGAAATGATAGGTTACTCTGCTTCCATAAATGCTCCTTCTGACTGGACTAGGGGATGCTGGTGATATCTGGGTCTAAAAGGAAAGGTCTGACCCAAAACTCTGTAATTTAAATCTTTTATCTGCTACAACTCATGACAGACCTCTGGCTGGACACAGCAGTAAGTAATGGTCACAACCTCAGGAGCAGCTAGAAAAGGACTGTGCTGATATTTGGAACCATGAAGTGTATTTTCAAACTTGCTTAGTATTTTGAGTGTTTGACAAGTTCTGATATTTTTCTAGGTAAGCTAGGATGCATAGTAGTAATGCAGCATTTTATCTGAGGCAACTCTGGGTTTCCTCTGCTAATTTTGCAGGCAGATGTTGGATAGCATATAAAGCTCTTTGCTTCTGGAAGACATCTTGTTTAAAACAATAAATAAGAAGAAACATCTTTACAAAAATAGATTTTTATTATTGGAATAATTTAAAGAAGAATTTTTTCACTATTTCTGAACAAACAATATTGTAAGAGGAATTATCAGTAATAGATCTGTGGGAACAAGGATTGTCATGGCTGTGCTTGCTAATGCAGGTGTTAGGTCCACTTCATTTTTCTTCATGTTTAAAAGCTATCTTAAAATGACGGCAAAAGTATAATTTAGTATAATAAAAAAGTATAATTTGGTGTTTGAAGGAGGTAATTACGCAGTGAAGCTTCCAAAGATAAAAATTCAGAAGGAATAATTCTTCAATCTGTGTTTGAATTGAAAAGGGGAACCCCTACTTAAAGTTCCCAAGCACCATCCACACAAAGGGAAGATAGTAAAGCAGGTGCCAGAGGTCAGAGCCTAGGACTCTGCTGTTCACTGGATTGGACATTTTCTGGATTGCAGGTTATCAATGGCAACACTTAAAAATACTCTCTAAATTGGGAAACCCTTCAGTGGTTTTTGAGTGGACCCAGTCTTGGAAGTACTTGTACAAGTTTATTGTCACAACAGTTCAAGTAAGTAAAACGCACATGTGAACAAACACAAAATCAGTCCATTAAACTGCAGCCTGTCTCTGCTTCAATCAAAATAAATTAGTTTTGTCATTAATGTAGAATACTGTACCCTTCCCTACATTAAAAAAAAACAGCAGCAAAAGCATTACATATTCTTAGGAATTTCTGGAGCCCCAACATAGCTCAGTTTCTAGTATTTAAAGCACTATTTTAACAAAAATGTAACTGAACAAGTCTAATACGAAGTATTGTAAATCTCCTTAGTGTCAAACAGCTTTAGATTCAAGGAGCCGATCCACCTGTGTACCTAATGAAGTACTTTTTCTGGATCCCATGTTGTGGGGCTATAATAAGGTCATATTATCCCACAGTATAAAAACTACTATGGGTCCTAACCAAACACTAGGATTTCATTTGACCTATGAGGAGTTCCCAAGTCCCCTAGAAATTCAATGAAATTAAAGTGGTCAGCTCCAGCATATTTCATCCTTCATTCCTTGTTACTTCAGGATCAGGATACCTAGCGTGTATTTTGGAGAGCAGCATTTGAGTACGCTTTGAGACACCTTCACAGAGCCTGATTTTTCATGGTGAATGTACATTAACACTCAAAATCAGAGCTCTCCCTACGACTCAAGCTGAGTTCTCAGAGCTAAGACTTCAAAAATAATTTTTTACTGTCTCTTTCCCTTCATTAATTTTGCTGTCTGACATACAAACTTCATCACTGTGCTTACACGACTGCATTAAGCCTATTAGTACAATTGTGTAATTCCTAAAACTGTTTCAACTAGTGCAAAGTATAGATCACCTCTAAATAAAAGACTCTAAACTGTAAGACAGAACTGAAAAGCTGCTTTTGTGTATCTTCCCCATCATCTCAAAATATAAAAGCCAAAGGAGTGCAAGCTTAGTAGGGGTGAGTCTTTCAGTCCATCCTTTCCAAGCTGATACTCCCTCTCCACTTTATTTACTTCATTTAACTAAAGGCGAAGTTTTCGGTAAAAGCAGCTACATCCATTCATAAAAGGAATGAAAACCCTTTTTGCTTGCTTTGGAAACAGCAAGATTACAGTGCCCGAGGTGATGTACAATAAGGCAAAATAATGCTTTATCTATTGTTACTGCTCACTGCATAGCAGTAATTCACAGAGATTCCCACACCAGATTCTGGATATCCATCTTGGAGAATGCTAGAAGTTTCTCTATCATATGATTTAATCCAGCACAAATTTCAGGTTCTAATCTCTGTGATCCACTGCATTCATCCTCTGAGCAAGATTAACAACTTTTCTTACCCTTTCATGAAAATAATCTGAAAATTGAGGACATCAAAGAAAATGAAGGTAGGTTCATTAGCATAGCAAATACTATTGTTTGCATCAACTGCCTTAACTTCTCTTATCCTTTCTTTGCTGACAGGTTATTTCCTATTACATCTTGCTAAGCATTTTGAATCAGTTCATCTTCGTACCCCACATTTCAACTGTAGGAAGTAGAAATTTACACAAAACTTTACAACAGTTTCTGTGTACCCTCAACCAGCAATACTCCCACCCTCACCTTGATTTTAATAGTGTTGTCATTTTAATGGTCAGTGTAAGAAATTATGCAATACAGAAAATACCTGACAGGAGTTTACCGTCAATTACATTATTTGCTGAAGTCGTAATCACTTTTTTGTTTCCTTGTTGCGGTGCTTAGCACAAGAAGGAGTTCAGTTATCACTAGAGGACCTTGGCATTGCTGTATTGAAATACACTGTGACAAGCATTTAGTTATCAATGGTAATCCCAACGAGATATTTTCTGTCACTGCTCAGTCTGGTTTAAGTGCAGGACACTGGCCTGACCTAAGGATCACTGTAGTCAGTGGACCTAAAAAGTACTACTTGACATTCAGCTCCTTCCTTGAGATGTCTTTTCTTTGCTCATTGAGGATGCAGTGTGGACCATATTAACTTGTAAAAATAGCCTCAGCTGTTTTGAGGATAGTTTAGCAAAATATGTCTTTTAACTCTGAAGTCTGCAAACAGTGAATGAGCTCATCGATACATTCTTTGCTGTTCAATCTAACATCAGACACTCGGAGTATAATTTTTTTTCTGGAAGACAAATTTTGATGGATCTTAGCTCCTAGCTTATTCACTAGACGATGTGATCCCTGCATCTGACTTAAGGAATTAGATAGGCACTAAATATTCATTCACAGGCACTGCTTGACTCTTCGTCTTCTTTTTTTTTTTTTTTTTTAAATAATAAATTTCCCAAGACTAATAATACAGGATTCATTTCACTACACAAATCTTGCACTAACTGCTTAGTGTGGAGACATATCATAGAATCATAGAATAGATTGGGTTGGAAAAGACCTCCAAGATCATCAAGTCCAAACCCTAATCCAACTCCAGTTACTATATCATGGCACTAAGGGCCACGTCCAATCTCTTTTTAAAAACCTCCAAGGATGGTGAATCCACCACCTCT
>JAYRBT010000139.1:24629889-24655274 GCA_036023395.1 Myiotriccus ornatus | reverse complement strand
AAGGCACAGCAGAAAGACTCCCCAGGTGATATCGACGAGACGCGATTCTTTCTGCGTTGTCTTTTCTCCTCGAGAGTCAACCTGTGCGTGTTCTCAAAAGAAGAAGCAGCGTTGTAGATGGTGTGTCCCCAGGCCTCCCGATTGGAGCATACAGAAAGAAAAAAAAGACAAATTAAGTCAGAGCTCTACCTGTTTCCAATGTACTTACTGGAACAGGCACCACCACAGCAGAATTTGATTGAAGTGCTGCAGACATAATATTCCTGAGGAAGGTGATGAAGCAGTATAGGCAGTTCAACACAATCTTTTTGGCTGCTCTGTTGAATACCTGAAGTTCTTCCACTAGCTGTGCATTTAGAGCCTCATAGTCTTTCTTTGCCAGTTCCAGCTCTTCTCCGGTTGACCTCTGAAGGCAGCTGTTGTAGTCCAACAACTTGTCATAGCGCTTCTGGATGAGCTTCTGAGGGCCTGAAAACAAGGCTTGCAGTGCTGAGAGAGGAGTCAAAATCAGCTTGTCCAGTTGAGCCATCTGGAAAGGTATAAAACAGACCTACTCATTACTTTATTCATACAGTCCTTCAGACCCCATAACAGGTTGAGCCTGATGGCAGCCTGTCAAGCAATCTGTTAATTAGTCTTCACGAAGTGTTGCTTTCAGTGGCAGCCTCAAGCAGGGTCCAGCATGACTTAGAATCTCCTTCATGAGACTGCAAAGGTATCGGTTTTGCAGCCTCCAGTGTTGGAGCATGCAGCCTGTGGTACTGACCATAGGGTGTTACCACTGGGGGAAAACAGCAAGGGTCGGTATAGCGGTCCAATAAAACCGGGATTTCCTTAACTGAAAGGTACCATGCCAATATACAGCCTAAAGGCAATGAGGTCTTGTGAAGTGGCAGCCTTTTTTGCCTTCCCTCACCTCCCCCCCCCAGAAACAGCTGTAACTCAATTCCTGTTTAAGCAAACACAAACAATCACTTGATTTGATTAAATTAGGTTATGCTTGTTGGTTTTATCTGTAGTAATCAACAAAATTAGACACCTGGTAAAAAAAAAAAGTCTCAGACTTTTCCATTAGTCTCTAATTGTCTCAAGGGATTAATATTGCATGAACTAAAATTTATTTTTGTAAGTCACTTGTTCAGATACAGCACAGGCTTGTAGTGAGTGAAACTCATCATCATATTAAAGCTCTTGGACATTCTATGTGAATTAAGTTGTTGGGTTGAATGTGAGAATACAATCAGCTGTCTCTGTACCCTCCAAAACACATCACAGTTGAGGACAGATCCATTTTAGCCCCAGAATTGCTGTTTCAAGGCTAAGATGACATACACTGGCTAGATAGCTCCTATTTTATTTTCACTTGAAAAGTTTCCTAAAAATCTGATAAGATAAGAAGGTATTAATTATTTACAAATGCACAAAGGGAAAAAAAGAATTAACCCAAGCCCAGTGCTGAGACCTCCCTTGATAATAAGCTTTCAGGAAAAAACCTGAAGAACCCTATAGGTTTTTCAGTGAGAACATCTACCCATTGTGCAATGTCAAGACAAATGTTTGTTTTTGAAAAATCCTTATACATAGGATAGAGAACCCTTGCAATCTTGTAAATCCAAGACAGAGAAATAAACAGACAATTTAACGTGGTTAGTAGCAATGTCCCCAGTTTCAACAAATAATATTAAGTTGTTTGGGTTTTTTTTAATTACATAGACCTTCAGAATAACTAGGTCATGAGCTGATAGGTGTTACAATTTTTTTTCTAAATAGAAGTATTTTGTTTCAGCTCTTGTGGAATTACTTTAATTTTCTTTGATGTTTCTGAATATGAGGGCAGCTTCCATCATGAACACACTCACCACTGCAATGATAGAGGGGTACTCTTTCGCACTTTATGCACTCTTTCATTGTAAAGATATTGAAAATATCTTTCTGATTTTTGAGATTAATTTTTGAGATAATTTTCAAATGTGTGCATTTCGAAGGAAAATATATACATCATCGTACTTCCCTGAAGTTTGTGGTCTGCCAAAGAGTGTTCTTCTTCTTGCAGTCTGAATGTTTTGGAAAGGACTGAATGGCTATATTTTAGTCAGCACAGAGCTAGGAAAGTGTAAAAAAACCTCCACCACTGAATTTTTCCAGCTTGAGCAGCTCTTTGAAGAAGCAGCCTGTCCCATTTTGAGGAGACATTTTAGCTGTCTTATTCGACCCAGACATTAGAGTTTATTTGAATTCGGAAAGCAAAAGACTAGTTGAAAAACTCTTACCTTCTTTTTTAAATTTCTTTATTAATTACTATGGGGTATATTCAGATTTTTCATGGTTTCCCTATGTGAAGGACTTGACAACGCTGTGTTAATATCTGGACTGATATTAGAGGCGTTTTCCAACCCAAACAGTTCTATGATTCTATGACTCTAAAGGTAATAACTTACTTCAAAAGTCAATAAATCTGAGATTTTCACTGATCTGTGATTCCAGAGCTAACAGTACATGAGCCCATTATAGATCACAAAAGTCACTCTTAAACTGCAAGTGCTGGTAACAAAAGTAGAAAGGCAAAGATCTGCTGCTCTTCTCTGAAGACATACAAATTTAGCACAAAGATTTTAGTTTAAACCCAGGAATTTAGCTTAAGGAGTTTTCTTTAGTTCTTCTATGGAAAATGAAATGCATTTACACTGAATTTTATCTTATTTCTTACAGAAACTCAACCAAAAACCCCACTCATCTTTCACAATGGATTCCTAAGGTGGGGGTTTTTAGTTCCTTTCTGTCCTAGTCTCCCTCACATGCACCTGTTTTCTCACACATACAGATGGCTGTGTAACACTGGACACTGCATAAACTTACAAGGTCTTCACAGAGATTTGCAGTGTTGTTCCCTTTCTTCAAACAGTCATTGGCTTTGTCACCTTTGTCTTGCAAGATTTCCTGAAGCCCAATTATATTCTGTGCAGCCAGATGTATAGAATCCTGAAAGAGAAGATGGCAGGAAGATGAAACAGTATTACAATCTGTTTTAATATACTCTATTTGCTCGGCCAGATACCGCTGATGGAATTTTCCATCTCTGACACCCGTGCAGCTGCTGTGCAGTTTCCAGCCATTATGGGGTTGTTTACTGTGATAATATTTTCCTGTGGTTCGTCTATTTTCAGTGTAAACTATTTAAGAATCAAGTTGTTAATGTTCACCTGAAAAAACTATGCCCTAAACTAATGAATGTCCTACTGGAAATCAGCTACTCCTCAGCAAGAAGCCAGCTCGAGACCCATGCATCCTCAAAAGCCTCTTTTGGGGACTAAGTAGAACTAAAGTGGTGTATTTCACTTACTCAGAATTTTAATCTTAATGAAGTGTGGATCCATCTGGATAAGGAACTGTCAGCACCATTCCAGGCATCAACCCTTATGGGCTGAGCTCACTGGCCTCACCCTGTTTGCTGAACTAAACAAGGTGCATTTGCAATAAGCCCCAGCCAGCTGGCTTTTGATCTTACCTAACTCTCTCTCAAACAACTTTTAAGTTTGGTTAGGGCACACTTACATTTTGGTCTCATGCCAAAGTTGGCAAGTAGTCCATGAGAGGGAGAGGTTGATAAGTCACAAGCCAGAACTTGGACACTCTGTATATCCAATGCCAGGCCTCAACACAACCTAGCAACAGGAAAAAGGAAGGAGCCCTCACATCCAAAATACATATTTGGGGACATTGTAATTCATATGGCTGCAACTCAGTTCTTCCATTTTAAATGAGAAGCAGTTTGTGCTCGACTGCAGCAGATGGGCGCGACAGCCTCACACAGTGATTGAAAGTCCTAACTGTGCCACCAGACAGCACCTTCTTCTCTGCACTGCACCTGTGGGTCTCCACAGAGCCTGCTTCTGTCAGGGGAAAAAAATGCAAAAGAGATGGCTTCAAAACTTCTTTGCCACGGGCTCAGTAATGCAGCAGCAGCATAGCTCATTTATTTAATGCTCTGATGTAGACAGGCTTGCTTATAAATAATTTGGTGTTGCCTAACCAGTGGCAGAAATCTGTGTCAGACAGGGTTTGTGGACACAGATTTCAAAAAGGCTTGTACCCACCTGTAGATGTTGCGAAGAGAGTGAAATGTTCTTCAAACACAATTTCACAGTCTTCTCTAAACTTCGAAACAACTTTTCCTCCTTATTAAAGGTTTGATCTTTCACCTAAAATAGAGATTTCCACTGTTATTTTGGCAGCCCAAAGGAGCCTGGCTAATGAAAGAGACATCCGGAGTGCTGCTAAAAAAATCCCAAACCTACCCTGAACTCCTCCCTTTGAAAACAGATCAACCCTTAATCCTCCCAAACTCCAGTTTTAATTCAAGAGAAGCGAAAACCTCAAGGCAGCGCGACCAGATAATTCAATTTTTAAATCCTCGTGGAGTTGCTTCTTTAACGAGCACGCCATCGCGTGCCGACAGAACCCTGATTGTCGCTCCGTTTGAGGAGAGGACGGGGAAGGCGGACGGTGAGATGTTTTGGTGTCGTGGCATCATCCCCTCGGCCGGGTGCCGGTCCGTGGGTGATGGGGCGCTTTCCCCGCGAGGGGCTGTAGGTGGCGCTGTTACCCCTAGAGCTACGCCAGCCTTTCCCTGGAAACGCCGGCAGCTGGGAATGGGCTTGTGCTGCTTCTGGGCGCCAGCTGGAAACACCCTGAAAACACGCTTGTTTCTGCCCACCTCTAGCTTGGGGAGCTTGAGAAATCTCAGGGGTCTCGCTGCAAGGGTCACAGCGTGTTTCAAGATGTGTATTGGAAAGTTTCTTAGCCTAATTAAGCAGCAGAGATGGCTGAATCTTTAACAGATGTATCCTGATTCTAAAATGATTCTCAAATGTTTCGAGCTTAATGAGAACCAAAACCAAAAAACATAATCCAGAAGCTTCTAAAGGAAAAAAAAAATCACATATCCTCTTAATCAAATTTAATTCCGTTTTGTTTTTTTTTTTTTTCTCATTTTATAGCCTTGCTGGTGCCTGTCACATTCTGAATACAAAAATTTCCACTGTACAAATAAATGAACAGAAAAAAAAAATGTGGGTAGTTTGCACCAGAGAAAGGGGGAAACCACTGATAGAAAACAAAACAGGGAAAAATGGCATGTGCCTTGTAAAGTCACATCTAGAAAGGCAAGTGACCCTGTATGATCAGCCATCTCATGCAGTGAGGTGCACTGAATATCATTTTCAAGGTCAGTTGCAATTGATTTTCTTTTAGATTTAGATTTAAGCTTTCCTGAAAATGTTTACCCTGCTGGGTTTGAATTACAACTTTGAAATTATGAAGGAGGATTTTATTTTTGGCTGCCCAACACCCATCAGACTCATCACAGAGTTCTTTGTTTCTGGTAGTTTTGATGGTTCCAGGTCTTTACACATGTAGAGGCAAACCCCATGGCCTTTCCTAATTAGAGGTATTACTCATCTTCTTTGATGGGTTCTGAACCTGAATGCTACAACATGGAGCAAGACGGACTGAACACGTTCTCAGCACCGACAACAACTCTTGCCAGTTTATCTGCCAAATGCTGACCTCAGGCTTAGTTTCCCAAAACTACCACTCACTTCCTCTCTACTGAAGATCAGAAGTTCAAGAAACTCTCGTGCAAAAAAGGAAAAGGTGGAGAACACATTACATTATTTTCTATTTCAATCACCAAGATCTTTCCTGTCTACTGTGACAGTCAGAAAATGACTTTATAAATTACGCAGGGAAAAAATGCAACACCACAAACTCCATTTCCAACATATTTTGAAAAACGTCCCGAGCAAAAGCAGAACTGAAGCTGTCGATGCAAATCTGCAGTGGTATGAGTAAGTACCTGAGGTTCTCCCCCAGTCAGTATTTTCAGATGGCTGGTGACCCTCTTGGATTTCTTGCTAATGGAGTGAATGTTCAGTCGGGAAAACTTTTCTTTAAGGGTTTCATCATCATCATTCTTCCTATACTTCAGCACTGCAGACAGAGAATTTCATTACATTAATAATCTGCATTCGCAGGACTTTTCACAGGGACAGGCACACAAATATGAAACCATTTGAGAGCAGACACTTTGATGTCACTTGCTGTAATCTTGTGTGAAAATGCTTGAGAGGATGAAAACCCTGTTATCAACACTAACCTTGGGGAGAGTGAAGTTCAGGCTTCAATGTGGCAAGCCTGTAAGAAATACTACTATTACTGCACCTTAATTATTATCAGTGTTTGCAACTGCATTACAGACAATATAACATGAATTCTTTCATAGTTTTGATACTGGAGTTACCAGGCAGATAACATAGTTGGCTGAGGATAAGTGACATTAAGGCATCTGTTACCTTTTTGAAACTTAGTGTATTACACAGCATCAGTGGCACCAGCCAAAACTGTTGTAGTGAAATACCCTGAGTTGAAACCTCTCTTGTAATGGACAGCCCAAACCTACGAAGACTTGCTGTGCTTTTTTCTTACCTAAATCTTTCCTCCTTTTAAGTTCATTGATGTTCACATTAATGTTTTTCATGGCAAAAAGGGCATCTTGTAGCACCTTGTGGTCAGGGTGAGAAGCAGGAGTTGAATTCAAGAGCTCATGGAGTAACAAGGGATATTTCATCACCCGTTGCACTGGTTTAATCATCAGGGATCCCATGTCCATCAGATTTGGCTTTCCTCTGTAATTTATACCAAAAAAATTGTCACAAAATGAGAAAATCCTTGAAGGCAAAACCTTGTTATTATTTCTGTCTAGCGATTGAAGCTGCTGCCTTTTATATACTTCAGCTGAGCTTTCACCTACAGAAAATATCAAAACCAGAGCAGTGCTTTGCACTGAGTAATAGTCACTTAAGTGCAATTAAGTCAAAAAATAAGACACATCTGTCAGGAAACGGAGCCTGTTGTAAACGAAACTCTCCTGCTGCCCCCTCGATGTGAAATACACCCAGAATTTTCTGTATTTTCAGCAACCTACCAGACTATTGCTTAGACATTACTTCTGAAATTGTCCCGCTCAGTCTGAGGGTGTGTGCGGTATAACTTACACATCACAACACCCAGGAAGGGAGAAGTAGGTGGAAGAACAAATAACAGGAAGTTTGAGAAATGCATGTGAGCAGGGCTGTTACATCCCACTCTAGCACCTCAGGCTTAAAATTTCAACATCTACATGCTGTGAGTAATTAGGGAGCCTGCTCACACTGCATCCCTTCTCACAAAATCTCTGACTTGCTACAGTGACCTGACCCTTAAGCTTTACTGCCTTTTACTTGTGTTTTTTCTTTGCTGGCTGCCAGTTAGTTATTTCTAATGATACCTGAGCTTCCAAAGGGTGCCAGATTTGGCCTGGGGAAATGTTGAACACACGGGATGTTCACCCAGGCTTGATCCAAACTGCTGGAAGACTCCTTACACAAAGGCAAAGCAGGCAGCTAGCTGGTCAGGGTGTCAGAAGGATGAGAGCAGGAGAGTCACAGCTTCCAGCACATGCAACAGGGGTGCTCTGTGGATCTAGGCTCAACCCCTACTGGCTGGGCAAGGGCAGCAGAGCAGCTTCCCCAGACATCCAAGTGCCTCAGGCCATGAAGGCCACTCGAGCTCTTGAGCCCCAAGCCAGCTGAACTCACGCTCCAGCCCTGCTCTGGACAAAAGCCTTTGCTTACACTCTCCAGGGTTGAATGGAAGAGGCTGTGAAGTGTGCAGGCTGTCACAACAGCCTGGAAGAAAACAGGGAAGGGCAAGATCGAGCCATACGTGCCTTCATTACCTTCTATGTGGCTGGTACAAACATGGGTTACCCAGAATACATAACACCAGGTGGTCAAATCCTAAGACAAGGCCCAGCCACTGCTGAGCCACCAGCAGCAAGACAGACATGTCCTTGGCCTCTCCTTGCTACAGTGCTCCTCAGCAAACCAGGCAAAGCTCCAGCATGAGTTACCTGGGACCTCCCTCCCAAAACTGAGCATGAGCTGCTGGTAACTGTGTGGAGGGCAGTAAAGCAGAGCAAGCTTTCCATTTGCATGGCCAAAAGGCTGCTTTGGAGCAGAAAAAGTTGTTTGACATTAACTATGCAGGAGTTAAGGGTAGGCAAAGAAGGGTTTCTGCATATGGAAAGATGAAATAACACAATGTAGGAAAGTACAAAGAACAGGGAACAGCCACTTGGTTTTGCAGGCTGACATGTATTGTTTTGAGCAGCAGAAAGAGTAAAAGAGAAAAAAGCCTTAATTCCCATTTTTATATGTGTAAAAAGTACAAGAGCCAATCCTTACTGCTGACTAATTAACTAACAATTTGAATGTCTCTGAGAAGAGACATCTACATATTTAAACCATCTCTCTAAAACACACATTATCTGTAAAAAAGTTCTGCATGAAAAAAAATTAACAGTAGATGCCTTTTAAGGCTTCTTGATATCCTGAAACCTTCTCATCATTTCAATCCCCCTCATTTCCCCTGTACCCTACATTAAATAGAGAGCTATTTTCCCTTCTTTCAGCTTCTGGCAGCAATAATGAAAAAAAAAATCTTAAATTGTTATTGTTTTCTCTGAAAAGCCCCATGAATGCAAATCTACAAAAGCTGTCTCATGAATGGAAAAATCTTCAAGTGTCTTCTCTTTATACAGTTGCACTTTGGACAGCTGCCCAAGTGATAAACAGCCCTCTGTTTCGTATCTGCATGACACAGTCTTGCAGTATGGTGTGAGAGATAGCAGGTTTGTTATAAGATAATGACTCCCTGGGGCACTAAATGCCACAAAGTTCAACTCATCTAATTCTCCCCAGCACGATTAGCTGAGATAGCCACTCTTCCTGGACAAGTCCCATTTGCAATGCATCCCATTAGGACTACCCGGCTGCTGGGCAGAACATGGCCCTGCCACACAACCCAAGCAGGACAGTAACTGCTTGTGACATATTGTGCAGAAAATTAAGTTGATAATTCATTTGTGATGCTACTTCAGCCCTCCCCCTGTGTTATTGTGAATTTAGCAAGTATTCTAGGTCGTACATAGCTGTACTAATCTCATCGCCAATTATTACCGTAGCTCCACAGTAAATGCAGCTGGTGTAACGGCAGTGAGCTTCACGGCATACCCTTCCTCCTGCCTCCCAAAGTCACACATACAGAAAGATTCCCACCCGCTTAAAAATCCCACAGTGGTGAGGTACACAAAGGCACATGATGCAGGATTTTGTTTCATTTGCTCTCATTACTCAGCAGCTTGTTCCAGTGGCAAACACAACAGCCAGTGTGGTACAGCCGGGCTGAGGCTGGCGGGATATGCAGCTTGCCAGTTTTGAAATAGTGTGCAGGCATCAGGCTGCAGAGCCAACTTAAAGTCTCATGCTTCATGGTTTGCTGCGCAGCTTCATTTTAGTACAAGGCATGTAGGACACATAATTCACTGTGCCGTAAGCCTCTCATGCAAACCCAGGGAATTCACTGAGGTCACACACTTGTTAAGCCAAGCAGAGTTTTTAACCTATCGAGCTGCTAGCAAAGGGCAATACTGTCTAGTATTTACGTAATTGTTTTCTTGATCATGGTTGAATGAAAAACAATGTGGAAGCAGCAACATCACAGACCATTTGGAGTGAGTTAGGCTCTATTTTTCAGTTCAACATCAATCGGATTTTTGGGTGCAGTCCTGCCGCAACTCTACAACCTCTAAGCTGAGTTGCAGGTGATGGGATTTCTGAGTGCCCTGCTGGTCAGCAGGGAAGGCAAATGCCACCACACCATGTGAGGTAGCCAAGCTCAGGGACAGGAGTATACAAGAACGTCCTTTATCAAAACAAAATGCAGAAAAACTATTTCCTACCGTAGAGTAAAGCTTGGAACCCCCAACTTTAGAGTTTCAACATGCAAATTCTTTGAAGCGTGTTTTATGCAGATCATAATTATGACATGTGAATGACTGACTGATTAACAAATTCTCTGATTTTACAAGCAGGTCTGTTCCTTTCCTACCAACATAGACCACACTTGCTCCTCTCTTCTCTTAACATTTCATCTGAAGTTGTAATCTTTTTCTTCAGTTCAGCCACCCCCTCCTCTGACCTCTCACAGTAGGTAACTACAGGCATTGCGGCATTTCAATGATCCCAACCTGCTGGATGTCCAGAAACTGCAGCTGTGATAAATTCTCCTTTATAGCTTTTCAAAGATGTCACATTTTGCACAGAAGTCCCTTTACCACAACTCACCAGTGGCTGGAGGCGTTTTCTGGCTAAGCGTTGCAATGAGCTCGTCATTGTCACTGTCAGAAGGAAAATCCTAAGGTGGGCTTCTCATGTAAGGCTACTGAAGGGGTCATTAGGTTAAAAACACCTTTACCTGTGAAACTGTCTGTATTGCAGCAGGTCTACAGCAGCCTATGCAAAATGATATCAGAATGTCTGAATTTCAAAAATTCACACTATGTTGGTGACAAGCAGCCTAGCAGACTTCAGAGCCCTCTACATATGTCCTGGAAAAATCTTTGGCTTATACTAATATAAAAAGCTTGTCTTCTTAAAACTTCCACCTGTACAGTTTTAAACATACTAAAGATAAATTAAAGATATTTTAAAGATTATTTTACATGTAAGAAAGGCAGAGTACTTACTCTTCTTCATATATCTTTCTGCAAAAGAGAAGAAAACAAAACATGTATTAGATTCCTCCTAAAAAGATTTATACAGATCAGGAGCCAGATTCTCAAACACATTTCAGTGACACAGAGCAGCTGTAACTGGCCAGATAACTTGGGTTTATGGATGCTATGTGTCAGCAGATCTGTACAAAACAGCCAGAGAGTATCAGTTAATCTGGCCCTATAACTTTTTGGAAGGACAGCCCCAAATAAGAAAGGATTGTCAGAAACCTGGCTTTGGCTATGAGACCCAGCCTTGTCCTCCCACTGTTAAGAGAAGGAAGTTTGGATCACTCTGCTAACAATTGTGAGTAATATCAAGTCATTAATACAGAAAGTAAAATTAAATATGTCATTCTTCTGCTTTACATATATTCCTGTCTTCTCTCTTTAGAAAAAAATGTATTTCTAAATGAGAAATAATACCTTTCAGCCTTTTAGGATATAGAATCAATGAAGCTGTTAAGCTTTTTGTAGACTGCACATCAACTGAAACCTCTCCAGAGTAGGATGGAGTTGATATATATACTGAAAGCAGCAGGGACTTAACAATTGTAGCTTGCAAACATGCAAGCATGTGCATAGAATGTTTTCCTTGTGGTATGAATTCACTCAAATGCAAGAGAACCAAATGTTCCCCCATCTCTGCATTAGGCTTTCCTGACATCACATCCTCAGCCACTTCTTTTTGACTGCCTACGCTCTCAACTCCTTGCCCACCAGTGTCTAGCTGAGCATCTGGAAGCTGGTGCTTTCATTGCTTCTGCACTGTCAGCATTTTGTGTGCTTAGGACGTCCCTCTGTCCCTGTAATACGTGACCGAGCTACTTCAGGCTGAAAGCTGAGCAGGTAGTTGCCAGCGTCCTTTCATTTTTACCATCTGCATTTCTTTGGCTAAACTAGCAAACAACATCTCCAGTTTGTATAATTACAGCTGAAACACGAGACTATACAGAATTTGGATTTGTGCATGTCTTCGATGCAGACACCTACATTTTGGGATGGATTTTTTTCCTCTTCAGTCAACAGGAATAGGAATCTCAGCATAGTTAATTAAATCTGATTTGTCTGTACAGATGTGCCACTCTCAAATTGCTCCTGATATAGAACTTGTTTTTCACATGTCAGATATTGCTCAGATGAGGAACAGAAGCCCCTAGTAATGTCAGCTAATTTAAGATTTTTTTAAAATGGAACAGTATTCTTTCCAAGGAAAAAGAAATATTTTACAAGTAAACATTTTGCAAGAATAGTTGTCACCAGCCCACACCCACACACCCTGACCCCACCACCCTCCACCACCACCCCCCACCCGCATTTGTTCTGTCTCACAATGGAAAACAGCCTATAGCTTATTTGCTAACAATCCTACATAGTTTTCTTCCTAGGGCAAATATTTTCCAATGGGTAGTAACAGGTTTAAATGACCACAGTTCTGCATTTAAGCATTTGAGCGTGCACTTTCGGGTCTTAATTGACTGCAATCTTTCAGCACTGGGAAAAAGCGCAACATAGTATACACACACCAGTGCTTTTATCGTTGGTTCCTGTTTAAAGGCTAATCAGGAAAGAACAAAACAGGGCTTCATTGTAAGGAAGTCTTTGTCACTTCCTGCTAGCAAAGCTACAGTAGCTCAGCACAAAATATCCTTTCTCTTCAGAAAGCTCAGCTGTGATGTTGGAACAGGAGCACCTCTTGCTGGCTCTGGAATTCAAGTGGCAGCATCCACCCTACCATGAACATGGATGCTATTTTTTATCTTTATTTTGTTTCATGCCCCCTTGCTTCAGCAGCAGGGAAGAATGACAGCAGTGGCTTCTCTTGATTAGCCAGGAAAGAATTTTGTAGGCATCAGCAACTAAAACATCCCCTTAGGGGAGATACCTGGTTATCCTTTAGCCTGAAAGCCTGAGTTTATATGAAAATCTATTTCTTTCAACCTCCAGGGTAGCTAAAACCTGAGCACCCTGCACATATACTTTGTTATGTATTTAATAACTGGACATATTGCACAAAATAAGCCTCATTTTAAACATAACCTGTTTTCAAAGTAAACATTTCTCTTTCAGTGTTGTTGATATTTTCCTTCACCACTCTTTCAAGATTTCACTTGGACATATTTCCCATCTCCTAAGTCTTAACACATCTCTGCTCTGAAATTGTGGCATGTTCCCTCCTGACAGCTCTGTGTGATGCTTTTGGGAAAGTGAGGGGGCAAGAGAATTTATGGGTGGAAAGAGAAGCTCTCTCCATGGAAGGGATCAGCGGGTTCCTGTGACTGGCTGCAGGAGGAGGCTGTGGCGAAGGAAAGGTGGATCCTTTATTCTGAAGCATCCCCTTTTTTTGACACATTTCCCCAAGGGGCTGGCTCTGAAGCCGATGGCATAAAGCACCTCCCACTGGTGGGACCTGGCAGCTTGCTCCATCACTGCTCGCTCTCAAACACCCCCATCACGAGGGGTTCAGCACCACAAACCAGCTCCAGACCCCTGGGGCCTTGCAACAAGGGCCCAGAAAACACCAGTGCATTTGAGTAGCTCCGTTACAGACTATTTAAATTCAAGCAATAGAATTGCTGAAGAAAGGGGGACAGCAAGTTTTCTGGGAGCTAGGCAAGGTGTTTCCAATAGCCCATGATATGATGCAGCATTTTTTTTATTTGCCATTATGGGGCACTGAAACTAAGGGAAGAGCAACCTTTCTTTTCTTGTGCTATTTTTGGCCATCTTAGAGAGAAAGAAATCTAATCATGGCCCCTGGCTTGTCATCTTTTCATGAAAGCAGCATAAGCTAGAGCTCCCAGCAAGCCTTATAGAACTCCAGATTTACAGGAGACCTTTCATCTACATCCATTTAAAATGTTCCCTGCCAGGCAAACTGACTATGGATGGAAATCATCATTTGAAAAGATCTTACTTTAAGGACTGTACACAGTCTCTTAAATGCTGCTTCAGTTCTTCATCCTTTTCATAGGATTCCAGCATGGTGTGTGCATCATCGTGGTGATAGCAATAGATTTTATATGTGTCTTCTAGTGGGCCTTTAATCTGCAAGAACACTTCCCCTGTTAAGGAGAAAAACAAAGCATGTCAAGTCAGACAACAGCATCTCAGGAGTTTTATTATTCCACCACATTAGCCGTGAGCTAAAAAGGCTGGCTTCCACTTTACTTCCCTTAGAAATGATCTTGTGTGTTTATGTACATTATTTATTACATGTATTTCTCAGCTGCTCATCTTTGTCATAGCCAGGCACCATTATATCAGTGTTAATGCACAAAAATTCCCTCAGGAAAAAGCATGAAATCTCTATACCTCTCACCCCGTCAAACACAGTCTCCTAATTCACTGCCCCAGCTTAATGCCCCTTCATTGGAAAACACATAGGAGAGCTTACTGATAAAGGGAGACCATTTTTGTGTCGTGGGCTGGCAGGAGGGATGAATGTAAGCCTGTTAGTTTTCCTTTTGACTTTTTTTTTAACTGAATATGACCTTAATTGGGTTATAACAGGAATAATGACTCTATCTTACATCAGCCATTTCAATTTTATCTGTTTTGCTAAATCCTGAAATGGCAATTGTTATGGCCTAGAATTGAGAATTTTCTTCTCATGACAGAGGGACAATCTCTACCTCTCCCCTGATTAAGTAAACCCACAATGGCTTACAGCCATTTTTATACAGTATCTAGGCTTATATACAACTGAAGAGGAAAAACGCTTCCATTTCAAGTCCTCCACACCAGCATTTCCCCCCAAAGAACAGCTGGGAATTTTAGAGGCACTAAAGTAGTCTCACACTCATTTCCCATTTAATTCTGGAGCCTAATTCTCTCAGCCTAAAACTCCTGTGTCGGTTTCTATGTATGTAAGAAATACTATCCAAGCGGAGAAGGCATGCTTCATCTGTTCTGCCAAGATATTATGTCTGTTCTTACACCCTCATGTGGCAGTGCCCTGATCAGAGTCCTTGGAAATACATATAATAAAAAACAGCAACGCTAAAAACTCCTGTCTCGGGCATTTGCTGAAAATTACATCTATGTGGCAACAAGTCCAACGTTTTATAAACATTCCTTCTGAGTTATAGCAATGATTATTAAAGTTAGAAGCTGAACCCCAAATTAACTGGGAGCTGTCTATTCATCCACTGAGCAAGCGCTGAGCTGTCAGGCATCCTGCATGTTCCATCCTGACCAGAGTGTGCTGTTTCATAATACATTGCATTGAACTGCTCCGTCTTAAAGTGAAAAATGATTCAGTTACCACAGTAACACAGCTCTGGGTTTTTCCCCCTAGCAGCAAAGGTTAACTGGGCTGTCTAATGCATGTTGGTTTCAAGGTGCGAATAAGGAAAAAACAATGAAGAGCTAAGACCACCAGAGTTCATTTCAGTTACTGGAAGGGCACAGTCAGAAAAGCATCAGCATCCTATAGTTAATGCTCTTCAGCTGTCTTCTCTGTCTTGTGCTTACTGTTAATGTTGAATGCTACCAATGCACACTGCATCCTGACTTTCCCGTGAACTCTCCATGCAGGTCTTTATTAGCTAACATTGTAACAGGAAACCTTAACGAGATTTCTCTTGATCCTGAGCACTTGGTGCCCGATTCTCAGAGATGATGAGCTCTCACAGTGCTTAGCACGGCCTGTACTATGCTAAGCCCTCAAGTGGGGTTTCATTTTCAGTGGGGAAAATACCAGCTGCAGACTTACAGCTCCTTTTAGTATATTCTAGAGGCTGGAAATTATCTTCTCCGAGATAAAAGAGATGAGCGAGTTCTGTTCACTGAAGTATTGTGCCACAATGACAGATACTTTCATTGATGCTCAGTGATGAGAAAAATTATGTGCTGATTTCATGGACAGGGCCTTTTAAAAGCAGATGGATTTCTTAAACATAAAGCCCTTCTTGGTTCTGAGCCATATGGACCGAATCAGATGGGTTCTGGGCATATCACTGTGGGAGCTTGCTTTATGGACCAAAAACACACTGTATTTGGGCACAAATTTAAAAATGCTCTGACAGATGCAAATCTGCCTGATGCCTCTTCCAGAGTGTGGTGGTCATCAGTCTCAAAGAACAAATGCTAGAAGGAAGGCTTGAGTAACAGAAACAGTTTCTCCCCAGGGCTTTCAGTGGTGCTTCCTGTGTGGACAGCAGCGGGAGAGGGAGGAAGAGGGAGTTTAACAGCTACAGCTGAGTTAAGGTTACTAAGTCTTCATATTCCTCTATATACAGCATCCAGAACAGAGAGGAGAAAAAATTCAGGGGAGAGCTATAAAGGGTATTTAACCTCAGAGGCATTTAGCATCAGAAGACCACAAAAGGTCTGTGTACATTAGCATTTTAGCTCAGATTATCAGAGGGCTTCTGAAGGCAATCACTCATTAGTCCTCATCTCCCATGCCTTGTATGTGTGGTGGAGCAGTCATAGAGACACAAACTGAATCTCTTTGGGGATGGTAATTACCAGAACACACACTCCAAGGGCACATCTTACACAGTCCAACCACAAAGGGCATCTCTCAATCCACAAAAATATGCTACAGCCAGTCTGAAGTAAGGCCTCTTGAAATGTGTAGTATGGATACCAGCTCCTTAGCAGAAACTCTTTAGCTCTGCAAGTCTACTCCTATTGGACATTACTACTTGTCAGTGTGGACATAGCCGAAGTTTGGAGAACACAGATTAAAATAAAACATGAATATGAGCAATCACATTGGTTTGGTTTCAAAGCAGTGAATTAGCAGTTCTCCTTGACCTCACCATGATTGCGCTGCCTTTCAAAGTATGATACTGCAATGCAAGATATTTAAAAACATTAAACATGAGGGAATATGATGGATGTGTTAAACATTCTTGGCCTGTTTTTTCTGTAGGCTGGCTTCAACAACTTTTACACTGATTATGAAGATCACCCCCAAAAAATTATTACTTGGATATACTTTCACAAGGCAATAATGCTACTAACTTACTGCTTATAATGATGCAATTATTCTCCCTGCTTTAGTCTCAGCCTTTGGGAGAATGTCTCACAGCTTGACAGCTTTTTCCCTGACACAGGTTAGCCAACTCTGTGATCCACAATCCCATACATTTTCAAGGGGTTTTGTCTGATTCTGGAGAAATACACCTACTAAATGGATGAAATTGTTTGTCTTTACTTCTGGATGTGGCAAGGAATTAATAGAATGATTCTCTTGGCTGTGAGAAAGGCACTTCCTGCTAGAATAGAACATTGCTTATTAAGAGTATGACTCATCATGATGCACTTTCACTGAAATACCGCCAAACAACAGACGTGTCAAACTACGTTAAGCTGTTGCCTTGGCAAACCTGATTGAGACGTGCTAGGATTAATACTTTTCCCAAGCCTCATAGGTTTTAATATATCATGTTGCTTAGTCAAGTGGCAACCAATACTTTTTACCCCCTTATTTGTGAGAATACTTTCTATGATGTATTACCTGTGGTATGTTGTCAGTTTAGGGAAGAAAGAACCTCTCCGACTTCAGAATCACACCTGGAAGTTTTGTAAACTAAACTGTTTGACTTTGCACTAAAGTAAATTAAATATTATCCCCTATCCCTTAGCATGGCTCACCTACAGCCTCTGCACTGAAGAAGCAATTACAGAAGACCTGATAGGTGGTGACTTCTTAAATCTCTCCAGCTGTACCAGAATGTCAAGTGAATCATAGCCTTAACATTCATGGCCTGACCTGCAGACCTTGTGACTGTTGAGACATATCCAGGGCCAACCTGCTTGCTGAAAATACCCATAATCCCTACAGACATTCCTACACAGGATCCCGCAAACTTCAGATTCATTACAGCTTTCTTTACTGTCCAAGTCCCTGTTAAGCAAACTTAACCACCTCTTACATGTCACCAGTGGGGCTGTGACATGCTTGTTTAAATTGCTTAAATTCCAATAATTTTTAATGCTTTTCCTAAATGGCACAACTATGAGTATGTAATATAAGAGCTGATATAAGCATGAGTGGATTTAGGAAGGCAATATCAAACTCGATGAAAAGAATCTTATCAGTAAGTTATATAACTCAGCACTGCTCATTCTAAACTCATTTTCTCTTTCCTTCCTCCCTTTCAACATCCAGATGGATGGAAAAAAAGAGCATCATAATCCTACGAGTACAGCAGAACAACTGGACAGATTTCACATGTCATTTTTCCTGTGTCATTATGGACAGCTTCTCGTATCCCAGCTTCTGGGAGAGGTACCAGGGAGGAAGTCAAGTCTGATGAGAGTGGAGGACAGGAGAGAGTTATGTTTATTCTTTCACAGCTTTGTAGAACTCAAGAGGACAGTAAACATACCGATTATTTGCATGGGTGGTTCCACATCTGTCGTGGCTTCTTCCAACAATGACAGCAGTTTGGCTGATACTTGATGGACCAATTCAATGTTGCTAAACAAGCCATCCACGTCAAAGTGAGCAATCTAATGGAATACAAATATTAAGCAGCTACTGACAAAGGATAAAGAAGGACATTGTGTATGACAGACCTTCTCTTGCTATGCCCTGACTGTTCAACACTCCAGGAAGCACCACTTCTGCAAAACCTCATATAAACATCCTCCTTGTGATTTCAAGGACACATATACAGTTTTCAGATTGGTATAATATGGTTGATGCAGTTAACAAAGGGTATGTTATCAAGTGCTTTTAACCTTATTTTGAACTATCCCTGATCCGAAAGTGTTTACCTAGGAAGGAAATAAATATTGTTTACCTAGGAAGGAAATAAATATTATTATCTGAATAAAGAAAAGATCCTTAGCAGGCTTTGAAATGTTTGTTTACTTTCCCACTGAGGAAAACAATAGTTGACAGTGGGTTTTATTCCCTGATTAACACTAACTAACAGAGGCCATTACATGAACTGGGACTTTAGCAGTTTGGTGCCAACTAACAGGTACAAAGACTTCTAGAAAGGTGGTATCATTTTAAGTTAGTTGTCCTATAAATCCAAAAATACGATCAAGATCATATAATTTCCACTAAAACAAAGACATTGACCATTTTGGGTGTTAATGTAACCTAACGAACTTCCTACAGAGCTTAGGCACACCAGATGGATTTCAATGAAATGAATCAATTTATACCAACAGAAAATTTGGTTCTGTGTCCCTACTCATTTTAGAGCAAGTAAAAAATTTCTAGGATGCATATTTTTCATTCCACAGCAGGGCAACAGTTGCTATTTGGGGACAACTGGTAGTAGCCAGTGGTAATTTGCTAATATTGAGAACAAAGACAAGACCAATTTCATCATCAATATTAATACCCTCTGAACCTACCTCTCCATTTAGAACAGAACTGCTGATTTACCTAGCAGCTTACCAGATGCCAGGAGGAGCAAATTGCATGCTGTTGTAATAGAATCAGAAAAATACTTTCAGTACTAACGCAGTTAATTTCTTTAGAAATATTATAGGGGCTAAAGCATGCTTTATCCATTTGGAAATATGAAACAAATTCATTGTTAGGCCAATTTTCTAAATGCTATCCTTCTCTAAACACATTACAAAACTTCCATATGGCAGTTTATCCAAGAACTAGCTTTAAAACCATACAATATTCTTAAAAACCTTTCAAAAATGCAGAGGTTATTAAATTAAGACAGTTATAATCTCTAAATTACTTTTCCTATATACATCTAGCACAGGACTTCTGACCTCCTCTCCAGGACAATGTCTACATATATCCAAACTACGCTGTGCATGGACACTTACACAGGTTAACACAGAATTAATGTTTTCAGTTGACTAAAAATGAGCAAAGGAACACAGCACTCTTGTCAAAAATCTCAAGTTCAGCCAAGCAATACTCTTGCTCAGTGCTCGCCAGGCTGGGAAGGGAGTCAAGTGGAGACTACTAAAGTGGATGAACAAGTGAGGAGGAAGAAGTCAAGAACTCCTTAAAGTTATGTCATCAGATGCCAGCTCTTCTGAAAATGGGTTGTTCTTCCAAAAATGAGTTGGAACAAATTCTGACAGTTTTAGGAATGAAAAAAGGTCCTGCAGGAATTTAAACAGCACAGAGTTCAGCTGACCACAGCGTTTCCCAAAGAGGCATTGTCAATGTCATCTGAAGACACCTTGGCCTCTGCACCTGTATTTTGTCACCAGTTTCATAACAAACCCTACATAAAGAGTACCTGGGTTGAGGTCTATTTAAAAGTATTTTTATTCCGTATTTGCAGCAGATATCGTTTGTGTAGCCTCTCTGAATACTATGCTTCAGGCCCCAAAAATACAAATCTTTCTCTGAACAATCTCTTCTATTCCCAGCTTTCAGCTGCACCATTTTTCTACAAATTGAAATACTGTTGAGGAAAAGGTGCTCTTTGAAGTCTCAGCTGCAAAAGAAAATGGGTATCATTGGCCTAATGAGATCTTCTGCCTGAAAGAGAGTTTATGAGCCTTCCTTCTTAAATTTCCCTTTTCTGTGTAGACTGCAAATTTCCCAAGTGCTCACTGGCCTGTCAAGCATGGTGTTTATCCACCACAGCTGTCTGAAAAGATGGATAAAGTTACCCTAAATACTGAATTTAAACTTGATGCAGAGGTTCATTCCATTCCAGTTTCTACTGTAGAATAAAAACTTGGGTTTATTAGTTATTACTGCTTTCGGAGGTACCAGTAAAGGTCTGCCAGGGCATGGAGGAAGAGTTATACCTACAGAGCAGTATGGAGAGCTGGAAGCTGCTGTTGCAGCCCACAGGGAGGTATACAGCATCCAAGCTGGCCTCTGGGCGAGTACCTCAATGCAGGCTTTATGCAAGGGCAGTACAAATGTCAGGAGCATATCTGACCTTCCTCTCTCCTCACCAGAGCCCTGGCGTATCGTTTTCTGGAGTGCTAGCTCCAGCATCACATCACTCTCGTGCTGGCACTTGTGTTTGCATTAAGATTGTCCAAAAGCAGAATGAGGGTGAGTTGAGACCTTGACATCACTGCCCCGTCCTCTGCCCCCAGCACTCACCTGCTTGTTTCTCAGGGGCTGAACCACCTCCCTGATGCAAAGATCCAGGTTGCTGATATAGTCTTTCTCCGTCTGGATGAGTTCTGTGATGATTTTGACCCTCTTGGCCATCATGCATCTACTGGCTTGTTCTTCATCCTCCTGTGGCGAGGTGGCAGGGGTGGAGGACCCCACCTGTGGGGCCATTTTTTCTGTTTAAAAGAGAGAGAGATTTGTGAGGAGTGCACAAAGCTTGCCCTGCACAACCATGGTGGGGAAGCATATCTGCTGCCTGCTGGAAATTCCCAAATCACCATGGAGAGCGGGAAAAGAAGCATAAGAAGTGGCAAACCCAAATCAGACTGAGTGTCATTCCATCTCCTTCCTCTAAAAGTGGACATGGGTTTGGCGAAGGAAACCGTCCCTTTGGCATTAAGAGGATAACCCATCACCCGCTCCCCCAGCTTAGACGTTACGTATTGGGGAGAAATTTTCTGTGGAGCCCAGGAAAAGTCTGATCTTTGTTACGCTGAAATTCAAGGATAGCTGATGCCCTTCTCCTTTGAAAACACAGTCTTGGTCTGACATCTGTTATGATTTGGAGGACGGGAAAAAAATCTGTTCTGTGAAAGAAAAAGGCTGTTTACCATAAAAAAGCTTCACAATAATAACCTTTGTTTTGTACAATGTAACATTGAGTCTATTCATGGGAAATTGAGGGCAGCAAGTACTGGAAGACAAACTTTCAAATGAAGGCAACGTTAGTAACGATAATGATGAATCCTCTAATTTTGTTTAAAAATAATCTTTTGAAAGAAGCAAAGGAATTAAAGGACAATATGGGAAAACCTTTAATGACCAATAACAAATGTTTCCTGGAACAACAGAGATCATTGGGATTGGGATATTCTGAACTGTTTTTCAATACTTAGCACCCAGAACATCTGATTTGTTTCAAATACATGAAAATGCAAGCAAGTCTTCTATGGATGGGTAATTTATGTACACTACAGGACCTGCACACAACCTACTTATCTGTAATGATGGTTTTTCCATTTGCTGGTTTGTAAGCCAACCTGCAGAGATCCATGTCGACTGTAAAAAGGGCACTGAGTTTTATCTGTGTACGCTGACAATCAAATCTGTATTTTTCATGAGGAAACACACACACACAAAACCAAAAAAGTAAAAAAAACAAGTGAAATATTTCAGAGGCTATTCTGGTGTTTTTCTGCTAGCCACAAGATGGTGCAGGGTACCAACAAAGACACACATATCATTAGGTGCTCAAGTCTGCATTACCCAGGTCGAGCTTTGACAACATGGGCTTTTATTGCTCAGCAGCAAAGGATGGGAATCTCCACTGAGGATCAGACTGCTGCACCTTCGTGTCAACTTCTTGTAGGGAGTGTAGTGAATA
This sequence comes from Myiotriccus ornatus, assembly GCA_036023395.1. NCBI lineage: Eukaryota > Metazoa > Chordata > Aves > Passeriformes > Tyrannidae > Myiotriccus > Myiotriccus ornatus. The sequence goes on along the minus strand of JAYRBT010000139.1, from coordinate 24,633,206 downwards.
ATTTGACAATAGCAAGCAGTATCAGGTGCTTTGCTCACTGACAGCCAACATTGCAATCGTTTGAACCGATGGTCAAGGGCAAGGTCATGAGCACTCAAGTGAGCGTTGAACAGCGTGAGCTCAGCAGTACAACACTGGCCACGGCTGTAGATGATAACCTGGAGACGGACTTGTGGGAAACCCCATCAGCTCTCAGGACAGAGAGCCTTGAGCCATCTTCCAACAAGAGGTGTAAAATATAATAAATCCAATGTATCATCTTCCCCAACCCCTTCTACAATTATGCTGAACACTGATATTCAGAAAAGACAGGTTTGTTATTAATGCTTCTCTCACCAGGTTTTCTAATGAGACTGATGTGACCACATTTCTTTTCAAATAGCTGCTCTGGGACTGCACCTCTGTCTCTACATCACTAGTTTTAAACAAAGAACCCAAAGAAACTGGTGGGGGAGGGGGGGAGCTGGCTGAGTTTTTTTAAACTTTTTTTGTATTTAGATGTACTTCTCAGCTCTGAGTTTTTAGCCTTGAAGTCCGTATATAACAGGCGTGAACACTGTGTCCTCAGACAATAAAATGGAAACATGAAGAGGATGTCTCCCCTCCACAAGGCCTTGGCTATCAAAAGAATTTTAAGTTGAATTTTGCCCCAGTGAGTCTGTGTTGGTGTGAGTGCATGAACTGCACAGGAGCTTGTGCTGCTGCAGAGCTCATACACCAAAGATGCTCTGTGCTGGATAAACAGCTTCACAGCTCCCTCTGAGAAATTTTCTGCAAGGGTTGCAGAAGGAGACCACCTTGCCTGCTGCTGGCATGCTAAACCAGCAGGTATTTTTCCTCCAAAAACTTATAGCATGTAACCACAGTTATAAATTCACAAGGAACCATGTGCACAATACATTTCTATTCCAGTTCTGCACCAAAATCAGGACTTTTCTTGAGACTGGGTGTGAAAATGTTTGCATGCATGTAGCTGTATGTGAGAGTTCAGGGCAGCTCCTGAGAAAGCGCAGAGAGAACCAGACATACTGGAAGATCTCAGAAGTGTTGTTTTCTCTCTGATACAGAACTGTTATGGTATCAGATGGAATTTTAAGGTAAGTACAAGATGCTGTGCAAAAGAACTTTCTAATCTCTTATTCCGGTGGCAGGGGAGGGCATTATACGAGCAAAATAAAGCCACTATATCCCACTTCAGGCTGGAAGTCACAATCCCTTGAGAGGCTGTTCTTTCAGTTTATGCCATTAGATCACCCTGATCAAATTTGATTCTTGAATTATGTCAGGGCTCATCTATTATCTTTATTGCATGATAGATAATAATGCTAGGAAAGAAAAGCTATTCTCAACAGGAAGAAATAATCATGAGAAATATCAGTTAGATGCTGTTTCCTTACAGAAAACATGTTTTTTAATAAATGTTGCCTTTTGTTAAATGTAATATAATTTTCCATTTTCACTCAATATGTTCAGTTTTTCATTTCAGGCATATCTGTCTCTACAGAATGCAACAGCAAGATCCTGAAGTGATGATTACAGCCCAAACGCATGATTTCATGTTCAGCTGATTGCTTTTGACCAGTTTGAGAACATTAGTAGCTTGCTGAAATCCTTGAGGAGTAAGTGAAAGTTTAATGAATGCACAAACAGCAGGTGCATATCTGGAATATAAGCACACTCATTTCTACCTGGTAATGTGCACCAGCCCTGGAACAGCTGAAGAGGGAGGATTAGCAGGAAGAGACATTGCTGAGGATTAACTGTTACATTAAGAATTTGACTCATTCGTCCTTAGAGATGCCAGGTTTAGAAAAATGAAAAAATAGTCCGTTGAACGCTATATTAAACAGTCACAACCTAAGCCCAGTCTACAAAAAACTAAGTAGTACTTTTAGTAGGCACAAAGATAAAAAGTAGAATGCAGTGTTTGAATTGTTGCTTTGTGATTTCAGCTATCTTCAGGAGCCACATTTCTGGAGGACTTTGCTTTGGAGAGGATGGTGATGACTTTGGTTTTCCAGCTGTGTATTGAAGCACATGGCTTTAGTTGCACGCAACAAGACGTTCACTATGTGATGACATGGACAAAGCAGCCACATGTCTTACAAAGCAGTTTCTTGCAAGTGTGAAGTCTAAAGTTATCCCCCAGATGGAGACATGCCACAATGCAGTGAGAGCATTGGAGGAACAGAGCTTGCAATGTGCAAATGCAGCAGCTCTCCTCTAGGCCCAGGGAGGTATTGGGAGACCCACAGCAAGTGACCGGAGGAGCAGCCATAGCAGGTTTGCAGGACCTATGCATGCATATTTCCCTGGTTTTCACACCTAGAGAGTGAGAAGCTTCGAGAGGTCTCCTCTATCCATCCTTCCAGGTAAGATGGTCTGGTTGGGTATTACATCCACCCCTGGGGAGGGAACCCATCAAATGCTTCCCACATGGAACTGACGGCACTGGCACAAAATACAGGAACGAGTACAGTGATGTTGATGGATGGAGTGACCAACAGCCCTTTCCCTTGCTTAGGCAGCATTCGGAGGACACCACACTCGCACTGTACAGATATGGGGATTTTACCTGGCACAAGGGAGTGGTGAAGGCATAAGTTATCAAGGTGTAACAAATAAATTACAGCATTACTGTGTTTTCACACGTAAAACATGGGGCTTGTATCACTCTGGATAAAGTTATTCCCCTGTGAAAGCAAGTCCTCAGATAGCCTGTACCCTCAGATAACCTAGCTATTACACACAGGAATGTACACCAGCTTTTATCAGCTGAAATTGGGAATGAAATGCAGGCAGCCAAGTTTAGAGACTGCTGCTGTGGCAGCTTTCCTCTCCCTCTTCACACCATCTCTCTGGGTTTGCCCTCTGCACTGATGCTTCTGCTGGAAGAGAGGGAGCCTGAAATAGGACAAGCAGTGGGGAAAGATGAAGTGTCCCACTGTGTGCAAAAGAACTGCATCACATGAGCCAACACACAAGGAATTTTACTCCAGATCCCCCACCCCTTGAGAGAGACCACTTCATAAGGGGTGTCCTTACAGTTTTGCACCAGAGTTGTTACAGTGCAAACACGATGTGAATTAGACTGCTGAACTCCAAATGGGCATTAAAATAGTAAAGGACTGGGAAAGATTTGTGGGAAAACCTCTTTTTTTATTTTTAACTCAGAGAGGCGCATAACAGCAGCATTGTTCAGAAACAGGGAGCCCCTGGTGGTCTAGTGGTTAAGGACGGGGCGCTGTCACCGCCGAGGCCCGGGTTCGATTCCTGGTCAGGGCCACTCCCCGGGCAGATGGAGCTCGTTAGCCCTA
>JAYRBT010000139.1:24585847-24629197 GCA_036023395.1 Myiotriccus ornatus | reverse complement strand
ACCTAAAAAATCCAATGCGCAGGCTGGAAGGTGTAAAGACCTTCCCCGGTTCTTCGTTCGCGAAGGCTGGCCATTATATATTATATATATGTTCAGAAACAGGTTTGTTGTGCACAGGCTGTGAGCTACACATGCAAAAAGACCCTTTCCTGAATCCAGCAGGAAAGTACTGCAGGACCAGAATGACCTTGCACCTGTATTCCTGGCCAATAGGTTTGCTTATAAAATCTGCATCAGAGACTTCCTTCCAATTAGGTCATTCGATCTTTGATCATTTTTCTGTTCCATAAAGTACAGAAAATATTTACATTCAGTGCGCAGGTTCTTTCTTCAATTCCTTGACAGCAGACTGCTTTAATTATATGTGTGCTGACAGGACTGCAGAGAGCTCCCATGTGACCACTGTGGAAGGGAAGAAAGCTTATCATCAGGTGACAGAAGAATGCCCTCATTGTTAGTGCCAATACTTACAAATAAACCTTTCCAGTGTGTCACATACCGGCATAAATATACCACTCCTGTGGCACTGAGCTGGTATGTTAATAGATTTAGAACTGAGGAAGGGTTGTACCTGAACCTCTTCCCCTGGGACACGCGTACCTCAAGATTTGGGGTGGATTAGCTGCACAAACTGTGAGCTGTGAGGCTCACAGTGCAAAGTATCCCAATTAATAAAATGTTTGCTAATATGCTCAGAGGAGGATCCGTAAGCCTTCTTGGGTCCTAGACTTCACTCCTTTACCCTGGCTGCTGTTACCAGTTATGCTGTGGTAGCTCCTAAGAGTCCTGAGCCACACAGCAGGGCTTGGTTGTGCTAAGTGCTGTGCAAACACAGTGACACAAAATGGATTCTGCTCTGAAAAGATGAGCTCATTTCCCAGCCTGACTGCCACTGCAATAAGTTCAAGGAATAACTCCAGCTTTATTGCAAAGCAAGTTAGCAGAGTAAGATCCTCTGAGCTCAAATTTGCATGGGAGAAAATAACAGTATTTGTTAGATCATGACTTCTCATCACAGGGCAAGAGGGGGTATTTTCATTGAGCCATCTCCTGCGCTTCAGGAAATAATCCAGGCTTTTACTCCTTACCGTACTTTAGCAAACCAGCTGCTCCAAAGATCATTGGATGCATACATTTTGCAGTGAAAGAGGATATTATCTATATTGTAGTCCATAGAAAGTGAATCAGTAAGTACAGCACAAAGCAAATAAGGAACTGAAAAGAGGCACAGAGGATCTTTACTCCTGGTGGGAGGTACAAGAAGCTGAGTGCATGAGCAGCCCGTGCAGGAAGGAGTGGTGAGCTCTGCGAGCAGGGAGAAGCATGGGATGGAGAAAGTTGCCCTCCTCGAGATGGAGCTAAGGGGAATAAGTTACCTCTGACTGAGCTTTTTTTACACCAAGGGATAGCACCTTTCCAGAAATTTGTATCATTTCACATGTTTCTGCGTCACTTCTGGTGTTGATTACTTCTCATGACTACATTAGACACAGAAAACACGTGGCATTCTGGATTCAGATACAAGCTCTGAGGCACTGTACTATGATAGCTGTGTGATTTGAATCACTGTCTATTGCAGGTATGTCACTGATGTATTTTAAATTGAAATGTGTGTAAATCATTTACCAGGGAAGTTGACCCATTCACAGCTAAAGTTATAAAGGAGTTAATATGTAATAATTTGTAAGACAAGGAGTATTTGCAGGGTATGAATTGTCTTGCTGAACACTGCAAATGTGATCTTTGATTCCTTCAAGAAACCCACCATTTTCTACCGTTCATTTTTCACAGCAAGCACAAGTTTGGCATATGGTTATTAGCAAAAACCAGCAATCTGTCCAAAACCTAACAGACAGTGAACTACGCTTTAAATTCCTTTCTGTGGTCTGCCCTTTTTGGTTAATAGCATCTACCCCCATGACACATTGTATGTTAATCTGCCCTGATCTTGCAAACATTTATGTGCCAAAAACTATATCACGCAAACCCCTTTTACCAAAATACATAGGTACTCACAGACTGGAAGCTTTAGATTAATTCAAAGACTGATCCCAACATTAATACAATACATAAATATTAATATAGCGACTTTTAAAGCTGCTGATGATGGATTTTCTCTGCAGAAAAGAGAACAACTCCTACCAGCTAAACAGCTATAGATAATTCATTTGAATATACAGGTGCTAAATACCACTTTTTGCCACTGCTTATGGAGACCAGCTAGTTCTTCATTCCTCAGAAAAATACAAATTTTCTAGTGAAAGCAGAGCAGAGAAACGCAGAGAAATGTCACAGGAGCTCTGTCTTAGTTCTTATAATATTATTTCTGCATCCACCACAAATGCTAGTGAATATATCTTCCTTAACCCCATTCTTTCCTCTTCGGAAAATTGATGCTTCTGTCCAGCTGATGGAAGAAAAAAAATGTATATGGCTCGATCACGGCATTCCTGGACTCACCTAAGAATGCAACTACAGCCTGGGTTCTAAATGACTGCATGGTTATATCATGAACCTGATATTTGATAGCAATCACCTTATTTTCCTCTATCTCAAATGGGGCTGCAGGCATTTGGCTATCTCACAGGATGAGCTGAAGTAGAGGCACTAAGGCTTGCCAAGCTTCTTGAGAATATAATAGTTACTTTGCATCTTATTTCCTTTTTTAAAAGAGTAAAGTTAGGAGGTGTTGCATGGTCATTCACACCAGATAAAGTATTGAATAGATGTACCCAGTATAGTAATTAACCACGAAAATGCTTTCTTGTATTCTAATGATTCCTTCTTTTTAAAGTGAAAAACACTTGCCTTCGTGCTTATGTTTGTAGAGTGACAGAGCAAACCACATGGATTACCCTGGAGATCTGGGCGGTAGGCTCTCCTCTTTATAAAAAACATTTTGGATTCTGTATAAATCAGCAAAACTTCAGTGAAATCCAAGGGTAGAAACTGAATTCTCATGAGTTTTTGTGCTTGACTTCTTGCTCTCTTGTTTTTGTTTGGGCTTGGTTTGATTTGGTTTAAAGGCTTCTATTTGGGGATCCGTGTTTCCAACACACTAAGCAAAACTTTGAACATATACTTCAGAGCTGCTGGAAATGGCTGTAGGGGGCAACAGCCTGGTTCTTACTCAGGGAATCATTTAAAGCATACAGAGGACTGGAAGGACCCTTGAGAGATGTCTCGCCCATGCTTCATCTTGCACAAACGTACTGCAGTGCTGAAGTAGGCACTGGGATGTGTGAGAACACCTTGGTTCTCCTGCTCTGCCCAGGTTGCCTGCCACTAGCAGAGGTGGTGGTCCTGAAGCCCCTGACTTTTAGCTGTGGAAACAAGATTCCCTTCTGCAGAGTTTGCTGCTGTTGCATCTCTCTCTCTCTTACACATCCTTGTCTGTGCTAATACCAACCCCAGCTCTGCAGACTTTGTGTTAGAGAACGTATTAACAGGAGACTATAGGAGGGAGGGGCAACTAAACACTGAGTTTCTCCCGCAACCTGTAGGGGAAGCAAGTGCAAATTACCATTTGTTTTTCGGTTTTGTTTGCAAAGCATTTACCGTTCACGGGTGATCAGAAAGTCCCGACCTGGTGATACACAACAGACTACCTGTCACCAACAGGACCTGTGTTTTCTTAACAAGAAAAAGCTTTGTGCCAACAGAAACACTTCCCTCACCCTGAAGCGAGCTTTGCATCCAAGTGCTAGCGAGAAAAACGAAGAAAATAAAGGTGTAGGATCAGAGCACATTTTCAGCCCTAGCAGGCACCACATTAGGTCCGGGATCCGTGATCGTTATCAGATTCAGGCACATCTAGCTCAGGAGAATTTGATCCAGGTCAGGCCTTGGCACACAGCTGCATTTCTTTCTATGGCAACTGTAAATATTCTTCATGGGAGTTTCTACTGCCTTTGTATTTTCACTCTGAGGGCAGGCAACCTCTAATCCAATATAAAGCCTGCAGGCACCTTGTTAACCCATCATTGTTTTCCTTGAACAAAAGGAAGCAAGTGAAGCGAGCTGATACCGGACCAGTGCTTTGCAATATGTGGCCGCGGCAGTCTCAGCTGGTGGCAGGAGCTATAAAGCTGGATTTACCGTCTCCTGGGACTGCTGCCATAAACATAACCTCACATTCTGCCATGACTTCCTAGGCTTCCCCCCCAGCCCCTCCTTTGGCATGAACATGGCCATCGTGAGACAGAAAGATCTCACACTTTTTGCTGGATACTGCTCTGATAACCTTGAGCTCACCTGGACAACCACATTCACGAGTTACAAAGTGTTTCGGTAGGACGTGTGCCAGGAGCTTGCCTGCTCAGCCATAGCAATCCATGCCTGTGCCCTGAAACACCCCTGCTAGATCCCTGAAGCACAGGCCTGACTTTACTGAATATTTTTCATCTCCTCATTGATTAGCTATCGCAAGAAGGGAACAGCATAATTGATGAACCGCCCTGTTGTTCTCAGCACATGCAGCCCCCATAGAAAACCTATCATTTTCAGGCTTATTACTTTATTTTCTGCTTTTATTGTCTCTCTGAAGCAATGCTACTTCCTAATTAACTGCATCAAGGCCACAATACAAGTATTTTTCTATTTTATTTCCCCATAAAGGATTACGGTCGCAAGAGTAACTGTCACTAGGTAGTTATATGACTATTAGTAATACACACAGGATAATAATACTCAAATCCTGCATTTGTGATGGGACCCGTTGTTAAAAGACCCTGGAAACACACAGGAATTCATCAGTTGGTATTCCAGAGCACTCTCAGAAATAGCCATTCACATTCTTAATGCTTTTCCTCAATTTGTTGAGGATATTAATTAATCATATTTAATTTTTCATTGACAAGCCTAATACTGCCATACTTTACTAGAATTTGTGGTCCAGATGCAATTTGGTCATTTGAAAAGAAATCCTCTCCATAATGGTATAATTCGAATCAGTATATCCATCCAAACATGTATATAGACATACTTAGTTCAGGCTCGTAAAAACTGCAACAGATAAACACATCATAAATCCTGATACTTTTAACTGAGGAAAAAAAATGCCCTTGATGCATCTAATGACTTGGCATAAAATCCACTTGATACAACAGCCAAAGACAGATAGGACAGAACCATCCTATTTTCACATAACAAGTTGTGCTGCAAATGCATTCTGGTGATGAACGAGAAAGATCTTGGTTGCATATGCGTTTTGCAGAACTCAGCAAAACCTTAGATTATATTTTGTGTCCTGTCTACACAACACAATTTAGAAAAATTAGGGGAAACATTTCACACCCTGGAGGTGAGGAGCAAAGGTGAGAGGGGCCATTGCTCATTCCGACTGTGAGTGCATGGGAACAGAGATGACCATTTCCTTCTTTATCTCGAGGCTGCAGCCTGGAGGGCATCGAGATACCACCCCAGCTCAGAGCATCCCCAGCAGCAGAGCACCAAAGAGGCTTCCCCAGTACCTTGTAATTTCTGGCTGTACTCTGTCCTGTCGGACTGACTCCTCCTCAAGGTGCCATGGTCCCCGGCGGTGGTGGTGCTCTCCACCACGGGCTCTGTCCTCCTCCTCTCCCCCATGTACAGCTTGCTCCTCAGCAGGGCCAAATTCCTCTTCTTTCCCCCCACACCTTCCTTCCCCGGGCAGTCCATGCTCGCTTTGCTTGGTGGTGGTGGCAGGGTGGGCAATAGCTTGATTTTCAGGGAGGTGAATTCACTGCCCAGGTGATGGCTGGTTGCTTTGGCCTTGATCTTGGAGCTCCGCAGGGCCCCGGGCTCAGCCCTGCCACCTGTGCTGGAGCAGCTCCACCCCCGGGAAGGTGACGCCCCAGGCAGCGTTTGCATTCACCTGCCTTGTGTGCAAGCACGCCTGGCGGGGCCGCTTTCAGGGCCAGCCCCAAACCGCGGCCGTTCACGGACTCTTTCCCTGCCGCAGGGCCGTGGGTGTCGGCACCCCAGGGCGGGGACTGCATCATCCTGACTTTCTAGCAGAGAGATGCCCGAGTGCGGCAGAGCACTGCCATGCTTTCACCAGGCCCCTTCCCTCCGTGCACTGCAGGGACAGTGGGAAGTAGAGGCAAGGCAAATGGGAAGGGGAGGCCAGCCACCCCCTCGACCCTCACTCCTTCTCCTTCCCCTGGGCTAATGCCCAACCAGCAGCCAGGTCAGGACCATAAATCGAGTTGCATCTGCCAATCCCCTGATCCCCCTGAGAGGTGTAGCTTTTGGGCTGGAAACTCCAGATCTGCAGGTTTGAAAGGAGATCAGTCCCCCAGGCCAATGAAGAAAGGGGCTGAGAGGGAGACAAAAACCCCTCGGGAAGGTGGGAAGCAGTGTGGAGCTGACACTTGTTTCAAACCAGACTCTGTCCTGCTTTACACTATGCACAGAGAGGCCAGAGCCAAGGCAAAGCCTGCCAAGGACCTGTGCAGCTTGCTACAACAAAACACCGTGCTCTGATAGCTGAGGAACTGGACACCAAAACACCTGCTTGTCATACCTCTCGATCAGCCCCTGGAAGAGATCTTATTTTCCTGTCTGTTAGCAGTGGCCTCTGGCACACATGGACTGTCTAGTGATCCTCTGTAGCGCCGGTCTAATCAAGCTCATGTCAAAACAGCAGGAGTTGCTGGCATGTAGGCTTGGACCGGACTTATCCTGGGAAGAGCCCCAACAGCCATCAGTAGCAATCACTGCTGCTGCTGTGATACCCAACCCCGTGGCCCTCGCTGCCACAGGAAACGCCTGGTGGGAGCCCCGTGGTGCAGCCTAATCGGTGTCAGTCTCACACACAGTCATTGCCACAGCATCTGCCAGGGTACAAACTAATGTTCCTCTGACAGACGCTGGCAGAGCTTACAGCTTTAGCACTGCCATGCTGTGTCCCCAAAGGACTGCCTAGTAAAAAACAAGTGGTAATGAAGCGTAGTAGTGTAACCTCGTTTCCAACTTCTATTTTTCTTTACAAAGCTGGTCCTGTGATGCAACCTCCTGATCAAAGACCTTCATTTCTACCCAGCAGTGAAAGGAAAAGGTTATGAAACTGTTAAGCAATTTTCTACGTCAAATTGTAGCACCATGCCAGTGCTGCATAAAGTGTTGTCCAGCCCAAACACAGTCTGGCAGAGGAATAAAATGTGAGGGGAATACCAGGAAGAGTGTGCTCACACACAGAAGTCACATATTACATAGGCAATTCATGTGTAACGTCTTGCCTCCTCTGATATTTCCTAAGAAACTCTTTATTCTGCAAGTCAGACCACAAAAGTTCCTTGACAGGCAGAGCAGTGGTGACAGCAGGGAGAGGCGTAGGCAGGGACAGGGTGGTGACACACTTGTGACAAGCATCAAAGCCCCAGGAACAAGTAGTACACAGATTAAGATGGGAGCTGAGGAAAATCAACCACCCCATTTCCTTACACTGGGGACTTTGGGAGGAGCTTTTTTTGAAGCAATGGCTTGGCATTCATTGAGGGTGGTAAAACTGGTTTAAACAGTCACCACCCTGACTGCCCCACTTCTCCAGAAGATTTTGTTCCCATTCTTGCTGCAGGGTGTAAACACATGAATTTGAGATGAGATGGAGGAACTGATCTGGCAGAAAACTCCCTCCCTCGCCCCTTTTCCCTGGGCTATTTTCCATCTGGATCTGTGCTCCTGATTAGTTCATCACCCAGCTACAAAAGCAGTTGTGGCAGCTTGAGGCAGGGGATGATGCAGGGGTCTGAGCAGCTGTGGGTAGGACTAATGGTCGCTTAAACCAGAGTTACCCAGAGAAGGTATCTTCCCCCACCAGGATTTTACAGTGTCATGCTTTTCGGAAGTCACAGGTCCCATCGCTTATATAAGATTTCATTATATTTATTTAAATTAAGATGACTTGGGGGAGAATTGAGGAATGTATTTTGGCTGGGTGGAGGTGGAAGAACAAACTTTACTAAATTCTTGGCTTTGTAGCCTCTGCCACAATATGCAGTGTTACAGCCAAGATAGGATACAGTAAAGTTTGCTCAGGTGTTTATTACGACAGCAACCTACCCACATGCAAAAGCGGTCTTCCTCTTCCTCCTCAGCTCAGTCACAGGGTGTGAAAAGGTACGTGTTCATTCAGCAGGGCAATTGTTATGGGGAAAGACAGCCGTAGTTTGCTGCTGCTGTTGTACTTGCAATGGTTTACCTGGCTTCAGAGAGCAGCATTATTTCAGAGGCAGCCAGGAGCTCAAAGCAGGCTCACAAAACAGTTTAGAAATGTATGTAAGTCCTTTCCACAAAATTCAAAATACCTCCTCTGTGTCACTCAGCATGTGTTCTGTAATTCTCCAGATGAAGGGGACACATTCAGGACCGGTGGCTTTCCTATCCCCTCTGGACAGAGGGAGGTTTGAGACATGACTTATCCATCATCACATTAAATCCCATCATTGTTTTACGCTAGTGGGCTGTGCCTATGCAGTCAGCAGGAGAAATATGTAAAAACAGTCAGATGTGCATTTGAGTGAGACACCCCTATAAACTCTTATTAGTGTTTACTGAACTTTACTTGGGCTATAACAAAATGCCACAGGAAGCACAGTCAGAACTGCATGCGAAGTACTTGACTTCACCTGCCATGCACAATAGTATGAACAACCCTCTCTCAATTTCAAATTATTCCCACCCTCTTCTGGCCCCAGTGACAACTGATGGGCAAGCAGTATCAAAGTCAGTAATTCATAAGACAAGAAAGAATATTTGACATCTACGTGGACAAAATGCTCGTTTTACAAATAGTGTGAAAATCTGTTTAACCACTCTATGTTGTGCTCATTTAATTCTGCAAAGCAAACTGGAATCCAGTTGATGTGAGCACTCACATACGAGTTATTTGCACGGAAGCCACCCTGCTTAAGAGACAGAACAGATGCTGGAGTCAACACAGAAAATATTGGCATTGTGTTCCCAAGCAACTGTATTAGGCCCATAGAAGAACTTATTGTTGCACAGTCAGTGCTAACCTTTATCTCGGTCCTGAGCTATATATGAACCAGGAGCACCATCAAGACTGATGGCCATTAAGTGAGCAAACAGTTATTTGTTTTCTTGTAATGCCTCACAGCTGTTACGGAAGATTTCTTTATAACTGAGTATCCCAGAGGATACATGAAAAATGCTGGTGAGGGTTGACTACTGTACCTGTTCCCTTAGAGGGGAGGCACAGACCGCTGCTAGAGTCCTGCGGCAATGGGACAGGACTGGCATTTTCAAGTTTGTTCACTGCAATGGCCAGCGCAGCCACCAAGCGAAAAGACAGTCTCAATCTGCAGCTGCAGAGTGACTTCACCAGCGAGTAGCAGTATTGCCCACGTAAAGAGGTAACATTTAATAGGCAGTGGAGAAGGAGAAAGGTACTATGGTACTGTTGCAGAAAGCTGTCCTACCCTCCTCACAGGTGGAGCAACAGAGCAAAGAGCGCAGATGTCTCTACAGCTGCCTGCCTTCATACAGAGAAGCCAAAGTGCCTATAAAAGCAAGCCTGTACATTTTGTCACTGCGCACGAGTCATAGCAAAGATGTCTTCTGAGGGACAAAACGTTGAGGCTTTGATAAGAACAATCATGTGTAAGGCCCACCGAGGACTTTGAGCACTGGAAAGTTGCTGGTACGTACTCCCTACCTGTTTGCAACCATACTGGTAAGATAAGAGAGTGACAGTTGGAGATAAAAGCAATAAAAAGAGAAGGCTTAAGGACAGGTAAAACTGGAGTCTACACACTGATTTTTCACAATGAATGAATCAAAATTACTTTGAAATATACACAGAAAAAACCCCTTCAAACACCTTTCAATATTACAAAAAGAGAAAAAAGCCTGTCTTATAGGTGAAAAGTTATTTAGTGTGGCAATCTCACCTGCACTCTTACTGTTGATCCTGCCAGACTGGTGATTCCTGTAAAGAAACAGGTCTTTAGAAGTAAGTGCATAGCGATAATTTCTTTTAGCCCTGTCTACAGTATTTCTTATCTAAATATTTGTAGGAAAAATTCATAAAGTACACGCCTGCCGGGGCTCAGGCTAGGCTGCTGATATTTCTAAGAAGGGATGGCTCAACCTTTCAAGCTATGTGATCCATCTTCTCCAGCTGCTGTGATGCTTTTTTACTCCAAACAAAGCTTCTGCTCCAGTTTACACATACAAAAGGCTGACACGTTTTCTGCCTACAGAGGGGGACCCGTCTCTCAAATCAAAACACCTGCCAGAGAGGAGAAGGGATGCTGAGAGAGGGGTTGGCAGGGCTTGAATTGTCCTTGCAGTGCCTGTGGATCTGTCACTATCCAGCTGGGCTTTGTGTAGGTCTGTGAAACAGTCTCGGAGCTGGGCCAGCTCCCAAAGGCGGACATCTAAGGGCAGGGCTGCTTTGAAAGGCCTAGGAGGTGAGAAGGAGAAGTGACTTTTTACAAAACTGAGCAGCCCTTTGATTTTTTCAGAGTTACAGCTGCGTAGTTATTTTCTAAGGAAAATAACCTGACTGTTGATCAAGTAGATGGCACTGTGATATCAAAGCTAATGAGGAGAGACAAGCAAGCAAGCAAGGCACAGGTAAAAGAACAGGAAGATGAATCTTTATTATTGTTATGTTTCAATGTAAAATAGGGGGGTGTGGAAATTGCCAAAGGGGAAATATTTTCTCTGGGAATTTTGGGAACCTTATATCTGGCAATTCACAAATCAAGATAGGAATGGAGCCTAAAAACTATCATGAACAACAGGAAAGATTTTCCTTTTAGGTCCCTATTTTGAATGATTATAGATTTGCAGCTTCATACTAAAACTTCATATTTCCAGACAGTATTTTTATATTATGAACTGGAGCCTTTTTTTCTCTCTTTATTTGTGTTTGTGCACATATGTGAAAGAATCAATGAAAGAATCAATAGGAAAGGATACTATTTGGTGATTTCTGTTTTGTGATGGAGAAGCTGCCTTGGATAATGAAGATAGGAATCTTTAAAAAAAAAAAAGGTTTTAGTTCATACTCACAAACAAGTTTTGATGAGAGTTAGGGTAGACTGAAAATCCTTGGTTCACAGAGCTTGAAATGAACTCAGTGCAGACGCCTAAGAGGAAAGAAATGGCCATATCCTACAAAACATGATTCAGCCACAGTGTCTTGGCCTCTTGATAGCCAAATCGCTTTCTAGGCAGAGGTCCAGAGAAGCTAAGTCTGGCAAGTGAATAACATACATTATGGGGAGCCTAAACAAAAAGCATGGTTAAAAAAGAAACAAACACCTCAGATAAACAATTTACTCAAAAAAAACCCAGGGAGTAAACTTGACATCTTCCTACACATGGTAATGTAAATCCAAATTTTGCATAAATACAGAGGATCAGTCTCTTTAAAGCAATTGGGTTACTGAAGTGAATTCACTCAAATTGACACACAAAAAAACGGTTCAGTCTGGCCCAGGGTACTTAGTTTCTTTAGGACAGTAGCCTGTTTTTTTTATTCACATTGAGAGGGAAAGTAACATAACTTGACAAACCTAATTCTAGTTACTGAAATAGAAGATTATTCCTCTTGTCAAGATGATGTAGTGTTTTGTTGCCATCAGGCATTCATCCATGAGCAAAATGCAAATACGTGTGCAAGTAGGCTGCGCGTAGACATCCTCTCTAGACGTCCTCTCCCAGATCCAGCCATGCCAATGAAAGAGGTTACTGACTCCCACAGCTCCTCACCCTCCTCCTGGTGCAGACTGTCAGTGCACAGATTCGCAGGAGGAGTTGTTCATGGTCCCTAATTTGCTTTGGCTGAAAAGCACCCTGATTAACTTAGCCCGATGTCTCTAAGCTACCTCAGCTGGCCCTGCTTGTCTTGGTCTGATCTAGGGAGCACTGGTACGAGCTGATTCATCGGCACCTTGGTGAGATGGTGATGGCTGAAGAAGCAAACACTGGCAAACAAGTGAAAGCAGCAACCTGTTCCAGTGAGGCGGCTGGATAGGGAGGATGGCTATCTGTGACTGCTGGCCTCTTGCATACACACAGCAGCAAAACAGAAGGCTGGCAGGAATTGATTCCTTCAGATTAATGGTTTTATAAGCCATGAAGAAAGAAGTTCTATTACAGCAAAATTTAACGATAATGATGTGATCACCAGTCAAGAGCAAATGTACTGAAATAGCACATAGTGGTACTAATGAAATTCTACAAAGCCTTATTCGCTGAAAAGATGAAAATTATTTTCATTCAGGTGGATGGGTGTCTTTAAATTACAATATAATGTTTTCTGTATTTAATTTGCACAGCATTTTCATGGGCAAAACCCCTAATTTTAAAATATATACGTATGTATATAAAAATGTATCTAAAATAAATGCAAATGTACACTGCAGAGTACAAACTTTTAAAGAAAGGATGTCCTTCAGGCTTAGATGATTATATTGTTGCTGAGTTTTTGCTATACTTCAGTGGCATTTTGCTGGAATGAGATTCACCCCTGTGCAGAGGGCAAGCATAAAACCTAAGTACCATGTAAGTCCTACTTAAGTCTTAAGGACCTTGTTCTAATTCCATTGAAATAAATAGTAATATTTTCATTGTTTTTCAGTGAGGACTGTCTCAAGGTCAACAAATGGGATCAGTCCTATAAATGCCTCTTGCTGGCCCAATTGGAATGATACTACAAGGAGCTGGATGTAAAATGCTCGGGAATGAATGTGAAAAAATCCCTTGGGATTAAAAGACTTGGTAATTCTGGACAATTTGCTTAAGGTAAATACTGGAACAAAAATATTAATCTGTTTCAAAGATTCAAGGATGTTAGGTGCATTTATTCTAATCAGGAAGCTGGTCTCACCCAAATATGACTTGAGGAGTTGTGTGCGTACTTCTGCTGTATTCTGTGTAATTTAATGCACAATACTGAAAAATACAGTAAAACCTATTTAAAGCATTTTTATTTCTTCAGTAGTAGGGTAATTTCGGATACCTTAGGGTTCTAAAGCATCATGTTCTCCGCTGTGGCAGCATTAACAGGCTTTCTATGTGGTTTTCTACTGTATCATCTACCCTTGCTAGGTAACATGATGGCATCAATCTATGCATCTAAACAGTGTCTGCACAGAAATTCATTTATATTTCACAAATTCTAAGTGCTTCACAGCTGATTTCCCATTGCAGGCAAGAGAGCTTTAGGTAAGACTACAACACAAGGCAATGGAGAACTCTGTGCTCAGACTTTGTGCATCTTACAGGGACTCCTGGGCACTGCAACGTATTTCACTTTCAAGCTTTTATAGGGAAATAAACATGTATCGGACTCCTACTAGAATACCCTTGCACCCAACTGTTAGCTTTGCAAGTGTAAAAGTACCGTGTGCGTGCTCAGTAAGTGACTTTCAGAAGTTCTGACCTTCCATAAATGAAATCCAGATTCCTCAGAACTAAGCAGGGGCAGAAGGCTGGGCCTATGGCACACGTTTCCTCTTAACCTTGCCCATTTCAGCAGCAGGCAAACTCAAAGAAAGCATGCAATAATAGATTTTAATATAATAGAAAAAAAAAATCTAGGTTTTCCCTTTTTTAACTATTGCATATGAAAAGCAGTTTATTTGCCCTCTTGACAAACTTAAAATATCAGTACCTTCAGAGACCTTCCATTACCCGAAGGGAGCCTACAAGAAAAATGGAAACGGACTTTTAATAAGCCCATGTAGTGACAGGACAATGAGAAATGGCTTCAAACTGAAAGGGAGTAGGTTTAGATTAGATATTAGGAAGAAATTCTTTACTGTGGGGGTTGTGAGGCACTGAAATTGAGAAGCTGTGGATGTTCCCTCCCTGGAAGTGCTCAAGGCCAGGTTGGATGGAGTTCTAAGCAACCTGGTCTGGTGAAAGGTGTCCCTGTCCATGATGGTGGAGGTTGGGGGAGATAGATCTGGATGGTCTTTAAGGTCGCTTTCGAGGCCATTCTATGATTCTATGAAGAATTTCATCCCTACATGTCCAATGGAGAGGATTAGCCCAATAACCTTGCATTTGATGAACTGAGTGAAGAAAAATGTCAAATCCTCTAGTGGAACATGAACTACTATTTTGCAGTTTCTGCGGAAGTGGGCAATGGGCCTGCAAAATAGCATGGAGATAAGTCTGTTGTCACAAATACAACAAGCAGTGGCACAAATCAGAGGAGAATACAGTTTGTTTTGGGGTTTTTTTTTTCCCCCAGAGCTTTCTTGTAATGGAAAATCTGCATACCAACTACGTACATACACAGCTTCCTTTAAGATCCAGGGCAGCAACTAACATATTTCAACATAGTACATAGGGGAACAGTGACTGAGGCCATCATGAAAATCTCCTGCTCCAATGTAAAATAATTCTTTGTCCTTTCTGCACACGCTGAATATACGGTCCTGACTCTTTCCTGATTTACCAAAGTAGTAGAGGGAAGAAATAATGGGAAGAAGCAGTTATATGCTGTTTAAATCTGATTGAAGAGCCTAAGCCTTTCTGCTGCAAATAAATAATTCCCAATAACATTTAAAATACTGTAAAAATAATAAGGGTAACATGGAGTTATCCTCCAGAGATCTTTCACGATAATTCAAATCACAGTTAAAATTCAAAGCTAACATTGACCACCTTTAATGGTGAATACACAAGATAATTGGCTTGGGATTTAAGTGATGATACAATAAAAGTTGTCTCATTTTCTCCATCGATGAAATGCAAATAGTGGTATCTGCCCCTTTTCAGGAATTTTTGAAAGATCCACAAATAAGGAGCACTGCTCCAAGAACTATCACCCTTATTGACAGAGGAAATCAATTTGAAATTTTCCTCAAGGATCAGTGAAAAGAGAATTCAAAGGGATCAGGTCATATGTAGAGGTATTAAGCTTTAAAACCAGGACGACGTGAATACAGATGAGAATCTAATTTAAGTATCAGCAGCGTTCAATATAAAAATTCACCTGCCATTGGCAGCCTGTGCAAATAGGCCGGCCATAAGCAGTGCAGACACAGACTGGCTTGGGTGACATAAAACTGTGTGCCAAGAAGGAGCAAACAAACTAGGGAGCAGCATGGTAGGGTAGTCACACTGCCGTGGGCCTCAGGTAGGGAGAACAACCCTACTACCATCATCCCTACTTTTGCATTCACGCTTTTCACAGAATCGCAAAATCGGTCAGTTTGGAAGTGGGTCACCTCCCTGCACATTGCACAGAATTGCATCCAGACAGTTCTTGAACGTCTCCAGTGAGAAAGACTCCACAACCTCTCTGGGCAGCCTGTTTCAGGGCTCGGTCACCCACATAGTAAAGTAAATTCTGCCTCATATTCAGGTAGAACTTCCTGTGCAACAGTTTCTACCCCTTGCCTCGTGTCCCTTTGCTTGGCACCACCGACAAGAGCCTGCCTCCGTCTTCGTGGCAACCCCTCCCACGCAGCACCGCTGGTGAGAACACCTCAGCCCGGGCACAGCTGGGGTACGACCCTGCCCAGGCTTGCCTGGCTCCCGCCGGGGGTCACCTGCAACCTCAAGTAGGGGTTGTTTCGTTTTGGGGTTTTAAAATTATTGTTACTTTCGACTCGGTGGAGCTCTCCCTCGAGGCCGGGCACGGCGCAGCCTCCCCCTCCGCCTGAGGCGCCCGCCGCGCCGCCGGCAGCCCCGCGGCCTCCGTGCCGGCGGGGGCAGGCGGGGCCGGGGCCGGGGCCGGCGGCCGCAGGAAGGGGAGGGCGGCCGCCGCCATCATGCGGGTGCCGCGGGGGCTGTCGCGGCTGCTGCTGGCGGCGCGGGGGTGGGGGCGCCTGGGCGCCATGGCCCGCTACGGCACGGAGCAGCGGGGCCGGCCCAACTCGCCCGATTACCGCCTCTACTTTAGTAAGTAGCAGCCCCCGGGCTCCGTAAACCCCTTCCTTCCCCGTCCCGCGGGGCGCACGGAGGGGGAGAGGCGGCGGCGGCGGGTCCCCGCTCCCGCGGAGCCCCATCGGGCTCGGTGAGGTTTCGCCCCTGAGCCTCCCCCTCGGCTGCAGGGAGGGAGCAGTGTTTTTCCAGAGCGTGGGGGCGGATCCTGGGGAGATCCCGGCTTTTGGAGGGGATGCTGGGCCTGCTCAGCCCCGGCCCTGCCGTGCCCTTCCCCAGCCCCGGAGGACGAAGGGCGCCGGGGGTGAAGCGCCGCCGTGGTGCCGCGTTGGGGCAGCCTGGGCGCGGGGGGCTGTGGCACCCGGGGGACAGCCGTGCGAGCCTCTGCGGTGTGACAGCCCAGCCTGTCCCTTGTGACCAAGGCAGCCCTCCCTCCCTTCAGACACGTCACCGAGACGGGAGGCTGGCATGCCAAACGTGGGGCTCCGGCCCCGAGCGGGGGGGCCAGCGAGTGGCACGGCGAAGGCACGGGCAGCGCTCCAGGAGGCTTCTCAAGGCCCACTGAGAGCTGAGGGTGTGCCATGTTCAGTATTAACCCATTTTCGTAACAGTTTTGTCTGCTTGTGTGCCAGTTCTCCGGCAGCGGTTTTTGAAACTGTTGTCTATCTGGGTGCCATGTCTCTAGCAGTGGTTTTGTACGTTTTTTCGGTCAATTGACCTACAAGCAGTCAATTCTGACGTCCGCTGGTGTGGGAGAAGCAGAGGCGGCGCGTACCCGGTTGGCAGTCCTGCCAGAGCTCCCTTGTGCTCAGTCCCTGGGGCTGCCAGCGCACGAGCTGATCTAGGGAAAGTCACTTTCTTCAGTGGGAATAAGCAGCCTAGCACTAAGCTTTGTTCTGTTCGGTGGGAGCAGCTGGGAGGCTTCCAGGAGTTGCAAATCAACTCCATTCACTCCACTTTGCTGAGGTGGTCAAAGTCAAGTCCAAAGCTACATGACGTTCCTTGTCTGCTTTTTCCTTTACTGTGAATAGAGGTGCTAGCAGAGGAGAAATTCCTTGACGTTTAAGTTACTGTTTGCACTGTTTTGATGTGATACTTGGGCTTTTAGTATGTTGAAAAAATTCAGTGTAGTTTGAAAAACTTTAACATCCTCTCCAATGAATTTTGTTTCTTTCTGGAGTGGGAGCAAGGCTGGGGCACAGATTGGGCCCCCTTTAAGTTAATGTCAATTTCTGCTGGTTTCAAGGTGTGGTATTTTTATATCTGGGGACTGAGCAATTGTCCTGTCCCTCACTCTTGATCAGACTTTGGCCTACTATGTTGGGGGATTTTCTCTTTGTGGCCCTGAAACTCAGTTCATTAGAAATCCAGTGAAATCACACTGTTCTAGCAGCATGGCTAGAAACCCAGATGAATTCATGTATTGCTGATGGACATGAGGTTCCTTTGTTTTGTTGATTTTTTTTTTTTTCTCTGTTAATGGTTGTGTATGGCCAGTGAGGAGAAAAGAGAATGAAAGGATCTTTTCATCTTTACATAGCTTATATTGCCAGGTAGTCAGAAGAGGAGCATAGTGTTGAATACTAAAGCAATAAATTTGATTCTAATGAATCCTTACCAAAACAATCAAATTCTTTTTCCTGTGTGTAGCTTAATTTTTAGTACCTGAAATTAAACTTTGGAAAAAGTTTAACTGATGCATAATTGTAGCATATGTACATTTCTTTATTGCGTGATATTTAGCAACACCAACATTGTATGGCACATATTTAAGTTTGCAATGCTACTTCTTCTGTCTTTCAGAGAATGCAGATGGTAAATATATTTCCCCATTTCATGACATTCCACTGTTTGCTGCATCTAAAGAGGTATGTATTTATGCCTTGAAACACAATTGATTTCAAGATTGTTGGATAGTCAGTGGAGAAACGCATTGTACCAGAAATCCAGACTGATTCCTTGTGTGATAAAGGCACAATAACTCCACCAAATTTTCTCTGCTGAGTTCAGTAACTTGGAATAAAACGTAATGATTGCTGTGTAGGCAAGCCTAGGTGTCTCTAAGTCCTCAAGTGACTGACGGCCGGAGGAACCCTCACTGTACCCTGTGATTATTCTCTGTGTTTAGGTTTGTGTTTATGTGCACATGCATTAATTTTCTATTGTTACTCTTTTTAAATTGGCGGTTTCCTACATCTGCAATTAAAAGTGTACATTTCTTTGTAGTAGAAGTACAGCACAGTTGCTTGCGCAACTTACGCTGTACTTCTTTAATTCCCAGAAGGAGCACTGTAATTGGAAGGCAGCACTAATGCCCAAGAGAGAAGGGGTAATGACACCTTTGGAGAATGGCAGCGCGTGAGGTGCAGCTGAGCACTTTCACGTCTTGTTAGCCACCCTCCCTGGGGCTTTGTTACAGCAATAATGAAACGCCTGTTTTCTCTGTCACTGGTGGGAGAACTGCCAGTCTTCAGTTTAGGTTTAGGTTTGCTTATGATGGTGTGCTTGTTACACAAACAGGTTGGGAGGGTTTTAGCCGTTTTCTTGATCTGTTGCTGAGTCTCTATGGGTGATATGAATGGTGTGAAAGGTCAGTAGTTTTAACGTGTTCAGAGGGAGACTTCTGAACTGATGAACCAATCTTGTGAATTATTAAAATCGAGAGATTAAAAATATGAATGAAACCTTTTTGATCAGCAGACCCAAGTGCTAGTCAATGGAAGAGGTAAGTCATTCAGAGTGTCGTTATAAGGTACCCTGTTCAGTGGGTGCTAGTGCTGGAAAACCAGTGGGCATTTTCATCACATGTTCCCTGTTGGCCTTGCTGTCCCTGTTTGTAGAGTTTAGAGTTTGTAGGAGTGGGCTATAGTCTGTATTTTTTCAGTAGATTAAATTAGAGTACAGCAATGTCTGATCAATGTGGAGAGAATTTCATTTTGGTATGTGAGCAGGAAAATAGCATTCCACCTGACAGAGAGCCTGGGAAGGGTGGAGGAGGAGGGCAAGAAGAGGAGTTATTGTGAAGGTCTCCCTTAATTTTGCCTTCTTTGTAAGAGGAGGACTTAAAGAGTTGTATGTTACAGGCTTTCCACCCTGTGGTCTAAGCTTTGTGGACTTTATGATGGATGTCTCCAGCCTTATTTTCCATACTCATTTTGGTTATTTGGAATTTTTTTGGTCTTCTTCAACTGTAAGAAGGATGACTGTATTTTTAATCAGTTGAGGACAGGCCTAAATTGCTGCTTAAATTTCTTAGTAGTTGGGAGACAGTGGACGTATCCTTGTAAATATTTTTATTTTCTTCTGTTAACATTTTGAAGGTTAATATTTCACAATGAAACAGAACTCAGTACTTACTTTTTAAAGTTATACTTTAGGCCTTTATGCTCAAAAAGGGATGTTTCAATTGCATTGCAAACTACTGTTATCTCTAGTTATGTGAATACGGTACACCCTCTCTGATGTTCTTGATACACTTTTTTACTTCATTCTTTCCCTATAGGATAAAGAAATTCCTGCAAAGAGGGCAAAGACTACTGGATCTGAGGTACTCCTAAGTTTTGGGTTTGGTTTTTTTTTTTAACTATTTCGTCTATTTCCTTTCCCACATCATTCACTATTCTGCAAAGTTAACTTGGTCTCAGTGAATAAAGTTGACATGTCTTCAAATGCAAGTCTTTCAGGAGGAGAAGGCTTAAAGAGATTTAATATTCTCCTCTTTGAATGGACCAGAAATGTCAGAATTCTTTTATTTGTCAAGATGTTCTCAAAGGCAAACACTTATACCACTCTTTCAAAGGTTTGTTGCGGCTAGTGCAGTGTAAACGTGTAGATCTTTTTTACTATTGCATTCGGAAACATTTGCAATAAAACCACCATTAGTTAAATATTCATTATACTCTGTGGATAGTCTTTGTTATATATACAGAACTCCAAAAGTCCTGAGTATGTTAGGGCAGAAATTATACTAAGTATCTGCTTTTCAGAATTGGGGATATGTTGTTTTCTATTCTCATCTGCGAAGCCCAGAGGGAAAAAAATGACATTTCTAATAGTTAAGCATTATCCAGCACTGAATTTAAGCCTAACAGAAGCCCAAAAATCATGGAAGATCTGCTCAAGCTTTTTCTGGGAAACAAGATTTGTTTATGCAAGTGTCTTTTCCAAAATGTAACATTTTTTGCTCTGCTTTGACTGGCATAGGCTCATCTAAAAGTTACTAAAAGAATGTGAAAGAAAAAAACTGAACCAGACTATGTTTTAAGGCCATGATGTATGTATGTGTGTGGGTAGGTGTGTGTCCCAAGCTTTATCTCCTCCTATCTGTTTGGCCAGTCATATTGCAAAACTGTAACTACCCATCCGATGTGAAAGAACTGCTCTAACTGTCTGGGTTCTCACAGTTTTGCAACTGGTGTGTGGTGCACTGGTTCTTCTGCTGTGCAACAGTCCCCACACAATCCTGCTCTGTGTATTTCCTCTCCCTTTGCTCTGTGATTCATTCAAGGTACATCACCTAAGTAATGCTTTTTAGATTTCCTGTAGCTTGATGCCCATTTAGGTACAATCTGGTAGGTGTAGAATCATGTCTGAAAGAGGAATTATTCAGGAGAAAGAGTATGTGCCAGTTGACTTTTCTGAAAAATCATTGTCTTGCAACATCAGTTCTTATTTACTGCTCTTGCTGGAAGTCAAGTATTCTGTTTCTTACTTGCTTATAAATACTGTGACAATACCTGCCAGGTGCAAATATGTTTTATGCAGCGTCTAAAAATGTTCAAAACTGCATTTGATTGTGCAGTGAGAAGCACGTTAGCTTGTTGAAAACCATGTTTATAGTAGTCTGGGGAGAGGGGGGTAGAAAATGCCAGTGAGGCTGAGCACCTCTTGCTTTCTGGGCCAGTGCAGCCTCCAGGGCTGCTTCACATAATTCCTCCTCTGGACTGTGGTCTAATAGAGCTACAGAAAATGATCAAAGGCAAATGTACATTTCAGTCTTAGTGGGTTTCTGATGCAAGTAAGCAAACAAATGCATAGAGTACAGGCTTCCCAAACATGCTTGGTCTTTACTTACATGGTGAGATGTGAGAACACAAATCATTTAGAAAACCCTTTTTCATCATGATCTTTGGGAGTTGGGGAGGAGAGAGAAAATAGAGGAATCTTTGTGTTCAGAAAAGCATTTTCTTCTTACACTGGGCTCTTCAGCAGCTCTCCTCGCCTTGGCCTGGTGAGAAATGCATCGTTGTGTGCTTGTATGCAGGGAAAGCATAGCTTAATCAGGGTATAACAGGAAAATGAGGAATTGATTTGCATGTACTGATTTCAGAAGAACTTTGAAGCACTATACTCCTTCCTCTTGTCTAGGGATGCAAAGGTTGCTATTGATAGCTGGTGTTCAGTTGATCCTTGCACTGAATTTGACCAGAATTCAAAGGTGATAGTCGTTCTTAACCTGGAAACATATTGACATCTTTAAAACTTGTGCTTTTAGAGTGGCAGTTATTTGTTAGTCTAGACAAGGGCAAGCCTCTTAAGAGTGTTAAATTAAGTGTGTTAAATTATGCTGAGCTAGTGTTCATCAGATGGCAGTCTAGCTAAGGAAACTGAAAATAATTCTGCAAGAGTCTCTTCAGTCTGTCTAATCTACTTTAAATTGCCAGAAAAGAAAGTCTCAAAATAGAGTTTCAGCTTTCAGCAGTCATGGGGTAGGGGAAGGCACATCCTACAAGTCACTGTTTTGCAGTCTGTTTGTAGTTCTAAGGGAAACGTGGTGGTGTTTCTGTATGAACTGTTTTCACTAATGGCAAGTATTTCTTGTAACATTTTAGACCTTCCCAAAGCTCAGTTAAATTTAGCTTTGCAGACACTGCTGACAACTGACTTTTTGCTTTCACAGATGATTTTTGACCATTTGATGACTAGAGACAAGATATTTTGAGGGAGAAACTGTGCTGAAAGAAATCATATTCAACTCCAGTCTCAAAATTATTAGCAGTTTGCAATCTGAACTTCTGCATTGCCTTAAGCATTGCAAGCACTTGGAATCCATTCCTGCCCAAGTAAATCTCTGTGAAAGGTTTCAAAAGTTTCACATCTCTGTCTGGAAGAGTGGATGTTTCCACTGTGGTTGCAGTCAAAACTGTCAGAGCCTGATTGTTGAATATGGTCTTCCATGTCTGGCAGGAAGAAGGTTTGAAGAGGTCATGGTTGTCTTTTCAAGAGAAATGTGACATGTTGCTTCCCTGCTGTAGCGAAATGGTTTCTAATTTACTTGTCATTTTATATCTTTGGTAAAGTATTCACATGTCACGTCATTCAGACGACCCAGGTGTTCCTTAATACAAAGTTTTATTTCAAATGTGGGTCCTGGTAAGGAATCTGTCCCAGCATGTAGAGATTATAGTCCTCTAACTTGCAGACACTCACGAGAGTATCTGAAAAAAAAAAAAAAACAGAAAGAAAGAAACAAGACAGCTTTTGTTTTGTTGCATCCTGTGGGTTGCACAGTGCTGGAATGCCCTTGTGAACTTCAGCTGAGTTGCTTCTGTGAGGCAGAAACTTCTGATAAATCAACTAGTCAGGTGAGATATAAAGGGTTATCAGAGTGGTCATGCAGTCTGAATAGGCAATCTGATAGAGGACTTTATGCTTCAAACAGTGTTCAAAACTGGTGTCAGAGTTGTCTCATGATAAAGTCAGTATGTTTCTTAAGAAAGGAAAAGCTGTCATCATTTTCTGTGCAGAACAGGTGCACACTTTCTACTGACTTTGTATTCTGCCTTAACTACAGCCTCTGTTACAGTTCTTGCTATGTTAGACCTTTTTTTAATATATGTAAATTGGGCTATAGTGCGTCCATTATGTGGTCAGGGATTTGTGTTCCAAATTTTAGATTATCAGCGAATCTTTCACCCTGATGCTTGAACTTGCCCAGCTGTTTTCTAAGGATGTGTTCATTAGCTGCAGCCTTGCTTTGTGTTCTTGTAGAGGCACAAATACTGAGAGTAGAAGTAGTCTTCATTCAACAGTCCTGCTGAAATTTACCCAGTTGGTTTACTGAGAAAGTTACATCGGTGATTTGATCAAACTTAACTTCAAATAAATGGTTCCTTAAACTTGAGAAAGCCAGTGTTTCATTTTTATTCATGTCATGGTTGTACACTGTAGTTTTGCAGATGAATGTGTCCCATAACTGATTGATCAGAGAATATGCCTGACACCTGCGTGTAAAAACCTAAATGTAGTGTTTGTGACTCCCTTTTCAGTATAACATGAGGGAAGTACACTATGAGGAGACTACAGGCACTTTGCATTTATGCTGGGCACTGCATTCATTTTTTTGCTATGTGGCATGTTAATTTATGTTGGAAAAGTTCCACTGACTTCTCATTTAGATACCGTCTATTTGGTGTCCAGATGTTGCTGGCATCTGGTTTGTTGTTTTCATTGGCAAATATCTTACAGGAAGTGTTACGTTGGGAATGCTTATAACACGGGTACTCATTTTATAAGGAAGCCCTACTCCATTTATTTCTGGGTATATTTCATGACAGTCCATATTTTCCCTCTTTTTTTTTTTTTCTTTCTTTTAAACATCATCCTTTGTTCACACTGCTGCTGGACTGCAGCTCATCGCTTTCATTCTCATCAGTCCTCAGGTGCATGCTGCCATGTTCAGTTGATGGTTGATGAGAATCCCTGCAAGATTGCAAATTAGCAGGCAGAAAAGAAAAGGAAACGATAGCTGCTTTTTCTTTTTCTTCTGAGCCCAGAACTTCACTATGATGAAGAGTGACCAGCTGCCTCTAGTGCTTTTGGATTTTTTTAAGTACTCTTCTATAAAAACTACTAAAATAATTGTAAGCTTTAGCATATCTTTTCTCCTTGTCATGCAAGGTGATGGTGAATCACAATCAGGCCTTAGAAAGTGGTGATGTTTGTCATTTTATGAAATTGCACTGAGTTTCTGTTCCTCTTTACCTCGTCACTTTCCTTGCTCTTCAGAGGTTGCTCCACTTCTGCTTCAAATTAGCTGAACCTTCAAAGTTGAGCATTAAGAGTTGCAACCCTTGAGCAAAAACGTGCTTATTCAAAACCCTTTCCTCAAGTGCATGAGCTAAGGAACTTGGAATGACTGGGAAAGGAAATAGTTGAACAACAAAGGGAAAGTTAGGTAAGGAAGAATTGTTTTTGAGATGGGTATAGGGCATTCCAGAAAGGCAGATTATAAAAATAGTGTCAGAAAGTTTGTTGGTTTTTTTTTCTCTTCTGATATTCAGATTTCTAATGACAAACCCTGATCAAAATGAGTTATCTTCTATAAGAATCTGTACTGCCAGAACTAGCAGTTATTTTTGGCCATCAGTCTTTGAGGAGAGAATGATGACTAATAGTTTACCTGGGTACAGCAGTCTGTATTTTCCTTGTTTTTCTCAATACTTGCTGCATAAATGTGCCAAAGTATTTTTGTGTATCTTTTTTATCTTTCTGTGGTTTTCTTATTTCAAAAAAACCAAAAAAATGTTTCTGTTGTTTGTGTGAGAGACATTTTTGCTTGTCTCAGCAAAAACTATATCATGATACATTAAAAATGATGTTCAACTGAAATGGAATGCAGTAATTTGCCAAGCAGTGTTAAAGACAACACCCCGATAAAGCAAACAGTTACAACCTACGTGAGTTCCCATATAATGTACTTAGTGTGTAGTTCTTAGGAAATAAAGGGTATCATTTAGACATACTGGTTTGTTCCTACTGATGTCATTTTCTGCTGATTTTCTTATTCAGTTACAGGAGTTAGGAAATGCACTTTTGACTTCTCTATGTTGAGCAACTAGACTCCCCCCGCCGCCCCGGGCCCCCATCACCTCTTCAAGGTATAATAGAACATAAGTACAAATGTCTGTCTCGTGTTCACATTGACCCAAAGTCAAACAAGCTGCGTAATACCCTGGATTGAAAGTCCCTCTGGGCTCTGTCAGCGCTCTTTCCCTAGCAGATGAGTTCTGTCCCTTTCTCTGAATCTAGGAAAGTGTTTCCTCCTTTTTTCTTGCTTGCTCCAGGAATACTATTCTGAGGAGACCATCGGCCAGCAGAGTTGGCCTGAGGCTGCTCCATCTGGCCTGTTGGACAGTCAGCTCTCCTGAAGTGGAGTCCCTTCTACATTAGGCGCTTGCAGAGTGGGATTAAATCTGGACTGCAGCTAGCAATGATCTCAGGGCAGGCCAGGGGACTGCTGTTGTACTAAGGCGGTTAAATGGTAGACTTCATAAGCAATAGTTTTTGTTTAATGAGAGATGTTTTTTCTGTCATTCGAAGGTGTGTCAAATGGGCGGTCGAAGCAGTCTCACCATTGCTTGAGGGGGTAGAAGTGCTCACTTGGGGGTTTTGTGGGGTGGAATTTTTGTTTTACTGATTTAAAATAAAGATAAAAATATCTATTACCAGATGCATTCACCAGCCAAAACTAACCACTGAATGACATATGCAGATGGTAATCTGTGAAGACAGGTGGTGTCTGACACTTGCATTTCTGTTTTCAGTTGAGGCAGGAACAGTTTTCAGCAAGGGATGGGGGGCAACATGCAAGTGGTTAGAAAGAATAAGTGCTTGGTCTGGGAAAATAAGAGTGATGGAAATATTCCTGGGTGATACTTAGGCAAGGAGGGAAACAGGATAGGAAGAGGAGGAAAAAAACCCCTAAAAAACCAGAGGCGTCTGCTTCTCTCTATCTGTCAAAATATGTGCTCTTTCCACACCAGTGGATCTCATCTCACCGCTGTGAAAATTTGATTGCCCTATAAATAAAACTTTTTATTTTTAAATGTAAATACTGTACGAAGTCATTAATCTCTTATAAATGCTTGTGGCAGCTTAGAATTAGAGAACTTTCAAGGATTTTTTTGCATACAGATTAATCTGTCAGGCTGTCACATTTAAGACTCTTGACAATTCACGTTTGACTGATACCACAAGTTCTGAGGGCCTGGTCTTTGAGCTGAGTTAAATCCAAGTGAGGGGTTTTTGTTTGTGTGTGAGAGCAACATTGTGTTCGTTTCAGTCCAGTTGTTGTCCAGCTCTGAGTGTTGATTTGGTGAAGACCTGGAATAACTGTTGACTAATTAAAGCTCAAAACCAAGTTTAGGGGTTGCTGAAGCCATTGTATTTGACATGGTCAGGAAAATGTATAGTAGCATCTAAATAAGAAAAATACAGGATTGTGGTAGAGGAGAAGACGTGTAATTCCAGGAGTAGTTTGTAAGTTTCTGCCTGTAGCTACCAGTCAGAACAGTTCTTCGACCTGCTTGGCAGTTCCGTAAGAGTTTCTTGTCAGCACTGGCTTTCGTGCTGAGCATTTCTGTTTTCCACGTGTTTCCCAGATGGATGTGCAGACATTATTTGGCTCTTTTCCAACCCTTCTCTTACCTGCTGGTGCTTGTGTGTTGCTTTGTTCTGTCTCCTTCCTCAATGTTAACATTTTTGAGCCCTTGTTCTGATTACTTTTGTTTCAACTATTCTTATATACATAAGGTGTTCTTTATGTAACTGAAACTTATCTGAAGCACCTTTCTTCTTTGTTTTTTTTTAAAACTTATTTTTGTTTGGTCATGACCTGATTGGGAAAAGTGATTCCATCTGATGTGCCACAGATTGCAGTACGGGCACAGTACTTATGGATGACAAATATAATTTAAATTTGTTTGGAATCTGCTGATAGGATTGTGCATAGCTTGTGATCTCAGGATAGAAATGCTGAGTGCCAGTTGGGATTTTCCTTTGCTTTCTTGCTTTACACATTCCAGGTTTGTTTGGAGGAGATGATCACAGAACCATTGGAATTACTTTAATCAGACTGTGGCATTGATCCTGGTAATGGTATTTTTTTGTTGCAGCTGCAAGATGCAAGGAGCAAAAAACCAAATATTTAAGGGTCCACTGGAGCCTTCATTTCAATGTTGTTAAAAAGTCAGTGAAAGTCTTCAGTTGGTGTAACTTTATATTTTTTTCCTAAGAATTTCTGCAAAAGCATACTTTGTCTTTCCTGAACTGTTGTGATTGTTAATACCAACGTAAGTTTTCTTTGGCTATGAAGAGATGTCCCAGGCAATGTGATGTTTTTGGGGTTATTTTAGTAATCTAAAATAGGTTGTAGACATTGCTCGATGGTTTGGTCTAGTTACCCAATACAATTAATACTCCATTCCTTGGTAGTGCTTACCTCTGACAGCTTCAGAAGAAGAAATCTTATGGCAGCTACACAGAGTTTTTCTCTTTGGAAAACTCTGCTTTAACTTCCTCAGTAAGAAAGGTGTAGACTACTTATTTTTCTTCTAAAAGCATGGAAGTTTACATGTTTTGGGTTTATTCCTCCCACACCCCCTCCTCAAAACAGTTTTCACTTCGTTTCTATTAGGAAGAAGGCTAACACGAATTTGAGGTGTTTGTGTTCATGTCCTTCCTCAGCCATCACTTTTGGATTAGTATCACCTCACTTCAGCTAGATTTGACTGAGAATCAGAAATGTCAGTGGTTGTTGTATTTGCATGGGTTTTTTAAAAAAAATTAATGAGGCAAAAGAAGAGGGGCTTGAAGAAATAAATCCTTGGGGGGAAAAAACCAGAAGCATTGTCCTTTCCATTGCTTAAGGGAAGCTAACTCTTTCCTATAGAAACATCCAATCCTCTTTGACTAGTAGACGAACCACTGCCATGTGGCAAACCATTCCATGGACATTTTGTGAAGAGTAATCTTGATATGGGAATAAAAAACATCATGTGTATTTCCATTAATTTTTGTTGTTTGTATTCTCAAAGGGGTGGGGTGGGGAAAGGATGAACCAAGGAGGTTGAATATCACTGTGTGGAACTAAATGAATTGTAGAAGTAAAAGCAGCTGGAATGGAGAAATGTGATGCATATTGCTGCTGAATGCAGAGGAGAGAATTTGTGTTACTGTAAAATACTAATTGCCAAGAGGAATTTATTTTCAGTTCTGACACTGTTTTTTGTTTTAGGTCCTATATAATATGATTGTAGAAGTACCTCGTTGGACTAATGCAAAAATGGAGGTAATTAAGAAAAATACCTTGATTATATGGGTGTTTATGGAAGGTATGACAATGCAGTGGCTTCCAGTAGTGTGAGTTTAATCACAGTGTGTATTACTCTTTACACATAAAATCTTCTCTGTTAAAAAATTGATTTGAAGTGGTGCATACAGACACTCTCCTTGCAATTATATAAAGTATCTTCTTCACAACCCTCTGACTGGAGGGTGCAGCATACCCACAGCATAGTCCTGAAGTACTGACTTTCAAGATGCTGTCCAGCGTTTTAGTCTTACTTTTTCTTGCTTATGGAGCATTCCACTCAGAGGATTTAATTCATCATTTCCCCTGCATGGTGTGCTGGGCCAAATCCTGACAAATGCAGTTGAAAATAAAAAAGCATTTCTTTGTGACAAAAAAAAAATTACTTGGGGATCTCACTGATTGAAAATATCTCCTGCAGGGAGATATTTTACAAATAGAGCTTCATCTGTAGTGTTTGTGAAACAACACATCTCACCAGGATATGTCCTATCTTTCTGAACACTTGTATTAATCTTAGGGATGCTTCCCAGCTGCTTTAAAGGAAGCTTGTGATTGAGCTGTTAACTATTCTAATTATTGAAAATAATACCAAAGAACTTCCCCAGCCTGTTATTTCAGAATTTTGTTTTCTCCTTTCCCTGATGATAGAAAATTATTTTGAGCTGTGTTTACCATCACAGTTGTTATTCAGCAACCAGAATATCTTACCTTAGATATTTACCTTGTATTTTAAACTGGTGATTTATTGTGGAACCTGAGTTTTCTTCCATAGAAATTTCCTTTGACAATTCTACTTGAACTCTTTGCCTAAAGCTCAAGTTGCTCCCCTTCCTCTTCTCTTGGCACATTATATCAGGGGTAGAAAGTTTACTGTCCTGTTAGGTTGAGAAATCTGCGGTGTTTAGACTCTTCTGGCTTGACAGAGGAGACTAGATGTAGTTCTCTAACATTTAACTTCTAATTAACCTGAATTTTCCTGCATCACTCGTTAAGGCAGTTGTCTTGCCATGCCATTGTGTCCTGGCACTCCTTCAGTCCAGGCTGTGGTAAGCTGCTAATACCTGCTAATACCTTGTCTGCATCTCTGTGCTGGGATTCCTTCTTGTAGAATGGAGATTGTAGGAAATTAAACCTTGCCTTAGAGTGAATGTTACCCACTGTTACATCCCCAGTGACAGATCTTCTGCTCATCACCTTGTTGTGTTTTTGTTATTCTTCCCTTCATTTTACTGAAGGGGCTTTTCTTGAAACTTTTGTCTGCTGCTGGCAGTCACTCTTCTTTGTCCCACTTTCCATCAAGAAAAAGCATTGCTGAGCTACACTTCTGTCAGTGTCGCAGGTGGCACATTTAAGGTCTTCACTGTTAAGTTGTGAAGAGAAGCAAGTAGAATCCAGTGTGAAACCAGAAATGTGTGAACCATTATCTCAGCTCCTGGGGAGGGTTTACTTGCGGACTAAGTATGTGCTACTTATTGACAGGTTGCTGTGGTTCAAAAAGGTGGAATTCCTTGGAGATGGCTTTGTAACCAAAATGAGAGAGGTGCTTTAGGCAAATGACAAGGATATAAAATGAATATGGACTAAGGGCTGTGTGCTTATGCATGGAAGCTGTGCACCACCTGAGCCAGTGTAACCACTGTTCATAAGCAAGTGTTCATAAGCAAGAACCAAGCTAACATGAATTGGATTGTGGTGTGTAGTGTCAAAAGGATGGTTACAGTGAATTAGCTGTGGTAGGTAATTCATATGGCAGTGGGTTTGTAGTTGAGGTTCTGGCGAGTATGATGCTGTTCAGCTTCTGTCCTTCTGAGAGTGCTTCTTTGGGATTAAGAATGCCAGTTTAACTTGTTCCAAATCGGCGTTAAGTTGGCATTTGGTGACTATAGAGAATTTGTGCTCGCTAAAAAGCATTTGTATGCTGAAAGGTGTTGGAAATAAGGGATGTGTGCAATAGGAGAGCAAGGAACAGAGGGCAAGAAGAACATGAAGCATTTCCTCTGTGAGTGTTAAAGTCTCTGTTGTCAGAAGAACTTGTGCCACCATTTGCATGTCTGTTGAACTTGTACTATAAAGTGCAAGAGCTTCTGACTTAAGTTCCTTTCAGTATTTATGTTTGACCATGACAGTCTCCTTATAAATTTATTACTTTCTCTTCTAGATTTCATTTTTTTCTTGCACACTTTACAGCATTACTTAAAACCTTAATAAGCTGCTTTTTGAATATGACCCTTGAGATTCAGACTGAGGCTATTGTACTTTTAATAATTCTCAAACCACAAGCATGTGCCTGCCAGATGGATTTTTCTAACTGGTTGGGTATGGAATGAATTGCTTTCCATTTTATCATTCTCCTCTCTCTCTCCCCTCTCCACCCCCGCCCTTTTTCACGATCTACTTAGATTGCCACTGAGGAGCCGTTGAATCCCATTAAACAAGATATAAAGAAAGGGAAGCTTCGATATGTGGCAAATATCTTTCCTCACAAGGGTTATATATGGAATTATGGTGCCCTCCCACAGGTAACATTTTTGTTATAATGGTGAAAGTTTTCTGTCTTCTGTGTAAATTGCCTTGTAAATCTTGGATACTGCCTGAATGCAAATCAGCTGCAAGAGGGATGCTTCTCTTGGATACATTTGTAAATTAGGATTTTTGTTATGTTGAACTTTATTGTGTCCATAAATTTTGATCAGAATTTGGGTGTGGACGTAAATCTGAGCTGTGTCTCAGGAAGGAGTTAAATGGTCAAGAAATCTCAAATCTTTAGTCTGTCTCTGTGCTGTAGTGACAGACTTAAACAGTCATGGTCTGCCACTCAAGAATACTTTGTCAAGTAGCTCTTTCCTGCTTAAACAAGGCATTTTTTAAAAAACTCATTTAGGATTTTCATGTGCAGCAGCATAAATTTTAATTGCGATTTCTTAGTATCTTCAACAAAGAAGAACACAAGGGCTGTTCTCTTTCAGATTAAACCTCAACTGCCTTACTTAACTTTTCTCTGAACTGTGAGACTTTACTAATCGGGACACAGTCAAAACTTCGAGCCTTGAAAAGCCCAATTAATGGATGAAATTTTGAGCATAATGAAAAGTTCTGAACTTTTTTCATTTCTGTGAATAACCCATTGGACTTAAATTAGTACTGAAGAAAACATGATGGAGCTTGAAAAGAGTAGTTTATTTTCTTTACACTTAACTGTATAAGCACTGCGCATTTAGCCCTGAAAACAGATAGGATTGGAAATAATTGTAATTTTTATGTTTTAATATATTAAAATACTTGCTATCATAGCAGAAGCTGCCCTACTGTCCAGAGAATAGCTAGTGAGCTTTCCTTTTAACCTAGAAGTGAAGAGATGAAATTAGGCAGAAAAGTAATACTGATATAATATAGCCTTAAATAAAAAGCCCTTTGGAAGAGTATTGGAAAAATAAACAATTTTGAGCTGGAGTTATGATCATGGACAGCAGGAGCTAACAGCATAGCTCCTTGGAAAAACAAAAAAAAAAGCTTTCAAAATCTTTTCAACAAAACTTCATTGGACTAAAATTGTTAACATAAAAGGTTTTCAACTCTAGAATGAGTTACTCATTACTTGCCAGTAAGAGTAAGAGCAAGTACTGGTCTAATAATTAAATTAGTATAACTTGGCTAGGATTTCTTGCTTGTACAGTGCTCAGAGCAGGGGTTTAAACCTGCCCGTGAGAAGCTTCTTTGGTCTTAAGCGGTTCGCTGTTCTTGGGAACGTACACATCTCAAAATATTAAGAAATACTTCACACCCAAATCTGAAAACTTTAAAAAGCATATTGGGTTCAGACAAATCCATACCTAGGAGGGTGGTTAGCTCAAAGTCTTCATGTTTTTGAAAACAATATATGTTAGTGTCATGGTATTTGAAGAGTATAGTGAAAACGTAATTGTAAGATGTCCTAGCTTGCTCCCATAATCACTAGTAACTAGAAAAATCCGTATTCAGGGTCCTCTAATGCCTTAATCACTGCAGTTGGGTAAAGTGTATCTGTTGAGTCATGGATGCAGTTAATATTTTTGTTCCTGTGTCCTCAGTAATCCTCATGTTACTTGTCCTGAGTGTTACTCAAGATCAGTCGATTGGCTGTTTGTTTGTTTTTTCTTCTCCCATTGAGCAAGCCTGTTCTCAGAAAGCTGATGTTTTTATTGGTGTTTTTATTAATCTTAGTAATTTAGTGGTAAGACAAGTTATGATTGCAGTTTAGTTGGTAACTGATAGTTCTGTTTCCTTTGGCAGACCTGGGAAGATCCAAACCATAAGGATAACATTACAGGATGTTGTGGGGATAACGATCCTATTGACGTTTGTGAAATAGGCTCAAAGGTTTGTCTTTATTTGGATTAATTTAATTTATCAAGGTTAACTTAATAATTTGGTAACAACTTCTGGAAGAGAAGGTCAGATGGAGAACAAAAAAATTGGTAATAGTGTTCGGGGCTGATGAAAGTATAAACAGAGGATCGAAGGAGGGAATAGGTAAGGAAATTGTGGATTTTTAAAAAGGAAGAAAAAAAATAAAGAATTGGTAAAGTCTTTGTAGTTGATAAAAAGGGAAAATAAGAAAACACCATCCTGACCTTCTGTGGCTGGACATTGAGTTTTGTGTGAGGTAGGAGGGAGTTAATATTTTTGGGGAAGGAAAAGATTTATTTCTTTTTCCCCTATTAGCAGTATTGGAGCTATGAACAGGTTG
Source organism: Myiotriccus ornatus (assembly GCA_036023395.1). Taxonomy (NCBI): domain Eukaryota; kingdom Metazoa; phylum Chordata; class Aves; order Passeriformes; family Tyrannidae; genus Myiotriccus; species Myiotriccus ornatus. The sequence continues at coordinate 24,596,522 of JAYRBT010000139.1, read as the reverse complement.
TTGAAAGATGAGGGAGTATGACACCCTTAGCACATTAAAATTACAAGGTCAGACCCACAAAGGAGATAGGTTTGAGATTACTCATGGGTGCAAGCAGAAGTAGATCCTCTTCTAGAGAAGAGAGGAACTTGTTGCCGTGTGGCAGATTTATGAGTCATGGAGTGGATGGATGAAAAAGAGGTGCAGAAAACACCATTAGTAGGTAGAAAGAAAAGGTTTAGCTCACTGAAAGAAAAATGTACATATCTAGAGGCAGCGAAGAATGAAGCAACGTTCTGTGGTATTGCAGATGAGGTTATGAAATGGATGAGTTTGGAAGAGGGATTTCTTGGGATATTTTAGGTAAGAGGAAATTCAGTTGGTGACCTCAGTGAAGGTGGGCACTGATTATTTGAGGTGAGGAGCCTAAAGATGAATTGCAAGGGATCCAGAAAGAGTTACAAAGGGAGTATGATCTGGTAGGGAGAAGGTTCCTAAGATAATGGAAAAATAGCTGTGCTGATATTTCTGGGTAAGGGCTCTGTGTTTGTTTGTGTATACTGGAGTCTAGAGGAAGGAATAGCAAGAGATAAATTAGGACCATAAGCTGAGAAAAGTAGAGAGTCAGGAGACAGGAATAAGTTAAAAAATAAGTATGAGCTACTTTTGGCTTGCAATTTGGAGTAATGATCAAGAAAGTGGGGGGTAAGTGGAGTAAAATGGAAGGAAGTATTTTCTACGTTCTTGTGTACTTAAATGCTGATTAGAGGATTGAGGGTTGAAGAATAGTAATGGTAGGAGAAAAGCTAGAAATGTTAAATACATGTGTGCTGGGTTTGCAGATCTGTCTTGCAATACTGCTATAGCTGCTGGTCAAAAATGTAGTAAAACTATTTTTTTTGTAAGGTAAAGGAGAAATTCTTTGTGGTGTTTTCCAAATCTTTGTGACGTGTTCCGTTTCAGGTTCGTTCTTCTGGTGAGATTGTTCAGGTGAAGGTTTTGGGTGTTTTAGCTCTTGTTGATGAAGGGGAGACAGATTGGAAGATAATTGCTATCAGTGTGGATGACCCAGAAGCTCATAAAATCCATGGCAAGTATTTTTATCCTTTTTAATGCCGGTTATGTCACAACTTGCACAGTAGAATGGCACCTGAGTTTAGGCCACTCAGGAGAAGGAGAGGCACACAGTGGAAAGGCAAGACTTGACCTTTATTGTTCTGTTTAAGTCAGGTGCTTCCTTCAAGGAGGGCATATATGCTTTCGCAGTAAACTTTTTTGAAATGGTTCACTTGAATCTTCAAGAGGACCTGTAATACAGAAAGTCTTTTGACTTCTGAAACACAACTGCCTTAGAAAGTGACCTCCTAAAATTAAGTTTATCTCCTGTGTAATAGTGAATATCTACCCACTTGCATTATGTAGCACACTGCTATTTTCTTTGTTGAAAGTGTTTGTTCCTTTTATATTTGCAGGCATTGTGTTGCATTCTGAAAAGGCTGTATATTTCCAGTACTTTGTCACTTGTAATTGTGTTACTTCCAGGGTTTGTTACTTAGTGTGTTTCACCTTTTAGCATGAAAATTTGCAAAGTAAACTGCTAATGCAGCTCACCCTAATATCACCCTAATATCCCTCTGGGTGTGCAGGGAGAAATATCCTGTTCAGACTTTTTCTCCCTGTGACCATTCGTCTGATATCCAAATGAAATTCAAATACTGAAATGTGTCTATGTGAATATCACATGTGATCTGATTTTGCTTGAAGATGTGTTAAAGCTGCAGGGAAGTAGGTTTTTACAGCACAGGTAAAGTGCAGCTTTTCTCTCGATAAATGGACATTCACTTCCTCAAATGCAGTGTTTGGGAATCATGAGAATTAAGTGAGGAGGTTTGTCTAGAAGTGATTGTTATGAGACCAAACCCCATGTATGTGTCTGTATATATATATATATGTATATGTATATGCAATCAGTACCCATCAAGTGTGTACAATCAGAGCCTGCTCTTTGTTGGTTGGGAGCACCAAGGCACAGAGGGGCCTTTCTGTAGGAGTAGGGCTATCCAGTGGTTTTTTAAGCAATTATGTTTCTCAGCCGTTGAGGCTTTTTCCTGGTTTCTGAATGTAAAGTAAGTATGTCACTGGACTGGCCCTTCATTCCCAGTTTTCTTGCAGGTTGCTTTCACATGGAGAATGCTTGACTTGTGGGGAAAGAAGGGGAGAAGAGGAGATGAGAAAAAGGAAACACTTGGGTTGCTGATGGTTAACATCATTGGGCAGATGAATTACTACGTAGTGTTTATGACTCTTTAACTACTTTGATAGAGATTAAGAAGTTCAGCTTAAGGAAATAGTAAGTAATAGTTTGCTGTTAATGTTAGTATCAATTTAAACCACTCTAATGTGCAGTGAAATGCATAAGTATCAGTAATTAGCCGTTCATTTCTAGACAGTGTTTTCTTTAAAGTCTTACCTTTTTTGCTTAACAGTTTCTGAGAGAATGTAGTCTGAAAATTGGATGAAAGAATTTAAAAGGAGTCTACTAAGTCGGGGCAAAACTGTGGCAGTTTATTTCAGTATTATTTATTATTTTGGATTTGAATGTCCTCTGCTGGTTTTTTTGGTTGGTTGGTAGGTTGCTTTTTCTTTGGTACCCCCCCAGGTAATGATTTATGTCATTTCTTTACAGCTTTAGTTTTTTTGGGAGTGGGGGAGTAGGAGCTTTAGTCTTATTTAAAAGAAAAAAAAGGAGGAAGAATGGGCAAACCATTGCCTGTAGTTAGTTCCTGAGTGCCTACTTTCTTATCAGAGAATATGTGCAAAACTTCGAGAACTGTCCTGAGATACAGAGAAGTGCAGAAATATTTATCCAGTTTAATACTTTCCCTTTGGGATTGGAGTTGCAGCCTAGGATTTACAAAAGAAAGAAAAGGGGGGAAAAAGCCCCCATCTCCTTTCACAAAACATGACTGCCTTGCAGTGTTTAACAGCAATCATTCTTCTGTCTGAAAACAAACAAATCTGTTGGAGCTGGCAGTACAATATGTCCTTTTATACTTCTTTTTCCCCCTTCCCAAAGTTGTTAATTATTTCAGCGTAAAGGGATGGCGGCTACAGATAAAACTGGTCTCTCCTCGGTAATTGACATGCTGCTGTGTTACGGAGGTGGCCTCCTGGGGAAGATGAGGCTAAGTGTTGCCTTCTAATCCTGTCCGGTCATTTTTGTATCGTTTGTTAAACATTTGCAATCGGACTGAGAATCATCACATTTGCTTTCAGCTCAGTATGTGCACAGCCCCCAGTGAACATTTGGAAAAGATAATTCCGAGACACCAGAGTGGTGATTACTCGCAAGCCCCATCCTGAGCCCGCGCAGTGTGTTAACTCCTCTTGCCGCTTTAAGCACACCCCAGGTACTCTGTATATTCTCCTTCTGGGATCGTGAGTGTTCTCATAAGTGCCACTGATTTTTCTGAGACTTCACAGAGCTTAAAACTGAGCAGTCCCAACTTCTGAGTGGTTCTCATTGTTCATTCACAGCACTCCACTGTACTGTGTCCTGCAGGCATTTATTGATAAATACTGGTTTAAATTGGAAACCCCGCCTAGAACTCTATCTTTCACACAGAGCAATGAGCAACTCTAATTTACAGTGACAATACCCAGGAATGATTAGCAATGCTTAGCACCTATTCGAGTGGGAACTGTGTCATCAGTGGGAATGGCAGGGGCTTAGTGTCATTTTTGACTGATTTTGGAAGGCAATCTGTTTGAAATAATAGCACTTAATTCTGGTGGGCGTGGGGACAATCTCACACCAAATACAGGCTGTATGTCAGATGCAGATAACTGTGTGAGAAAGTTTCTTTTAGACTAAAACTAGACATCTTCAGATTTATTTACTGGCTATTGTCTTTCTGCTCAGGCAGTTGCTAGGCAGATGGCCATTAGTGGACCAGCAAAGTAACTTTAGACCAAGCAACTCTTAGAAAGGACCTAAAGCTCCTTGCAGACTGAAACACTAAATCTTGGTGATGTAATAGGCCTGGTTGATTTTTTTTGGTTGCATTTTGGTTGGTTTGGTGGTTTTTTTTTTCTTCTGTGAAATAGTAGCCAGGAGTAGAAAGGCTGCTTGTCTGCTTACCTCATAATTTGGATTGAACTTAAATATCTTGGATTGAACTTAATATCTTGGAGTTTACATGCATATTTTATGTGCTTTACTAGATTGAGACTGTAAAGGAGGAGTGATATTTTCATGCTGTGATTTGGTCTAAATCTATGTGCCTCTTCATGTTGGGCAAGAGGTTTTAAGAGTCATTGGCAACTGAAGCAGGAACTGTGTTTGGAGCAGCTTATGAAGAGTCTGACTTTCAAAAGGTCATCTCACCTTCCTTCAGCACATTGGACTAGTCATGTATGCTGGGTGGCATTTGGGAGATGTTCTACTGGTCTGGAATCTTAGCAGCCATTTTTTGCTATTGCTCACTGGAAAGGTGCCTGGATGTATTCAGCAGCAGTTGGTGTTACGTGCTGGCTTTGTTGCTTTGCCTTTTGCTGGCACTACTGTAGTTAACTGTGCTGTGTTTCCATGCTGCTGTTACAAAGTGCATCTCAAGATAGCGTTAAGTGATCAAACCCTAAATGGCAAAACCAAAGTATATTGTATATATTGTTACAGACCCTTCCTTGCATTTGAGTGTATTTATAGGCAGAGAAGCAGCAGAGCCCATCAAACCTTTGTTGTGGATTTGTGTAAGCACTCAATATAAAGAAATTATCTGTACCAAGGCTCCCTTCCTACCCCCTGCTCAAAATACACCAAATGCCTTTATATGGAATGTAGCTGCTGCTTCCTGTAAATGTTTATAAGATGTTATTAAAAACATATGTCCTCTCTTCCCACAGACCTTGTTTAGAAAGCTTGTTGCAAGCGTGTTGCTTTAGCTTTGCTTGCAAGAAGCAGCATCTGTTGTACTAAAAATGGTAGTTTTGTACAAATGCTTTTGTTGCTCTCTTTTGTAAAGCCAGCTAGAAGTGGGATCTGCATTTGCATTTGCTCACTCCCGTGACCGAGAGCTAGCAGCAGTTCTTTGTGCCAGCCTCTAGAGATTTTCCTTATTGAGACTAAACTGCAACCCTTAATGTGATTAGCCACCTCTTTTTAACCCTTGATGCTTAACTTTGGTGCCCAGAAAAGTGAGGCCTGTGGTTTTATGTAGGCAGTATAAAGAAATAACCACCTGGAGCCCAGTGGGTCCATGCTTGCTGGTACCTGCGGCAGCCTGGCCTTTCTACTCTGTCATTTTGAGCGGGGCTGGCTCGCAGAGATGAACTGCCATAGTTTGTGGGCCATGAACATGCTTGCTACTCCCAAACCTGCCTAGCCCCTTTTGACATCAGTGTAAGTACATAGCTCTGAGGGAAGGTAAGCAGTCAGGGTCAGAAAAAAGTATCTTAAGAGTGTTTGCTGCAGAAACGACATCTAAGTTGGTTTTGATGTTGTTTTTTTCTTAATTAAAATAATTTGCAGCTGTCTTCTGTAGATATCAGTGCAATAAATCATGGTACTGCTTATTGTGATCTTTTCTTTTACCTTTCTTTGCTTACTCTTCTGTTTTCTGAGTATGTTTTTCTCCTTTTCCACCTGATGTCCCAAAGAGGCTGTTTGGATCTCAGTGGACACGAGCTGTCTTTCAAGTTTTTCTCTGGCGAGTTGTAATGAACTGATCAGGTGGCTGTTGAGTGATGCGAGAGCTGCTGTTTTCCTTATATTTTGTACTATGTGCTGACTCCACGGCAACAGGATCAATTTTTTTGTGTTTGTTTTGTTGCATTGTTGCACTTTTTTCTGTTGTTTGCCACCAACTCCCACTATAATACAGGTGTTTTGAGTATCTTTTTTTTCCTTCAAGCATTTAAGCTTCATTTGATGCTCAGTAGCTGTCCTTTATAGTAAAGAGCAGTGAAGTGAAGCACATGGATGAAGGAGAATAATTTGCCATGAACCAAGGAAATAAAAGCAGTCAATGTTTGTCTTCTTAAGTCCTCAAAACCAGAATATTCAGCAGCCATATAATGCTGTAGCCTCATTCTGTTTAGTCATTTTACCTAGGCAAGGTATTTTCTGGTAAGAGAGAGTGTGAAAGTCAGGGAAATAATTCTATCCACAAAGATGGTCATCCCTATCATAAGGAAGTAAAGTCTGTCCCAAAGCCTATCCTAATCTTTAAAACTTATAAATAAGGAACAACAGATGAGAAGGACCAAGTGTCAGTTAGTAGACAGTAAAGCATTTTTTGTGATCAGTTTCTATGGGAATAGGAAGCAAATAACCAAGGAGGGGGAATGGAGAAGCAGAGTTAGGAGAGACCTTTGCTGGAACAGGAAGCAAAAAAAAGGAGCAGCAAAGTGAGAAAGTGTTCTCGAATTTAAGTAGTGTCTGGAGATGGAGATCTGGAGTTTGTCCACTGCTGGGAGCCAAGAACATTGCTGCAGCAGCGTGGTTTGCTTTACAGACTTGAGGAGATACTGTCTCTTCAACAAATTGTGGATTCAGACCTCAAAAGAAGAGGAGGTGACAAGGGTTCAAGTTGGAGGAGGGATATTCTTTTGTTTGGAGAGAACAGGAAGATACACTGAAGCCCTGAAACGGATTTGGAGCTGCAGTTTTATTAGTGCCCAAATGAAGCATTCTGGCTCCAACTAAGATCCCACTCTTTTCTAAATCATTCCTTCTGGTTGGTCTTGCCCACCCATCCTAGTGAAATGCCTCTTGTGCTCTTAAACACGTACTCCAGCTAGATGACCTGCCTCTAGCACAGCCTTATGTGCCCTTGCTTTTTTTCTGGGATTCTGCCAATGCAAATCCCTAATCTCCTACAGACAGGTGGCCAGCAGCCAAGTTCAAAATGTGTTTTACTCTGAGTCCATAAACACGTAGCCCTATTAAGTGTGTGCAAAAGCAAAAATTTACATGGGGTTCTTCAAGGTTTTATGCTTTATTCTTTGGGTAGTGTGTAATTTGGGAGTGGCATCTATCTCATGCTGATGAATACTCAGCATATCTTCTCACAGAGGTTTGGCCTGGCAGTTCAGTCCAGATGTCATGTCTCGTGGTGGTCACTGAGAACTGAATGGTCTGTAGCACAAGACCTTTCCTCTTCTCTTACTATTCTCTTTAGAAATACTTTAATGTCTTCGTTCAGGTTCATGATGAAATTTTGAAAAGACATTTAGGCACTTCAAGATGGAAAGCATGTGAATAGGTGTCAATTCCGTGGACTAAACAACTCTAAAAATCTGGTTTTTAGGACTGGGTAGACAGAAAAGTATCTTATCAGGAATCAGCAGATGTCATTAAATGAGAAGTATCTATGGGAGAAGAGAATGAAGTAGCCAAGCAGTATTGAGAGAGAGCAAGAGGGAATAAAGAAGGGAGACATGAGCGAGTGACTTGCAAAACAGTAGAGAAGGAGAGTAACACCATGGAAGGCAGCCTGAGCAGGGTGAGGGTATGAAATAGGTGGAAGACTACAGCAATAAAAAGTCAGCTCCCATTTCCCTCAAAAGTGACTGTAAAAGGGAAATAGAAAGAGAAAGATTACACCAGTGACAAAGTACTTGGTTTCTGGAACGGACAAAATCCTTTTTTGTATCAAAATCAATTAGAAAAGTATTGAAGTCGTTTCCACGTAAACATATTGCCAGAGAGGTAATTTGCCAGTGGGTTGATAGGACCACCCCACTGCAAGTGACAGAAGTGGTGGTAGTCTCAGAAGGACAAGCCAGTAAAATTTGATTTGCACAGCAGGTAAGCGTTTAAGATCATGAGCTGCATCTTTGATAGTGCACTGTAATTCTCAAGCAGAATTACTATGTGACTGTTTAATCTCTATGTACACGCTGTGGCAGTGTTCATATGTGCCTCACAAGGGTGTCCCACAAATGGCATACCTTCCCCTTTGTGTCCTGTTAGCATCTTTGCACACTGGGATTATAGAGGTAGAGTTGCTTATCATTTTGATATGCTTATTATATGCAGATACCACGGTGCAATCAGTAAAGTTACGTGCTCCTGGCATGTATCTATCTTTTATTGAAGGGGCTGAATTTGGAACTCACATGAGCAAAGGGATGCCTTTAATACAACTTTGAGAAGTCATGCCTGTATTTTGTTTCGGGGTGCTAGTTTAAAAATCCATGTGTTGAAATTGTTTTTACTACCTATTCTTTCATTACCAAAAAATGCTTGTAGCCCCTGCAGTTGCTGGGGACAAAAAATTACCTCAGTGAATAATCTAAGTATTGCAAGAGATACGTACTGAGATGAAAGTCTATAAATATGGAATTTTCTTCTTCTCCTGTCATAAACATGGTCCTTTTATTCATTGTCCCTTTGGGTCTTAATTAACAAATGTCAGGAGGCAACTGGTTTACCTGCTTAGTGTGGTTGTGAAATCGTAAGATACTCAACTCTGGGCAGCAACTGTAATAAAGTGAAGTTCCCCAATGATTTTGAAAGTGTTCAGTGCAATCAAATTGCTTGCAGATCCTCTAGAAAATTTTAAAAAATGATCGTTACAAAACCTGTGATTAAAAATAATCCCTTCTTTTGTTGTTTTGTTTTTGTTTCTTTTTAACCTACAGATATTGATGATGTCAAGAAGCACAAACCGGGTTACCTTGAGGCTACAGTTGACTGGTTCCGATTATATAAAGTCCCTGATGATAAACCGGAAAATCATTTTGCTTTTAATGGAGAATTTAAAGACAAGGTGAAGATAATGCAAAATTAAAGGTGCATCATTCTGTCGTGTGGCCTCTGTAATACCTCCTAGAATTTTTGGAATTGTGAAGGAGGAGGTTTAATGAAAAGAATTTTGATGTGAGCTACTTCTGAATACAATTTATTAGGCTGAGATTAAATAATATTTGCTGCTGTACATTTTAGTCAGGGAAAATGCATAGGTCATTAAAGGAAGTCTGCAAAAAACATTCAGTCCTAATGCTACTGAGACCTCTACACACATTTGTGTGTTTGTAGGCATTTTTCAAGGCATTTTTCATTCTCCCTGTCAAGAGTCTTTTCAGATTGTCTTTTCAGGTGTTTTTTCAGTCCTTTTTGATAATATTTCTGACTTTTATTAAGGCTATGCTGACAATAGGTTGCAGATTTTCTCAGATTAGGTATTTGCTCAAGGTATACTTTTTCCTGGTAATTCTGTATAAAACATTCGAACTGTTTGACTTGAAGGCTGAAAAGATATTTCCCCTTTTTTTTTCTTCTAGAAAAAATGAGTGGCTTTTTAAACTACCCGCAATTAAAATGGCCAGTGTTTTAAAGGGGAATGGACCCAGAAGTAGACTTTGTTGAAGAAAATACATGGATTTTTCCAGAGGAAATTGGATGTGATTTCAGTAAAATGGCTTTTCACCTTGCATATTGCACATTCTCTGTAGATTATTCTTGGCAAAGAATCACAGGTTTCTAATGAATGGTGTCCATGTGTCAGCTTGTTCACCTTGCAGGGTGCTATCAAAGTTATATAATGCCTTCTAACCAGCACAGGCAACTTTACATGTTTTGTATGGTTAAAGAGATGCCCTGACTCCCTTCTGCACTAAAACTGTCTTTGAAATCAATCAAATGTGGAGTTGTAAGGTTTGATAACCTGATCTCTCCTCTGTTCTCACGGGAACCGCTCTTGGAGATTTTCCTGCTCTGTAACAGTAGAGTGTGGCTCTGTAGCCACAGGTGAACGGCATATCCCCTGTTAGGCCATTGAGTTCAGCCTGGAGGCACTAAATGCCGGGAGATAGCTCGTTTGGAGCACTTGAATAATTCTCAAGCATTTCTAGAGACCCAGGATGTGGCCAGGCGGCTGTGGCTGTGCTCCAGCAGCTCTAGTGAAGTTCATAGTGTTCCAGTGGCACTTATCCAAGTCACTCCTTGTTAGGAAATGTGAATGTTCTGTTGGCAGCTTTTTTGCAAGCCAGTCTAGCTATCATCATCTGGATACTGAGAGCTTATTTTACTTTATTTTTTTTTAAGCTTGCTTTTGTTTCAAACAAACAGAAACTGTTAAGCAGCTGACATGTTACCTGTTCTTGCAAATGCTTAAGTACATGATTGGGCAATTAATGATGTAAATGCAAATTTTGCCACTGGAGGGGAGACCCTAATTCTGACCCTGACGCACACATGTACCAGCAGAGCTGTAGCTCACACACTTTGTCCCATTTAGAACCTGGTACAGTGTTCTGCAGCAGTAGGGGTCTGCTCAGCATCTAGTGCTGATTTCATTTCTTTCATGCTGCATTCATATTTTCTGGCTGAGGACTGAGGGAAGTCCTGAATGTGTAGCCAGTATATTTGAAAGATAGTGAAGCTTGGTTTTTTTTTGCTAAAAAGGGTGTTATATTCTCCAGAAATTTAATGAGGCCACAAAGGAGGCAGGCCCCTTAAAATAACACATGAAATAGTATGTTCTAATAAACTAGTTCTGTGGCTTTTTTCTGTTTAATAGCACTTTAATTCATAAAACTTTCCTTCATGTAAACTAGGATTTTGCTGCTGAAATTATTAAATCTACCCATGAACACTGGAAAGCTTTGCTTTGTAAAAAAACTGATGGAGGTACTATTAACTGGTAAGTATCCAGTCATGTCCCTTGCTCTTTGTATTGTGCTGGTACTG
>JAYRBT010000139.1:24475675-24585747 GCA_036023395.1 Myiotriccus ornatus | reverse complement strand
GCATTCATATTTTCTGGCTGAGGACTGAGGGAAGTCCTGAATGTGTAGCCAGTATATTTGAAAGATAGTGAAGCTTGTTTTTTTTTGCTAAAAAGGGTGTTATATTCTCCAGAAATTTAATGAGGCCACAAAGGAGGCCCCTTAAAATAACACATGAAATAGTATGTTCTAATAAACTAGTTCTGTGGCTTTTTTCTGTTTAATAATACTTTAATTCATAAAACTTTCCTTCATGTAAACTAGGATTTTGCTGCTGAAATTATTAAATCCACCCATGAACACTGGAAAGCTTTGCTTCATAAAAAAACTGATGGAGGTACTATTAACTGGTAAGTATCCAGTCATGTCCCTTGCTCTTTGTATTGTGCTGGTACTGGTGCTATTCAACACGTTGCAGCTGTCCATGAACTGCTTAAAAATTTTTTTTTTTTGAGATAACAGGAATACTCATGGGTTTGATTGATAATTAATTGATAATAGAGCATGATTGATTAATTGCACCTTGTATGATGATGATTTACTGGTAAGTGGCATTACATAGATGTGGCAAAGATTACTTCAGCTTTCGAGGAATTGCCCCGGAGTGTTTGTTTGGGATTGTTTTGGGAGAATCTTGGTATCCTGTACCACTCCTCTTGTCATTGTTTATTCTGTCCTTCACTGCTGCACTGCTGTGTTGCAAAATTCTTTGGCAGCTTAGCATTCCATATTTTTTAGTTGCTCTCTGGAGTGAGAAAAGCAAACTATTGTTCTTTACTAGCCTTTGGCCTGGTCTGAATTATAATGGACTTTATTAAGCTCTGGACTGGTTTGTGTTAGCAGTTCTGGCACTAGAGGCCCTGAATAGCAGGGCTGGTGCTTTCCAAGGACTGTAGGTTGTCATTAGCAAAACCAGAGGGCAAAGTCTTTGGGAAAAGCTGTTCTCAGGTAGTTACTGTTGTCTTCTGCTTTCAAAAAACGTGACTTTGTCCTTCTTGGAGCTGATTGTCCAGCAATTGCCCAACACCTTAGCAGTTAGACAGGTTGGTAATTTTACTTTTGCATGGCAAGAATACTGTAGGATAATATTCAGATTTTGGTCTGTATCATTTAAGAGGCACTTTGAGCTTCATGTTGATAAAATTAAAAAAAAAAAATTAAAATTGCAGTCTTGCTTTGAGGAATTGAAGTTCTTGCAGTTTACTCTGAAGGACATTAAAAACTCATGACCAAATTCAGTTTTTGTGTGAAAGGATACAGATTCATAAGGAAACATTTCTTCAAAGGATTTGGCCTGAGACGGTCTGCTGTCTGGAAATACTACAGGTATCTGCTGCTTTGTGTAGGAACAGAATTTTGGCCTGCTTTTCCTTCCTGTTAGATACTGCAGATAGATACTGAAGTAACCTGCTGGCACTTCTGTGACCTGCCACAGAATCTGTCCATCCTTCAAGGCATAAGGGAGGGGGGGTTGTTCACACCATCTGTGCTGGCCTTCCAAGTGTTCTTCAACTTGCTCAGGAAGTGCCAGCTTATCTCTGCTGACTTTTTTGGGGGATTTAATTTCTTAGCTGTGGTCCTCTGAATTGTGCCCAAGTGAGCAGCCAGAAGCACTGAGTGTGAGCACTGATGGCACTAATGTAGAACATAGAGCCTAAAATCCCCCTCAAACCCAAAGGAACAATGCCTCTTCCACATGCCTGTCCTTTGAGCATTACTGGTTACTTTGTGTTTTTGAGTTCCTCATTTCTTGCAGATACACATTTCTGAGCTCTCTGTGTGAAGGTGGTTTGTGTTTTTTTTCCACAGGTACTTAATTGTGTCTGGCTCTTTCCCACAGATGATAAAGCATGTTTTTAATTTCGTTTTTCAGCACAAATGTTCTGGTGAGTGGCAGCCCATTTTGTTGCAGTGCGGAGGATGCCCGGTCAATTGTTCAGTCGGTAAGGGTATTTACTTCCCCCCATCCTCCCCCCCCCCCTTTTTTTTTTAATGATTAATAGGCAAAGAAGATTCAGAACTCCAAAACTGAAATAAAGTAGCTAAACTGAAATGGTCCTTAAGCAAAAATTTAAGGCATAAAGTAAAAGGAAGAGCATGAAGGTTGTGGGGGAAGAGTAAGCTGTGTGATATAGAACTTTCATTGCAATGATCCAATTGTGCTTTCTGGCAGGTTCATTACTGTTCTGGTGGGGTTTTTTGGGTTTTGTTCTTTTATTTTTTTCCTCCCTCTGCAATGCTGTTTCTTCTGATCCTGAATAGCAAGATGGACTGCTATTTGTATCTAGTCTGCTGTCTTCTCTGTCTCCCTGTTGCCATGAGTTACCACCCAGTGTTAGAACTCATTGACTAGCTGACTGTAGTCCCTAATCACTAAACAGACCCTTTGTTTGCCTACTGGTATAATTAAATGCAATGCTGTAAGAGAGGGGGATGCTTTTTTGAATGTTTCTTAAAGATTGCCCATCATATTCTGAAAATTAAAATAAAATTAAAACATCCAGGTTCCCTGTTCAGGCAAGAAAAATGTCCTGCAGGTCGGATGCTTTCATGTGCAAATGTTAACGGAGGAGAATTTTTTCCATTTCAAAATATGCTAGTTTGGATGCCAGAAATTAAGCAAAGTTAACAGAAATTACACGGAAAAAAATGCCCCCAAGTATTACTTTTTCTTTTTTAACATGTGCTTTGACTGAGCCTGTGCTCATGATCACATGAGTACAGCAGGTATTTTGCACACGTGCATGGCTGCCAGGGCACCCAGTGTTTTGCCTCAATAGCCACAGTAATTATGCAAGTTCAGGTGTCAAAGGACACGCCATCCACTGTCTGTGCAGTTAATATTCCAACAGCATTTCTAGTAAGATTGTGTTGTCCCGGGTGCTGTTTTGTCACCAGCAAATAAGAGTGTCAGTTGTAAAGAAAAGTTGGTTTAAGTCATAAAGAAGTATCAAACCAAACTTCTTCTGACTGAGGTCTCTTGCTTTCAGCGCTTCTTTAAAAGTACCTTTATAGTTGCATTTGTGAATGATGATTAATGAGACTGTAAGTTTTAAATGAAAGTAAAACTAATTTTGGAATTCAAGTATGTTTTTAGACATGTCAGTCACAGCTTTGTATTTACCTCCTCTATACTTTCACATTTACAGTAACTTTTAGTGAGTCTTCAAATACCACTAAAACTTCAAGTCCTGACATATTTGGATGGTGACAAACCTGCAAAGGAATATTTCCTTTTGCGTTCTGTGCTCTTTGTATTTTGAAGCATGTGGGGTAAACAATTATTAAATCAGCATGCCTTATTTGGCATAACAAATCAAATTTTTTCTTGTTCTGGGGGGAGGGGAGGAAGTTTGTAAAACCAGTTCGTAAAATATGTACTTTATATCAAACATATTACCTTTCTTATTATGACAACTTACCTTCTTATCAAATAGTATCAATTCCTGGCTTTTTTGTGCCTCACATTTTTTTCTTTAATTGATAATATTTCTGTGAGGTTGTCTCCACATACTCCATTGCATGATTCTGTTTCAGTTCAGTCTAAGTCTTTAATTATGTCTTTGTAGGGTGCTGTCTCTTGGTACTTTCCAGACTGGGAAAATATGCAATACTCTATTAAATACACTCGTGCTGCATGCAATTGCCAATCTATGATAACTAAAAAAAATTAAAATGGCCTTGAAATAGGAGTAAGTGAACAGTTGAACTCTAAATATGAGCAGGGAGGCTGACTTGCACATTTTGAGCAGGTATCTTTTTGTCTAGTACACTACACTGCATGCTTTGGTTGTCAGACATTCATCTCTTTCACACTGAAGTGAAAGTACGTGAGTGTTGGCTGCAGAATTTTAATGGCTGTGGTGATTTTTAAATGAAAGCTGCCTGTGTCTGTCTGCAGGGGGGTTTGTTTGGGGTTTTTGTTGGGTTTTTTATATAAAGTAAAAGCAGATACATTTTCTTCTAATTTATATCCGTCTGTTAACTCCTGGATAAAACCAAAATATGAAAGCTGAGAAAGAGATTTTGTATGCAAGTACAGTGAGAAACATATTTCAGGTACTGCAAAATTTCTGAGCTATTTGTGCAGTGAGAGCTGGTTCCCTACAATTCTGTTTCCAGGGTCAGACTCTAATTGTGGCATTTTGGGTGGGTGCTAATTGCCTTAAATCAGATATATTTTCTCAAGAAAATCCCCCAAACAACCAAAACCCAAAAGAAGACACCAAAACCCAAAAGGCAACACTCAGTATTGTTATGGAACTGTTTTCATGGCAAGCAGGAGAAATGTAACTAAAAACCAAATGGAAAACATTCAGATCCTTATCAGATGTTTACCAAATTGTGCACTAATCAGAATTTCATATAGATTTTCACTGGGTAATTCCCAAGTTAATACAGTTGATTTCAGAATTGTTTGACCTTTCAGTATGTTACTGATGGGGATTGGAATGGCTTGTCTGCATTGGGGAATTTCCACTCCATTGAGTTAGTTTCCGGTACATGTACTGCCATCTGTATTGGTGGCAAACTAGGAATGATTCCACAGCAGGTGAAGTTTCCACGTTCAGACAGTCCCAAAGAGACAGAAGGTAATCTGCGTGTATAAGCACATACACTGTTCACTTGAACCAGCCAAAAATGCACTAGACCCCTGCAACGACAAACCTCATTGAATTTTAACACTTCGTGGTGAAAATTTCTAGTGTTCTCTGGCCTCTGAAAGTTGTTTCATCTCCTTCTCAGCTTCACTGTCAGTATATGTTGAAAACTAAACCAGGAGGAATAGAACTTTGTAGATGAACCTGTTAGTGCTAAGATATACTGTTTATTTGAGGCTTTTAAGTGTTGCCATCTGTAAAACTGACCAGGACCGCCAAACCTTTGTTTAACATTAATCCTGAGAACTGCTTGCTCTCTGAAGAAGCTGCTGAGGACTTTGCAAGTTGGAAAATCTCCAAGGCAATCTATATATAGTTAGTAGAGCAGTGTTTCTCAGACATATCACATAATTCTTTCCCTTATAATACTGGAAAGTGAGCTAGGAAAGCTTTGCTAGATGATGTCTCTTATGATAAAATGCAGAACAGTGTTTTGAAGGGGAAAATATTTGACTTTTCCTGGTAATTTAAAAAAAATCTATAGACAAATTTGAATCTGGATGTTTACTGATGTGTTTTGAATAATTCAGATCTAATCAGGAAAGTCTTATAATTGCCTTTCTCCCTACATGCTTTCTGTGAGGACATTTCCATTTGGGACTTACTAGAGGCAGAATTTTCTGTACAGTTTTCAGTTGTGAAACTAAAGATTGGTGGTTTTTTTTAGTCTGGAGTTTGTGTTTTATTAATTTATTTGGTTTTTAAATGGTGTTCCAGTTGAAAGTGTTGTGTAGTGAAGAGACTCCTGGTTCAGTGGGATGAGGTTTTGATCTGATCCTGGGGGAAATGTGCCAAGTCTTTGTCCCAAACCTTTTGAGCAGTTATCCCAGAAGTGGCAGGCGCCTGCTTATACGTGGTGACCACTGGTTATCCCTACCTCATGAGTTGGGTTTTACTGGAAAGAGAGGGGATAGTCTGGCGATATGACCTGGAAGACCTGAGTTACATTTGTCATAGTGGTACATCCTTTCACACCAGTCACATAATCCCCCCGTGCAGGTGAACTGACTTCTTGCGCGAAGTGGGAAGAAGAATCCTCCTGCTCTCTTCCCTCCTCATAGGCTTCAGCCTTCTCCACAGTGTGTAGAGCCTTGTGCCTGCTCGGGGAATGTCACACCAGTGCAGCTCAGTCCAAGTGCTGTGCTGTGCTAAGGAAGGGCAGCGGAGGATGGTTGCATCCTCATCACGAGGCTGGTTGCTTCCAGACAGTGTTAAAACTGGCTTTAATTTTGTCCTTTAAGTTACAGGACAAGACATGATGTGTAATATGGTGATTGAATGGTGGCTTATCAAGCTTTAAAATGCCAGACCTAAATTTTAAAACAAATTGTCACTTTCTGCAGAACTGAATCCTGCTCTGTCAAAGTGTGATTGTAAAAGAGTATCATCACACATTTATTTTAAATTGTTTTCATATGTGTAATGTAAATTGTGTGTGTGTATATTCATATGCGTATCTTATAGTGGAACGTAATAAATGGAAAGGCGTTTTTACCCTTTTGTATGTAAAAAACAAATCATCTTATCCTCAATGACAATAGAGTAGGAAAATCCACTTTACAATAGGTAAGACGTTAATCTATCACTAATTATTCGTGTGCTTGTTTTGTCATTTATGAGCAACAAAGAAATTTGTAGAGTGGGAAATCTGTAAGGTGGAATACTGTCCTGTGGGAGCAACAGAAACTTCTTGTTTTGTTAATACCTCTTGCCTTGAGCAGTAAAATACCTTGGAGATTGGGTGCTACCTGTGAAACCTTAACTAAATACTGATACCTGGGTTTGTTTTGTTTTTTTTTTTAGGCACCAGTGCATGTGAATGGAGATTCTATTTCCCCAGAAGGTACCTTTTTTTCCAGATGCCAAACTGTTTCTCTAACTGCTTACTTTAAAAATTAACATAATTGTCTTGTTGAAAAAGGTGGTTTTGTGTATATGAAAATGATAATAGTTATATCCTGTCGTACCATATTGGCTGTCCCTTGTTAAATAGAACATAACAGAAATTCATGTATAGTTTGTGGGAGATTCCTTTTAAGTAAAAGTGTAGTCCACATAAAAAGATGAGAAGACAAAATTTTTCTGTCACTGATTATGCAAGCCAAATGCATGACATTTATCCTTCTTAAAGCAGAGGAGAGAGGTTGCTTTGCCTTAGTTTTTGTCATACCTCACAGTAGCTAACTAATCAAATGAACAGCTCCTTTTCCCAAAATTGACATAATCATACCTACTTTCAAGTATAAGTTCTAAAGACAAAACTTAATCTTTTCACTATTATGACTATTTTTCTTCTTAACAGAACATGTGTTTTTCCTTAAGAAATAAGACTGCATCTTACACTTTTATTTTTAACTACTTTAAAAAAATCTTTCTACTGGCAGGAACTATAGAGAAGACATGATCTTTTTGAGATGGAGAGAATTATGAAAATACTAACTCAAACTTATTCATGAGCTGAGTTCCAAATCGTTTGCGACGGAACATCTGTGTAGTCCGTGTCATGGGAAAACAAGTTGCATTCCATTTGCCTTTATATGGCATGCCAATAAATAGCATTTATTTACCAAAGTATTACATCTCAGACCTCTGACAGGCAACTGAACATAATCTGCCTGGTCTTTGATGTTTTCCAGAGATGGTCACAACAATGTTGTAACTTGTTGCAGGATTATTTCAGCCAAACTAATTGTTAAAGTGAACAGATATTATTTTGGGGCCCTGCTTTGCACAGGCTGGGCATAGAGCTCAGCCAGAGGGACTGTTATGGGAGGGGAGGTAGCTGAAAGCGCAGAATGTTGCTTTTTCAAGTGTTTGTGTATGGCTGGTTGTATAGAACTCATGTCACTCTTGATGTACTTTTTTTGTTGTTGTTTTAGTTGATTTCTGGTACTTTTGTCCCAAGTGATCGTCGAAGTCTTCCGAAGGTGCATCATCAAATCTTAAAGTCTTCCCTTTTTTTGAAGATGGGCAAGAGCACTAATTGCTGGATTCCTGTTGAAACAACTTTTCAACTTGTGTAAACCTTCTCTCTTGTAAATAAACACTGCCATTATAATATGAATGTTTCATTTCCATGTCTGTCTTTGTGTAGGGTGGAACAGAGGAAAGAGGAGGGCTTGCTGCTTTGTTTATTTCTGCATCTCAGAACTCCAGAATTTCTTGTATCCACTCATGAAGTGTAGTATTGAATGAGATGGGAGATAAGTTGTCTTCAACCTTGTTCTCCAGATGTTATTTTGGAATAATCCAGCCATCGGGTACATAGAAGACTGTTAATTTATATCTTAGGGCTTTTCTGGCCACCCTGACTTTAATCCGTTTCACGTAGACAGTAATCTTTATGTAATAGGCTTAGGAGTTTACCATGTTCTTTGATAGGTGACTATTTCCTGAGTTGTACTTACTTTTGTGCCCATTTGTCTTTGCATGCTTCATAGTTATGAGAAGAGCATACTTGCTTTAAGAAAAACAAATACAACATCACTCCAAAGATTAATTCATCTAGGAAGGGCTAACGCCATAACAATTGAAGTAAGGATGCACGTGTGCTCTCTGTTCAGCATCCTGTTTTGATAACTTGTGTGTTTCATCATACAGGAAGGATTTTCCTTATGGAAAGCTTCCATTTTTAGAATTGTGTATGCTTTTGACAGTTAGTTATTCATTCAATGAGACAAGATTAATAAAATGTACAGAACTGAGCTTGGTACTTTCATGGTAAAAATATCTGCCATTTTTTTTCCTACTGCAGGATTATATCTGGCTTGTCTGTACAACAGTGTTCGTTAAAGACAAAAAAAGCCAGCTGTTAAGTAGAAAAAGAGGAAATGATAACATAGACAGACGGCTTTATCCAGCTTGTTACTGAGACCAAAGGTGAGCACTGTCTGCTTTGTACAGTGGCGGAAACAAAAGGTTTCTGCTGACATAGGATGGAAGTGGAAGATAAAGAACTGAAAAAGTTGTGCTGAGGATTACTGTAGAGGACTGACTTTTCCTATACAAAGAATAAGTTTTTAGTAACAAAGCTTTCTCCTTTGGAAATGTTTCTTTGATTTTAGGATACGATATCCCTGGTTTAGAGACTCCTCTGGTATACTGTTTAGTGTATAAGCACCAGTCACTTCAGAGTGGTCAGTTTGGGCTGCAGCACTTAGGAGCAGATGAGGTTTTCTCATCTGCACAGAGCCCTGCATTGTTTTATACACAAGAGTTCAGGTGTGGTATGAAAAATGCCGCATGAACCTAAGATATTAAGGACTACTTTCATTTTTTGTAGTCAAGGGATATATTGCATCCAATGTACCTTTATAGTACTGATTTCCTGTATGTATTTTATACTTTAGAACTCTGTATGCATGCAGCATTATACCTACAGCTTTTCTTAAATAGAGTAAATGTTTCTTGAGTGCCTTTTGTTCACATTGGGTCTCCCGGGATGAGTTTCCTCTGGTTAGAGGTGAGCTCTTGTAGCTTGAACAACAGCTGCTGCATTTGCCTGTGTGGCACTAAACCTCAGAGGCATACTGTTTTGTAAAGTGCTTATGGACAGCTGGACAATAAAGGGCACTGTGTAAAATCAAATTATCTTCCGTATACAGTGGCCAGTCCTGTCCTTTTTTTCTTTCTTTCTTTCCTTTTTTTTTTTTTTTGAGTTACTTCATTTTTACTTCAAATAATTTGAGTAGTCGTTTTTAATTTCTAAGTGTATTGCTGGAATGTGGTTATGAATTCAGAAAGAAAAATAAATTTCTAAATCACATTAAGCTTTGTGCGAGAAAATAACAAATAGCACTTGGGAAAGCTGAAAACTGAAGTGATTGGAAATGCCTAATACTACCATAAATTTGAAAATGTTAAAATATTTCTTACGTGTAGAGTATGTAAACAAATGACTGTCATGCTGAAAGTAAAGACAAGTGTTTATGTACATTTCCTGAAGATTTTTCCCAAGTGGAATACAAAGATGTGCTGTTACATGTAGCCTCGCTGCTAGAATGTACTGCATGCTATTCCACTAATGTGGATCTCAGAAATTCAGGGTAATTAAATAGCTGTGGATAGAATGTCTGCTTCTAAGAGGATTGGAGGAATGGGACAGGGAAACTAGAATATTATTTATCAGATCTCCTCAGGAAAAAGAAAAGTCTGTGCAATAAACACCTTATTTTATTTTGGCTTTTTTGTATATGTATGTTTGTATTTATATGCCTATGTTGTTGTATTTTAAATTGGTTTCATCGTAGTGGGAAGCTAAGTGTAGCAATAGTTTTATGAAAAGAGCTTTTTCATATCTGATACTAATATCTTCTGGAAATAAGAACATGGAGAGAAAAGTTATTTTTTTTCCTCCAGGAGATAAATCCATCTTAACTGTATTTTCTTCTGTGTTGAGCATATACACATATGTACTTATTTCTTTCAAGGATAACTTTTCATCTTGCTTTCCTCTTTTTGTGTGTTTTGGAGAGAAAGGAGAGGTTACCTTTTTTCCTCCTCACTATTGTGACAGTGAAGGTTGTTTTTACTTATGTAATTAGCTGCTGCTCAAAATAGTACCTTTTACTGGCATGGAGTCCACACATCAATCACCCCAGTGGAAAGTGGGGTTTGAGTTTTACTTATGTGGAAATAATGTTCATTATTCTTTATAAAGTGTGAAAATAAAAGGACTGTGAAAAGAGTGTGATATTGTCGCTGTTAGGGTGTTATTTTCATGCTGTTAATAACAATGGACATCTCTGAAAACCCCCAAAAGAATAGAAGGTAATTCTAAAGTATGTCTGGGAGAACTGTTCGTGGATGTTATGCAAGGAGATGTTATGCCTTGCCATAACTTGTCTGTGGTTACCATTTGTATTAACACTTGAGAGCTACAGCATAAAGCAGTCTTAAACTGACTGAAGTATTATTTCAAGCTTCTCTTTGCTTTTACTGGGATTTAATCTTTTCAATGGCTTGTAGTTCAGTTTTAGTCCAGTGAAAATGTGAACCCAATATTAAGTCAGTAGGGTGCAAAGGTTGTTTTCCTGCCCTTGCTGTGAAGTGTAAGATGATTTCCTGCCAGGTTTGACAACCTGGGTTCCACTCTCTGTGGACAGGACTTAGACAACAAATAGGAAAAAAGTTGGCTCGAAGAGAACAGAAAGAATATAAGGCAGATCTAGGAGGTTCAGGTGAATAAAAGTAACGACTAGAACACTAAAGAGGAGTGACTGAAATGCTTTAAAACAGTTATGCCTGAATGTTAGAGCAATATGTAATAATGCTGATTATGTGTGACTGGAGAGGTCAATAGGATGCATTTGCCAAGGAAGAAGAACACTTACCTACCATACAAGAGTTGGAATTGCATCCCCTAATTGCTCAGAAATAGTACTTTAATCTTTGGTCTCCTGAATGACGGAAAACAGTGGAAAGCAGCAATTGTATTTATTGTTAAGTTGACTTTCTAGGAATCTCTTGGGTTACACAGAGATGGGGGGGGTGCTCAGCAGTGTTGACTGACTGATCCACAGTTGTTGATTTCTCACAGCTTAACTGTTACTGTTCTGTGCAGCAAGTGCTGTCTTCCTGAAGCTACAGATGGGGGGCTAGATGGTAGACCAAAATAAGCCAAGCTCAGTGCAGTAGATTGTCACTTTGTGATTATTTGTCAGCTTTGGGTAATTAATTCTTTGGTAATTCTTGTGGCAGAAGTTTTTAAGTGTTCTGCTGCTATAGGCAGAATTCAGGTAGTGCTGCATGTTTTTTATTTTCATTCTTGATCTGCTAAGTTAAAAATGATTCAGTCTTGTCAGTGATTCAGTATGCTGAGTCAAAAGTAAGATTTTTGTTGATGATTTGATCTCCTTGCAAGGGTCAAAAAAGGGTTTCCTTTTGTAAGGGAAAATGCAGAAGCCAAAAATAATTTCCTGAAGAATATGTCTTATATGCCAGAACACTGCTGCCCACTAGCTTTTTCCCATAAAGTTTGTAGATTCTTTGCAGATGTCACCAAATTTAATTCTGACTTTTTTGTTTATGATCTTTGGAAGAAAAATACTTGCATGACCCAGGTGCTACTGCACATAGGCAAATTTATGTGTTCAGTTGCACACCTTGTGGTTTGCTTCTGTGTATGTATTAATACTTGCCTGGAAATTAAGGGTTTTTTTTTCAGACCTGAAGATCTGTTTTTGTGTGCAGTGTTCAGTTCTAATAGATCAGTGGATGGTATATAAGCACCTTTTTTGGGATAAAGAGAGTAAGTGTAGTTACTGAAATGGTTGTACTTCGTAGCTGTTATTTGCTGTATGCTCATTTATTGGTGTGTATATCAGGATAGGGATACTGGAATGTTAGGAGACTGATTTGTCTATGTATCTGACTGCTGCCTGCTGCTGTTATACCAACTGCAGGTTTGGGGATTTTCTTAAGCATTTTGTATTTCACATTTTAAGTATGGTAAAGTATGCTAGCATAAACATCCATCTGGTGTCAAAAGCCTTGGGTTGGGATACAAAGAATTAACTTTAAATTCTGCTTCTCCATAGTGTACCTTGTGGGCTTGGGCAGGCCACATAATCTTTATTCCACGTGTAAAATGGGTAGAAAAGTTTCTCCTATCAGTGATCTGACTTCTAACAGAGACTTGTCCCAACATTGAAGAGGGGATCTCCTTCCAGCGTGAAGAAAAACATAGGATACATTCGACTTTGTTTACAGTGAGGTTAGCTATACTAACTGGCTCTGAAGGATTTGACTGAATACTCAGGCTTTGCTAGTCAGACTGATCTGCCGAGGGTTGTTTGATGGGGTAACTATCTTAAGAGTAAAAAGAGCACCAGTGGTGGTAAAAGTTCAAGGTGTAAATTGGCACCTTTGTCCTTGTGAGTTCTTTGGGAGACTAGACTCAATTCTTAAGCAGGCCTTCAAGTCCCCTAATGGGCCTATTCGCAGTGTTTTTGGAGTGCAGAAAAGACAGTTTCAAAGTGTAACTCGTGACCACCTGGGATTTCTGAACATTTTAACTGTAAATCATAGGAGGCCTGGGAACAAAGCTGGTTTAAGAGTCAAAGTGAAAATATCCTGCTCTTCAGAAACCTACTATGTAGTAAAAAAATCATTCTAGCTGAGTGACATTTGGCAGCCTGCTCTCCATGGAGAGCTGAGATGAGAGAGAAGGCACAGTCAGGTGAGGATGAAATTCCCCTGACAGAGCTGTTCACTGAAATTTACTTCTTGTCTCATTATTGCCTTGATTTAACTATATTATTTTTTCCTTGTATGTGACAATTTGGGAATAAAGAGTTTAGGAATTCCTAGCTTTTTACTTGGGCAGTTCTCTGACTGAAAAACTACCCTAACCTTTCTTGCTTTTTGTGTCTCTAGAGGGATAGTATCTGTTTATGTTACAGTAATGTGGGCATCAGTGGCTTAAAAACTTTAAAGGTCAAGGAAGTCTAATTACTGACAGATGTCTCTATGACCCTGTAGGTTGGCAGCACAAAGCTTCTAAGTGTTCGGACAAGAGGAGTTTTGGAATCCTGTCAAAAAAAGTTTCTGTAGCTCTGTGTATGTGGAAGGGAAATCCTGGAAGAGAAGAGAGTCAGGGTAAGAGGTATTGTGACGTGCATATGAAAAAAAAAGTTGTAGCTAGTCATGCCACTGAGCAAAAAGAGAGAACAAGGAGACATAAATGTGGGAAAGAAAATGGCATCTCCTGTCCTAATACAAAAATAAATTTGAGATTTGTGTTTCTGTGGACCCAAGTGTCATTGGAACATCTTTGTCTGTTATCTACAAAGCCTGTAAAGGTGTTCCTCCCCAATTTTGATAATCTGCTTTGTAAAAGTAGCTCTCTGATTCACTTAGCTCTGTCTTGAGCTGGAATGGTTGAAGAGACCTCCAACTGAAATGCAAATTAGCCTTAGATGTTTCTCTTCAATCCATACTTCTTGGAAGAAGTGACACAATTCTTGAAAATATTACAGTGATGTTTCTGTGACGTACAAGCTCTTTGTTACATACATAGTATAGCTACTCTGAATCATACCAATATGCTTATGGTCTGCCTGAAGGTATAATGTATGCAAGTTGCACAGCATGTGATATTTTTCACTGAATGTGTGATCTAGTGATCTCATGTAAAAGAAATTTTTTCAGAGAAGGGAGAGAAATAGGGATGGGGAGAGTTGCCCTTTACCAAGAAAGGACCAAGCAAACTGTAGCAGTTAGTGAACATATGCACACCAGCTCCTAAAACTTCAAGATTTTTTTTATTTTAACTTAAAAGCCTAATCCCTTTCTAAATATAAGCTTATTAAAATAAGTTTAGCAAAAATGGTTTCTTTATGATGATTAGTTGTATAGTGAATAGATGTAGCTGACTCATTTCCAGTTCTCTTCTGTAATAACTGGGGTTTGCTTTCTGAATTTTTAAATCATAAATTTTCCTATTTAAAATGTCTATTTTTAAATTATTAATTTCAAAATCACGTTGCACTGAAGTCTTCTGACCCATCAGATGACACAGAGTATACATAAAAATGAAATGCTCGTTCTGTATAACAACTGGGAAGCTATTTTTTCTGATTTTAAAGATGCTATTTTCTAGAATATGAATAATGAAAAAAACTAATTTTGCAGCCATAACCATCTTGGGCATCTATGAGAACTTGTAATCATGATCAGAGGGCATTGTAGTAGGTACATCAAAATATATATAGCACCTCAAAGAGCTAACATTTTAAGTATTAAAAAAAAGATCGGATATGGGAGAAGAATTAAATGCTATTCCTGGTCTGCCATTGAGAGAACTTGAGGAGCAGTGAACTTTAGTGGGTTACTGAGGGGCAGTGGCTGGTGTGTGAAGGAGGTGAACTCCAGAGGCTTACCTTACCCCTCAGCTTCTGTACTGCAGTGTCATGGTGCTATTGTTTGACAGTTACTTGTTATATGGAGGAGAGCGGCTGCTTGTAGCACAGACATTCATGTAAGCAGGACTAAAGATTAAGTGCTAAGTTAGCATGCCCGAAGTAGTAAAAATGTAGGATATTGGGACCTTAAATCCATGCTGTTGTATCTTCGTGTCTTGCTGATCTACGTACCACATGTTGCTGAGGTGCAGAAAAGGAAGCCTTGTTGTTCCCAAAGGACATAAAAGTGCAACTCACTTTGAAGAAGTGCTTTTCCCTGGAACTAAATGCTGTCGTGTCCTTTTGTCAGCTGAATCCTAGAGCTTCATGAACAACACCAACCAACATGTTGACATGGAACCAAACTGTGAAGAGCTACTGTCTTTCAGGAGTTAAGTAGCAGCACTTGCATTGTTTTCACAAACCCTGTGAGCTGGTGTTTGGAGATTGCTGACCTGACCTACCTTGGGTTACTGTAAAACATAGAACGCTCCTACATCACTATCACAGAACTCTTACCTCACACCTGGTGGCAGGGGTAGGAGGTTAAAATCTTTTATTACGTGGAGAAACTTCTGCACATAATGCAGACCTACTGTGGTCCTGTCTTTCTTCTTACTTTGAATCTTGTATGTTGATGAAAGTATAAACTAGAGGCAATTCCTTTGGCAGGGTGACTGAAGCCATCTAAGTTGAACTATTCATACAGTCCCAATAATTAACTATATTTTTTAGCAGTTTTCCATTAATAAGAAATTCTGTTGTAGAAGTCTGTGTATTTGGGATTTTATTCAAGCTGATGATGTTTGCTTCAGTAAAATTGTGGTGTTTGGACCATTTGCTCAAATATTAACATGTTTAATGCCAGCAGCAGAATATTTACATTAAAGGACATGGAGCCAAGTTAAACTCAATTGCAGCTTTATTCACTGGATTACAGTGTTACCAGCAAAATATAGCTGTGAAATCTTGCTTTTTTCCTCTTTAATTTTTCAAATAGGCTTAGGCAGATCTGCCCTTTTTGGAAGTTGTGCTTTAATTACTCTTTTAAGCCCTAGTGCAGCAGGGTAGAGGGGGAATGCCAAGAGGTATTCTTCTTGAACCTGAAGCTCTTGAGAAGGAGGAATGGGAAGGTAAGTATATGCAGAATTTTATTCCATCCTCCCTCTTGTCAGGGGATTAGAAAATGTTACATGTCTTTCTTTTGATTATGCACAATTTAGCTATGTGAAATGAAGCAGTAGTTCCAGAAGAGAGATTTTATGGGTAAGATTGAGGCAGTTGAGTAGACTGTGCCCAGATGGCTATGGATGCACAGTATCTAGCCGTAGCAAATGCCTCATGAGCTTTCCACCTCTCAGATCAGGCTTTCAGAGATTTACAGTTTTGATTGTGTAACTGAAGCAAGGGCATTTGGATAGAAATGGCTAACAGAGGGATAACTAGACTAAACAAGTCAGTGGATTTGAGGAAGTGGTACCTCTGAGCAAGGCATGGCATGAACAGTTAATGCTGGACATCTCTTCTGCTCTGTTGCAGCAGGGGAAAATGGTCTGTTTGTAGATTGTGTCGGAACTGGGACTGCAATGCAGGAGTAAAAGCTCTGTACTTTGTTTTAAACATTAAGGAACAGGGTGTTACCTAGTGGAGTCACAGCTGGTGGTAGGATGATGTGACCATAAGCACAGAATTTGAATAAGCACTCAGCCTTCAAAAAACCACCAAAACCCAACCCCCTAACAACAACCTCAAACCCTGGATGACCAACATGCCGGTTTGGAAAGAGGATCAGAAAAGTCTTTCTTTTTACAGTTCCCCTTTCCATCTGAAAAAGAGAACCATCTGAGAAGCACAGAAAGGAGAAGTTCAACGGAACTTTTATGGTTGGTTTATTGGCAAACACTTGGTCATATTTTTCTTTCTTTCCCTCTCCCCTCCCCCCCTTCTTTTCCCATTCTGAAGTTGTTAATTCTAGTTATTTCAGATGTTCTTGGAGAGGGCTGACAGGAACTTAGCATCATAGTATGATCAAGCCGCAAGTGATTCCTGCAGAAGATGGACCTTCGGCATCCCACATGTATCCTGTGTGAAATATGTCTGCCTTTAGAGGCATTCTGACTTTTTTTATTGAGACAAGAAGGCAACAGAAGGGATGCACAGTGGAGAATGAAAAGCTGAGGAACCTGCACAAAGGAAAATTTGATCTGCCACGTGGATTAGGCAGCAGTAGAGCTCTAGACTGTTTTCTCCTTGCTGAGCTGATGTTTCTTGGGCCAGGGACAGTGAGTGTTCAGGCAGGGTGAGGGCTTGTGCACTCATTTTTGTAGAGCACAGATATGTAGGAAGAGTGTTGGAACTGGAGTTGTCTGGGTGTTCCAGGTGAGAGGAGTCGATATACACTATGGAGGTGATACAGATGAAAACATGAGGGAGATCAGGGTTCTAAGACAACTGTGGAGTTGAAGGAAACGAGTAGACTTTTGTGAGGTATCTTTTTTCCCACCTTGTATGTTACTGCTCTGATTTTATATCTGTGAGCATGAATGAATGAAAGAGGTTTCTCTTTCCCTGGTTTGTTCCTCAGAGCCCGTCAGTTTTTCTGTATCATTTGCAAACCCCTGTGACACACACTGACCACAGCAGCTCGTTTCTCATTCTGAGAACATGGTCGGACTGTGGTGAGGGGTTAGGGAGGTGCTACCCTCAACTTCCCCAGTTACTTTAGGTCCCAACCACTTCCAAAAGGAGGATGATCTTAGGGGGAACAGTTGATTAATTCACTGCTTAAATGTGTCCAGCTCTCAAGCCATCTTGTGTTACTTTCCTAGTTATGGTGTCTTCTCAAGGAAAGATTGTGTATGATGCAAGAACTGACCCAAGAAGAAAAACAGTATTTGGAAATGTTGGGAGGAACAGAAGTACTTACATGTTTGCAGAAACTTTTGGTCATGCATTTACCATGGGTTTTCAATTTTTTTTAGATATTTATTTCCCCCTATATTCAGTGAGTTTGCCCAATACCTTGTATTGAGTTAGAACAGACAATGCTTTATTTCCTTAAAGTAGTCACATGTGGAAATTGGTTGGAGAGCACAGTTCAGTGGTGCAGGCAAATGAAAAGAAGCTCAGGCCTTAAGGAAATATGTTTGGGGGGAGGGAGCTGCATAAAGATTAAGTTAAAATGAAAACATTATTCAAAACAAACAGTGAGCTCAAGCCTGTGTTAAGTTTCCCTCTTGAAGTAGTTGGAAAATTGTCTCTTGCATTCCACATCCCGAATTTAAAGTGCCGTCATGCTTTGTGAAACTGAAGACATATTACAGATGTTGATTTCTACATGTGATTTAGTGGTTACAGCAAGTGGCAGATTTACAGCATCGGGACTTTCAAGTTTTATTGCAGACTGAGTCATTTAGTGACCTTTGGGTGACTCTTGTTAAACACCTACGTACGGAGCTTGGTCTTGAGCAGTGAGGAATGGCAGCCGCTTCCCTGGGCTTGCCCTGAGCTTGGCCAAGACCTGGGCAGAGGGCAAGGCCAGCATCCCGCACTTCTGTCTGCCATCAGCAGGGGTAGCTAAGCTGCTGCTTCCCAGGCAGTCCTCTTCCCTGCTTTCCTCGCTGTTGCTTGTGGGGCAGAAGGGGCCAAGACAGTAACCACAGAGGTTCTCCCCCTCGCTGCCTGCACCACGATCGGGACAGGAAAGGGGAAGTGGTGCAGTGTGTCAACTCAGAGGACTGCTTTCCTGGAAGCATGCTGCTTCCTATGGAAGTGTGCATGGAGATGGGAGTTACTGTTGTTGCTTCCCCCCCCCCCCCCCGCAAAACTTGAATGTCCTGAAGTTTGCTTTCTTCATGTTGGAATGAGATTGTGGCAAATGCTGCAATACCCTGAGTGCAAAAATGCCGTTTGAATCTCTATGAGACTTCCATGAGGAATGGAAAGAAGGAAGGTAAAATGAGGGAAATGACAGCTTCATCCAGATTAGCTTCCAAGTTAGTGCCACATGGCAGTCAGATGACTGCGCACAGCTGCATGGCTGCGCGGTCACATTATCCACATCGTCACTAAATAGTTGTTGGTTACTTCAGGACAAGTTAGGGAAACGGAGAGAGACTGCTGGGACCCACTGCCATGTGGCACAGGAGCGTCTCTGGTGCTGTACTTCATGCTGGCAAGTGAAATTCGTGAATGGTGAAATAGATACCTTTGTGCACAGAGCCTGATTCTGCGAAAACCCAGGCTTAGAGGGCAAAGCTGCAAAAGAATTCTTGTGCAGATGAGTAAATGCTCCAAGATTGCTAATTTCCACCTTCAGCACTGACTTTTATCACACAAAGAGATGTGGTGGCAGGCCTGGGGCTGCTGGCAGGCACAGGAGGAAGCAGCGCATGGGCAGTGTTTACCATCCCCGTTTCCTCCAGAGAAATAACTGTGGGCGGGTTGAGTATTAGGACGTATCTCTTCAAACAGGCTTTGCACATCATGCATGGTGTGGAAACCACAGTTTGGGAAGTCCTGACCTAGGTGAAGGCAAGGCAGTGAAATTACTGCTCTTAGCCTGTTTGAAACTACAGAGCCATGAGTGCTGAACTCTAAAAGAAATTGTTACCAGTAAAGTGCAGCAAGCCTGTAGTGGTATTCCTTGTCTGATTATTAGAGAACTGCTGAATCAGACATGCTGTTTGCATTCTCTAAACTCAGTCCAACACAAAATGTAGAATGCAGTTAGAGGAGGGAGAAGCAGACATTGTTGCTGTAATCCTTTTGCCTCGTGGACGCATCAGAAAAGGATGGGAGTGGCACGTATGGCTGTATGGATGTCATGATGGAGCAACTCCTGGAGAAAGTGTGTGAATCTGAAAGTCACGTAATAGTTGAGACATCACTTCCTGTAATTACAAGGAGAGAGGAAACTGGAACAAGGGGCCAGACCCCAGCTAAAGGCAAGTCCTGTGAGGCAAAGGATATCCTCAAGGGATGCTGCCCTACTGGGGGCCATGGCCACTTCTATGGAAGGGCACGAGTGAGAGGCTCTTCACTATTGGCTGCGTAAGATTTCTCTGCCATTCTGGAAATGCTCCAAGACTTCCGGACCTTATGCTGAATGTATTTAAAACAGCCCTGGTTCTTTCATGAGGCTGTTATGATATGCCTACCCTGCTATTTTTCATGAAAGACTGCTATGCTTTGGTAAGAGGGGGATTCTATGAAATTGAAAGATCTCAAGTTTGTTGTGAGCTCCGCATTTTTTTCATCTTTCTCGAAAGAACCACACCAAACAAACCTCCCCAAAACACAAGAAAAACGCCTAAAAACAAAAACCCTAAAAACACTGGAAAATTTTGAAATGTTCAAACCAAGCAGCTGTTTTTTCAGCTGTTGCAGGTATTAAACAACAGCAAGAAAATCCTCTGCTATGACCTGTCACTGGAAATAATCCCTTCTTGATCATGCTGAACAGCTGGGTTCATTGCTTCTCCTGCAACTGTAATCTTCAACTTCTCGACTTGTTACCTGCACAATGATTCGTCAAAATGTTAAGCTAATGGTATGAAATGCAAAATAATGAAATTGCAGATGTTTAAGTGCATCCTTGGGATTCATAAATTATGGGAGCTACAGTGAATTGTTGTTAGGAATGAATTAGGTGTTTGGAAGTGACCTACTTTGAAGATACTTTTCTTTTTTTCAAAATGCTAAATGCTTTTGACCTTTCTCCCTGTTGCAATGCAAGTGACCACCTAATAACACCACTTCAACTTTGTTGCTTTTTTGTGATAATAAATAACATTTACTTTCAACTGTGATACTTTAATTATGCAAATCAAATTCTCACTAATGGCTTTTTTCAGACCCCATATATCTGCAGTGTAATTTTTTCCTTAGTAAATAGGTCAGGGGGAATGCAGCACTGACAAAAGAGTGGGCAGATGCATTTTGGATTTGGCTTAACTACATCTGTGCTGCTTAATCACTTAAAAAAAAAGGGGGGGGCAAAAAACCCCCGGTTACCTGTATAAATGTTAAGAAATGGATATCAAGATTGGAATTACTGTGTTTTCTGTTGTTATTGTCAATAAAAGGACTGTTTAATTCACTTGACAAGTATCAGTGGAACCAGTCCTGAAAAATCTTGCTCTGAGAATATCCTGTAGGTTTTCTTTACTTGGACACGAACATGTTTATTTCTGGCTTGAATCTGCTTATTGTTTAGATTAAAATCTCCTTTGCATGGTCAACATAGTTAAAAGCAAGCAGACTGCCTTATGACTCCTACAATATCAACATAAGAATAATTGCAATCACAAATAAAAGGGCAGGAAATAACATGCATTACTTGAAAAAGAACACATAGCCTTCATGTTCACAGATTTTTAAGGTTAACAGTTACTTTTCCTTCTTTTCTCCTGTTTTCAAATCAAAATAATCCTATCCCTGAATAGCACCAAAACCTCAGGAAAAAGCAAGCCACCCCAAAAGCTGAGAAGCAGGGAGCTGTGATTTGTAATTGCTGGGACAAATAAAAATGGACTTATGTTGTGTCAGATTTCTAGAATCATATTTGAGAGTTGTACAGTGATTGAATTTTGCTGTATTACAGAAATAAAAGCACAGGGATGTACTGAGGCAGAGTTGCCAGAGCCAGACAAGCCGGAAACTCGGTGCACTGCAGGTGGGTTTAAATTCAGTCTGTAGCAGTACAAAGTAATTTCTGGATGATGTCTATACGTGTACATCAGCCAAGGCCACTTCAGCTGGGTGGGAGTCTAGAAGATAATATGAGAAGTGCCGGGTCATGAGAAGGGGACTCGGAAGGAGCATAGTGCTTAGCACCATCAGGTATGTTGAGGATGGTGTGATAGCCATAGCCAAAAAGGGTGCATATGAACAGAGAAGATTAGATATTCTCCATACTATGCCTATACTTTACCATCTTTCAGGTATTCTAAGTTTTTATAAAGAAAATTGGGGTGTAAGAGCATGAGACACCTTAAGGAATCAGTAGGTGAATACAAATTCTTTGAAGATAAGCACAGTTTGTCTCAGAGGACTTGTTGATTATCCAACAGCAACTTGATCTCGTAGTCTGTTGGTTCAGTGATTTGACACACTGTGTTGGCATTGTTATTTAGGGTGTTTTATGTAAACCAGTATGAGCTGGTTTATCCTGTTTAGAGTGTAAGCTACTTCTCCTATTCCTGCAACTGAACCTAACAATTCCGTTACAGTGAATGCTTTCCTTATTTATCTCTGAACTCTTAACTGTGATCACAAACAAAACAGCTATGACCTCTGTCTTTGACATGAGGTTGTAAGGATTTTCTTAATACAGGATGAGGGATACTGCCTTGCCTGGCTTTGGATAGCTGTTCCCCATTACCTTCACAAATGAAATCACCTTTTTAGAAAAGGATGGTAGTATCTGAAGAACCATCATTGTACCAGTGTTTCTTAGGCTGCAATCCTGGATTGCTGGTCAGCCATAAAATATAGGGCATTATCCCAGGAAGGATGGAAAGTAAAACACTAAAGCTGTACCATGTGTGTGCTCTCGCATGTTTCAGCAAGTCAACAAAGTGAGAGGAAATGGGCAAATCAAAATAGCAGATGTACAGAGTTTTAGCTTCATTTTTTTTTGGGAAATTTTAGTAAGTAACAGGGAAGCAAGCATAGCCTTGGATATTGTTTGTTTAATTTTCTGATGGGGCAGATAGTCCTAGGATTTATTTATTTCTCGGTTGTTGGGAAGCACTGTGCTTGGACTCTGTTCTGGTGGGTCTGATTATGGTAGACAAGAGATGCCATCTCTCCTGACTGGAGCATGGGTGTTGCAGGCACTGGTCTGAAGAAGGAACTAGTACAGCTCCTGTTGCAGCCAGGTGTGATCATCTAAATTTGGAAACTATACCATACTAGGGTTTTGTATGTAAATCCCTCAGACTTGGACAATCTTGCTATTGCCATTCTCAGAAACATCTTTGTTTTCTTCAGGGCTAAGTGGCGTGGCACATCTATATCTCACCTGAGCCATAGACAAGCTGCCCTCCCTGCAGTGCTCAGCCCAAGCAGCTTCCAGAGCCGTCTTTTTACACAATAGTTCATGGTGTTCAGTTCTCCAATTTCTGAGGAAACTCAGCCCTTGCGAAACTGAACAGATGGATCTGAGTTCCAGCAAGTAGACGCGGAACTGTGTTCTATTCCCACATCCTGAGCGAGTGCTCTAACCGCTAAGGAAGGGCAAGGAAACTGCTGCTTCCTCTGGTCACGCTGTGTAGTAAGGATGTTGCCCTTCCTCATGAGAGCAAAGAGGTAGGCAGGGCAGAGCAAAATGTGCTGAACTGCAGATGAAAAGAAGGGCCTCCTGTTGCCCTGCATAAAGAGCCTGAGCCCCCTGAGTTTAAGGAGCTCTTCCCTCCCCGGTGCTTTCTGGTGCTGGTTGAACCAGCTTATGGTGCAGTGAGCAGTTTGCATGGATCGTGCTCTGTAGCATCAAGCCCTCTCCTGCATGGGGAACCTACTTGCTGAAATCACAACTGTTGCTTTTGCTGCAAAATCTAGAGACTACAGTAGTTCATGTCCTTTTGTGTAGCCCTGCTGTGCCAAAAACTTAGGTCCACAAAAAGATTAATAGCTTGTTCTTTAGGGGACATTAACACCACAATACTCTGGACGTATGCGCTTGTACAGAGGAAAAGTACCATTTGACACTACTTTCTTCCCAAACCCTCCTCCCAGCAGGCTCTATATTAAATATACATTAACCCCCCCAATAACTACACAATTATGACAGTTGAAACAGAATTAGAGGAGCTAACATAAAGCCAGACTGCATCCCACCTGCACCGCAGGCTGCTGGCAGAGCACCTGTCAGTCGTGATTTGCATCTCTGCAATGGTTTCTTTCCTGGAAGAAAAAAAACCAAAAGCAGGCTTACTTCCAGCCTGCTACCCTGAAAAGCTTATCAGTCGCAGCGACAGCAGAGGCATAGCGAGGAGCTTTGCTCTCAGAAGCATCGATGACAGCACTGACAATCACTTCTGCTGCTGGTGGGATGTCTACCACCTGTTACTAAAAAAACTCAGCTGTAGCATAAGCAAAGCGTGCACTGGCATTTGTGTGGGTCTAACAATCAATTTCTTAGGCTTCCATTTGTATGTAAAGTACATAATAAAATAGTTGTACAAGAAAAAAAAACTAGTCCGGTTTCTCTAGAAAGCTCGAAGTTCTCTGGGATGGTCTAACACCCTGAGTCCTGGTGATCTATGCACTAGCATAATTCAAAAATGGATGGCATCTTTCTCTTGAATAAGCAGCATGCTTAGCATTAGAAATAAGAAAAAAGTACCTTTCCGAAGGCCTTGTATAATGCATTGGCGTTTTCAAAGGTTGATCTGGACTTTCAGCATTTACTCTGGTAGCCTTAACACTGAAATTTCAGTGTGTTGCATTCCTTGCTTTGGATGGATGCCTTCTTTCTTTCTAAGCTAAGACCAAGCACTGAGGCAGTTGTAGTTTAAAGATAATAATGTCTTTAGTTAAATAAACTTAAGACTGCCATTGTTTTTAAATGTAGCTCCAACCCATTTGTTGCAAATTATGACTTTCTGTGTTTGCACTGCTGTGACTGTGCCGGTTCCTGATGTGGGCTCATTAATAGATTATTTCCTTGTTAGCTGTAGGTAAAGCTTTGACCTACAGCTGATTAGGGAAAAGAACTTCTGTATCTATTATCTTTTCTCTTTCATAATTAGTATAATTATGCTTCTGTGCCCCAGACAGCAGTCTCAGACAGACTGCTGTGGAGCCACAGAAACCGTCTGGACTCCCTGAATGGGAGTTTGCTGTTAAGCAAGAGATGGCTGGGTTCTGTAGTGTCAGGGAAAAGCTGAATTACAGCATTACACAAAAAGTAACCAAACCAGTGAAGAGAGATTTCCTTTCCTCCCCACCCAGTTAAATTCAATTAGCTGGTAGGAATGCAAAAAACAGGTTCTGTCATTTCCACTTTTTTAAAGATAAATTGGCACAACTATGAGACAGAATTATGAAGGGCACAGCATTTCAGTTTATAGGTGAAGATGACAGGCAGTGTTGCAGAGGAAAGCATCCAGCTGAAACTGCTCTGGTTTTGACTCAGTACTCCAGCTATTTAGCAATGTGTTCACCTGCTCTCTGCTGGCTTGGGCTGGTTGAGAGTGTTCGCAGCTGAGCGGGGTGGGTGTGACTGGGGCTAGTGCAGCACTGGGGTGGGGGTTGCTTTCCACCAGTGAGGGGAGGGTTTTCCCTTCCCAGGGTTCACTGGCTGTCTCTGAAGCGAGGTTACAAAACAAAAGCAAAGGAAGGGAGGATTCTTTGCAAGGTAGATCATAGCACCGTTTAGGGGAAAACAAGGTAAGGAGGTGAGTTTGGTTTAGTACCTGCTACTAGGAAGTCTGTAAAGCATTGAGCAGTGTAACTGGCAAGAAATTCTGAAGCTTAAAGTTTGAAAGAGTTTAAGTGTATATTGGAGAGCACTAAGAACTGTCCTTTTTATTGCCTCTCAGCCTTCCCACCATGTTTTCACCTTAGAGTACATGTTACTTTTCCTTGTAGTGCAACTGGACTGACAGGATTTAGCAGGATTGTTGTCCTTTACAGTCATTTTGAGTATCATTACTCTGGTACAGTTGAACGATAATTCCCTTCATGAAAGGGCAGCTGTGGCTGAAATGCAAAGCTCAATAGAAGGAGAATGGAGGTTATGGTAGTAATTATGAGGCAGCAAGTGCAACTCCTTCCATGGGCTCAGAGCTTGGGAGTCCCCACCTTGTGCATCACAGTGGAGTTCTCCAGTGAGGTGGGAATGGGTGGTTGTTCAGTGGGAGCAGCCTTTGTCCAACCTTTTGAATTAATCTTGCAACCTCAGAGACTTACAGTCTGAGTGCCTGTGTATCAAGTGGAGAGGGAGGCTCTAGTATTTCATACTCTTCTCCATATAATGATAAATGCATGAGCAGCTGCTGGGAGAGAGGAGAAAGCTCAGGCTCTGGGATACTGTTAGCTGAAGCGTTAAGATGCTTTCTGGGGCACTAAGAATTATAAATTTGAATCCCCTCCAGAACAGAGGGGGTTTAAGGCATAATCTACTACATCTCAGCTAAATGCCAAGCTAGTTGTGGTCTGAAGGCAATGACTCCTGCTCTTAAAGTAGGACTAGAGGGGTTTTCTTCTAAGCAGAGGATGTGCATTGTCGAGCAGTGGTGCTGCTTCTTAGTAAATGCCTGAAAGTCCCAGGGAGGCTGTAGAAGCTGCTGCTAGGGGTCCTGGGCTGTGCCAGTTGTCTGCCCGTGTATCTCCTTCTGAAGAGCCTGATTGTCCTTGAACTTTGTGTAAGCTCAGTGATTCTGTTAACACAATCCCAAACTCCACTGAAGGAGTGCTGCCTGTGGAGCTGCTTGAGTCCCTCTGAATTCCTTGCTGTTAGCCCTCAGCACTATAACGAAAAAAAAGCACTGAAACGTATGAAAGTACTTTGACATAAAGTACCTGGCAACTGACAGGGTGTTTGGGGGTTTTTTTCCCTTTGATGGTTTTTACTGTATGACTTCTAAAAGAAAAAAAAAATTATTAAGTAAAAACATAACCCAGTTGGGAAATGATGAAACTACTCTGGGTTATGCTGCTGTGTTGTGCTGTGGTGTAACTGTCCACGTTCTTTCTGTGTTCCACATGTGATAAAATGACCTGGGGGAGGGGAAGGGAGGGTGTCTGTAACACGGTCCCGGGCTCCTTGCCTGGAGGTGTTCCATAAGCAAACCCAGAGATGAGCCGTGATGTGAGGTTTGTCATGTGTTAGGCTGATGCAGCAAGGGAGGGTGTGTGAGGCTGTGATTAAGGTTATTGTGAATCACCGTGAGAAAGTAAAAGGCTTGTGTACCTTGTCGGATTTTCGGTGAAAAAAGAAAAGTTTTGTGATGTCTGGACGAGTCTGCGTCTTCACTGAACCATTTTCAGGCTGTGATTAAATGCTCTTACAGCTAATGATTGTCTGATTTTTTAAATAAAACATTGGTAAGACTGTTTTGTTAGTATAGTAAGTAACACAATTTGGAAGTAAAAAAATTGAGCACAAGAGCTTGTATGCCCAAGTTAGGTCAGTGTTTTGGGGCCCAAGAAAACAGGTAAAACCACCCATCAAGAGGAATGATACCGTTTAATCCTGGGTTACCAAACAGAAATTTGAGATAGTAAGCAAACGGCACTGCCTGTATCTATAAAAGTTTCAGGCTTCAGCTGGATTTTTACTGAGTTTAAGAGACTGAGTTCCCGCTAAGAAGCATGAATTGGCTTATTAATTGGCTGTTACTGACCTTTCCCTCTGTTTACTCATGGTGCTAATGCTTTCTGTGCATTACAGAAGAAATCCCAGCTTACACTCTCTTCCTGCGGAGCTGGCAAGCATTTACTTAGCAGCGTGAAACCCCTCCCTCCAGCTGATAAGGAGCAAACCTTATTCTAACCGTGTTAGAAGTGCAACTATTCAAACTGAGACACAGCTCCCAGTTGTGCAGGGTGGAGGCTTCGGAGCGCTCATTAGCAATGGTATGTCCCCGTTCCAATGGGGTGGGGACAAGCCCAGCTGGAGTAAGGCTGGCACAGAGCAGGTGAAGGAACAAGATGATCTTAACCTGTTTACACAACTTACTGACAGTTTACCAACCAAATAAATAAGCTTGTGTGCTGACTGTATCCAGAATGAGTCAGGCCGTTTTACAAGATGTCTGTTTTGGCTACAGAAGTGTAGGTGTTTTCTTCTTGTGAAAGACTTCAAAAAAGAGTGAGACTGACTTGCCTCTAATGTGTGTGGAAGTTCTGGCATTCAGTCCTGGGATTTCCTGCCTCTTGTTTGTTTGTTGCCTTACAGTGTATTACTTTCTCCCCCAGACTTTCTGAATATAATTTATTAGCTACCTAGTTATCATGTCGTCTTCCAGCCTAAGATAATTAGTCATCCTCAGCTCAGTTTTTCCTTTCTTATTTTCAAGGTGTCTTAAAATCAAAAATGACCCCCCCGATATGGGTGTGGCTCTCATGTGAGAGTACTTGAAGAGATTGTTGTTCACTGACTTCCCTTTCAAAGTATCCGAAGTGAGGGGCTTTAATTCATATTTTTTGGCTTCTCTTGAAATGAAAGACATGAAAGGGTCACAGTGCATATCAGTGAATTTTGATTCTTACATAGCACTTGATTTAAATCCTGTTCCTTGCCACTGTGTGAGAAAAGCTTTCCTATTAATATTCTTACAGGTTACAACTATTTTTTTATAATATTGGTTTCTGTAGGCATGAAGCAGGTTGAATTGCTATGAACGGAGGTAGAGGGGATTTAAAAAAAAGGGGCGAGGAGGGGAATAAAGAAAGCCTGTAGATATAATTTCTGATCTTTTGGAAACACTTTGAGTTACAAGCACCAAGAGATGGGCATTTCAGTGGCTGCAGAACCTGGTGTGATGTTCCATTCCAGAGTCCTGTGTGAGCTCCTGCTGGAGATTTTTGTTAATTTTTTGGAATTAGTATGGATGGTTATAGTAATAAATAAAACAGGAAAATATCATGAAGGCATAAGGAGGTTTTTTGGTTTGTTTTGTTTTTTGACTGATGGAGGGCAGTGCAGAAGCATAAAATTTATTAAAGTAATCCTCTATGAACAGAAATAGCATAATGACAAGTAGAATGGTAATGGTGCTGACTGGTTATCTTCTCTATTAGAAGAAATCTGTTTCTTACATATTGGGCAGATAGATCTCTTCAGCACCTGAAGATGAATGCAGAGAAGCAAATCTTCAAATCCCTGGGGGAAGCTGGAAGCTGCAAAAACTCACAGGACCCTGAAGAAAACTGAGACTTTTTGCATTCATTGTTGATATCTTGGTACTCCCATGCTCCATGTGGTGCCAGCTCTGAAAACTGTGTTCTGGCTGCCTGGATCAATTTCTCTGCCATTCCTGTGGATTCGCTTTCCACCCGGCCTCCTTCTGCTCGGTTCCTGGGGGCATGCTCTGGAGGTAGCACTGTCTGCTCACAGTTTGTGTTCAGGTCCCTGCTCATGGGGGTCCATGGTGTGAAGGAGAAACCCACACTCAATAGAGTTTACTCTACTTACCTTCACAGTGTAAATGATCCTCTTTGTCCAGTGCCTGAATCCTGCATTGCAATTGTAAAATCGCATCCACAGCAACAAACAGTTACAATTTCTCTGCCTGTCCTTCCTCTCCTTCCTTTTCTGTATTATGGCAGGATTATGCTGATTTTCCCTTTTTCTGTTGTGGTTTTTTCCCCCCCTTTTCTATAAGGGGAAGATTGAATGAGATGGAACACTTTCCTTTTTTTGTTCTCTCTCAAGCCAGTCTTTCCTCTGTTGCATATGGTCCATTCAAAAATCCCCAGTCCATGTCTTGCTTTTATTGGTACCAGTTACCAGATGGTGCTTCTAGTTCAGTACAGCTTGTGTGCATCTTGGAGTAAAAACTGTGGTGAGCCTGGCTGGAGTTCTGGAAAAATTGCCTCGTTGTTGTACTGCTGACAAATAGGTAAGGGTGAGTGCGATTCACTCGCTTTTGTGCCAGTTCTCGTCCCTTCGTGGTTACTCTGTAGCGCTCTGCAGGATGGCTGCTTTGTCTTGCCTTACATTTTCCCACAAGTCTTATATCCATTGTAATCTTAGTGCTTCAAAACTTCATTAATTGCCTTTTGGGAAGAACCTTTGGAGAACCAAGCTGTTGTGAGAGTTTCTTGGATCTTGAAAGGGCAAGAGGGTCAGTGCAGCACCATCTCATATAGCTCTCACGGGCTGGTCTCAGCCTTGTAAGCAATGCCCTGAGAAAACTGCATTTCATACACCATTTCCCAGAATCTGCACTACTTAAATCCCAGGTTCTGCAGTGTACCTAGACTATGTTGTGAGCAATCAAAAATTATATAAACAAAGCCTATCACTGTAAATCTGTAATTCGGGAAATAAAAAAAAAAATGTTTTAATAAGTATGGAAATAGATATTACTGTGGTCTGATCCACAGTTAGTCTGCACTCAAATACTTTTCAAAGTGGCCAGCTGAGTTTTGGATAGTTAATGTGAGATGTTAAAAAGAAGCTGAAGTACCTGCTTATATTCCAACAATCAGGTGGCTTTAAAAGGTTTCAAGCTGTGCACGCTGAAAACCTGGGAAGGCTCCAAGAGTTTGTGGCGTTTCTGGCCACATACTTTCTATAGACATAAAGATTTGCTTCATTCTTTCACAGAAAAA
The DNA here is from genome assembly GCA_036023395.1 of Myiotriccus ornatus. Taxonomy (NCBI): domain Eukaryota; kingdom Metazoa; phylum Chordata; class Aves; order Passeriformes; family Tyrannidae; genus Myiotriccus; species Myiotriccus ornatus. The sequence goes on along the minus strand of JAYRBT010000139.1, from coordinate 24,555,917 downwards.
TCACAGAATATTCTGAGTTGGAAGGGACCCACAAGGATTATTGAGTCCAACTCTTAAGTGAATGGCCCTTCAACCACTGTGATAAAGGGGCAAGTGAAAGTGTTTGCTTTCTGCATATATGGACTTAATCTAAAGGAAGGGAATTTCGTATCTTCACCTCCAATCATCTTACCCCTAGTGGACAAAAGAATGCATTTGAGTAGAAAATACCCTTTGCCCCAGGGTCACGTGCAATCCCCATCAGCTCTTTCGAGGTCATTGGTGGTTAGTTTGGGATAGGGCCCTTCTGTGAACAAACAGCAAGATGCACTTGTTGGCTTTACGTTTGGGACAGTTCACTGAAAGTTGGTAGAATTTGCTTGCAGGCTGTTTTGTTTAGTGTTTTGTGCCATTATTTCTGAACAAGGCAGGACAGCACGTCTGTAGGGCTGAGAGCTAATCCTTTTGCATTGCTCCTGCTGTCCCAGACAACTAGAAGCATGGTTGTTGAATTGTGTGGCACTTCTCCACCTGAACATTGATTCTGGCTAGTGGGTTTTCGTTTTTTCCCCTTGCAGCTAGCTAGTACTTGATGTGATTAGAATCAAAAAGGAAATAATTTTGTATGGGCTTTTACTAGGAAAAAGCAGTAAGCAGATCTGCGTCTCTGTTTTGGCTTTTTTTTTTTTTTTTTTTAGTGCTTTGGGCTTTTTTTTTTTTTCTCCAGACCTTACAGAACCTTTCCCATCTTTCGACGCTGCACATAGGATTTTATGAGTCATAATGAAATACTTTATTGATCATATTATGCAAAATCAATTGAAAAGTTGCCCTGGCTGTCAATTTTGCGCTGCCTACTATGTGTGCACTGGCAGGTTTGACTGCTCACCATTGTGAATGAGAAGAGAATACCTTGGGGTGCCCAATTATAGCAGCAGCGAGAGGAAATTCAGAGGAGTAATTTTGGCTTCCTTCATTGCCTTTATGTTGGCCTCTGAACGAGTGGCCGTTCCACTCCTTTCAGATTTCACAGCAGTGGGAGCACTAATGGCAGCTCTGTGCAATTTTGTCTTCTCGCGTCCGTGAGATCGAATCAGTGCTTCTCCTTCCACATTTAGTAAAACAATTTTACACGCGTGCTGAGCAGCTATTCTTGTCTATACCTGCTTTGAGATGGGCTAGATGAACTGGAAGATTTTATACAAAGCCATCTCTTTCATTCCTTCTCCCTCACCCCCCTTTTTTCTTTCTCTTCTCCTTTTTTTTTTTTTTTAAAGTAAACTTCAGATTGACAGTGGAACAGTTCTGTAAAGGGAGGTATTTTTAAAGAAAAGACAAGGAAAAGCCAACTGTTTTAATAGGGTTTATCTCATAGGGGTGGAAGCTTAAAGCAGGAAAGAAGAAAGTTAACATAAACAGAAAAAAAGAAAAGCAGCTGAGCTCTCCCCGTGCCAGCATGTGAAATTCAGGTGCTGTTACCACAGTATCTGAACACCTAAATTGTTAATGTGTTACTGCTGTAACATTCCCGTGTGGTTTGGAGCAGACCCTTTTGGAAGGGAACTGTGACCCAGGAGCTGAGTTTAGGGGCTTGGATACCTAAAGTAGGTTCTAGGAAGAGTTTAGATGCTGAAATCCGTGACTGCAGTCTGTATATTCCCTGTGCAGTCACCACTTACCCCTGGGGGTGATGAATCTCCCTGACATCTGTGAACAGCTGGATTCTGCTTTTTTACCTGCCCAGGGCTGCTCAGAATGGGAGTCCCACAGCACAGCTGTGGACAGTGGGGACGTGTGACCTGACCCCAAAACAAAGATTTCTCTGCCTAGGTTCTGATCAAAGCACACTCATTGCTCAGGGGAACCAAGCTTCTGACAAGCATCGCATCTCTGTCTGGGCCACTTATAACTTGTAGCTGGGGAAGGAGAGAGCCTACTGGGGAAGGTGCTTGCCTGTGAAGAGCAAGGCAGGGGTCAAGTGCTGTCTCTGAGCACTGTCTTTTAATATGCTGTTTAATATTAACATCACATCCATAAGCAGAAATAAGAACAGGCAGCAGAGCTCTTCATTCCTGTAGTACGAAGTCATGCTTCTCCTTAGGCACAGTTCTCTCCTTCTGGCCCAGCATGTGCATTATTATAATTGGATTGAGTGGCAGGAGGAATCCCCTTCCTTGAGGAGGGACCTGTCTTGGACTAATGCTCCCATGCACTCCCCTGCACTGAAGGTTTGACTCTCCTCTGGCAGTCATTTAAAAATGATAACCACGCTTCCTAACAGGAACCCAGATGTGTTTTGGAAGATGTTTGTGTGTGTGGTAGGGGAGAGATCTCTTTCCAGGCTCTGTAGCAAGAAGCTGTGTAATGTATAATCTCTCTTCTAAACTGTAATTGATCAGTGTTAATTGAACAAGCAAGAACTTTGTTTGCTATTTTCCAGGAGTTTGGGAATACTTGCTATCAGCAGGACCCTCCATGGATCAAACAGTGTCTGCTCATTGCTCGGTCTGCGCTCTAGAGCCAAGCAGGCAGGCATCACATATGCAGCAGATCTTTGGTTTGTGTTTTATCAGACAAGTATAACACATAACCCTTCTGGAAGAGGGCACTGGCTTTCCTAGGGTGACAGTCCTTGGCTTTCTCTGTAGGTAGATCTCCACAATGTCATTGAACAGCCATGTGTAACTTGTGACTATCAACTGGCAGCAAACCACTTTCTTAGGAAGAGGAATAACATGGCTGCTGATGTTCCCAGGAGGCCAAATGTCAGCTGTACCTGACTGTATGCATGAGGAGGAATAACCCCTGCATCAGCACAGGCTGGGGGCCAACCTGCTGGAAACCAACTCTGCAGAGAAGGACCCGGTGGTCCTGGTGGACAACAAGCTGTCCATGAGCCAGCAGTGTTCCCCTGTGGCCAAGGGCCCATGGTATCCTGGAGTGGATTAGGAAGAGCATTGCCAGCAGGGTGAGGGAGGTGATCCTGCCCCTCTACTCAGCCCTAGCCTGCAGTGCTGTGTCCAGCTCTGGTCTCCTCAGCACAAGAGAGACATGGAGGTCCTGGAGCGGGTCCAGTGAAGGGCAATAAAGATGATGAGGGGAGTGGAGCATCTCTCTTGTGAGGAAAGGCTGAGGGAGCTGTGCCTATTCAGCCTCGAGAAGAGACAGCTCAGAGGGGACCTCATCAATGCCTACAAGTGTCTGAAGGGAGGGTGTCAAGAGGATGGAGCCAGGCTCTTCTTGGTGGTGCCAGACAATAAGACATGAGAAACTGATGTACAGGAAATTCTGCCTGAACGTGAAGAACTTCTTTACTGTGCAGGTGACCAAACATTGGAACAGGCTGCCCAGAGAGGTTGTGGATTCTCCCTCGCTGGATATATTCAGTAACTGTCTGGATGCAATCCTGTGTCATGTGCTCTAGGATGACCCTGCTTGGGCAGGGAGATTGGACCAGATGACCCACTGTGATCCTTTCCAAACTGACCCACTCTGCAATTCTGTGATACCTTTACTTAGCTGGGTATTTGGGTAGTTCTGTAGCACCTAACTGCAAATGCATGAAGAGAGCACATAGGAGTACTTGTTGGATTCACGGAAACTTGTCCTCTTCAGACTTTTTGAAGTTTTCTTTTTTCCCTTGCATTTAAAATGTGTTTTTTTGGGAGGAGTCTAAGAATGTGTAACTAAGCTGCTTGCCTGCCTTTCCCAAGGAAGCAGCTGCTGCTGTGCAGCAATAGAGAACGTGGTGGAGGAAGAGGCAGCACTGTTTTCTTCGTGGAACAGGCACAGCTGCAGGAGATCTGAAACCTCGTGGCTACACTTGACCTGGTTTCCTTGTCAGAAGCACATCTGGTTTTCAGTTTGATTTAACCTGGAAACCGTGTTCTGCCTGCGCTGGGGCCAGGAGTCCTGAGACTCAAATCCTTCTGTAAAATGTCAGTGTGTTGCTCTTGGGAAAATTACCAAGAGAGCAGATCTAAAACATTTCCCATGTTTTCTTGGTAGTCCTGTGAGAGAGGCTCACCTTTGTCTTGTCACCTTACATGGCTGGAATTTGTGCCTGGCACTTCGAGTGGTCCAGGAACTGTCAGACTCCCTTCTCCTCCTTTTAGTGCTTTGGTTTGGCTGGTATCCCCTGGCATCTCCTCACAGAGTCATTGGCCTGGTACAGATGAGTTTCCTCTGTGCTAGTATTTATTGCCTGGTGTTTTGGACAAGACGAGCCCAGAATGTCCTCTGCGAGGCATATGCTCTGTGCCATGGACTTAGTCCCTGTCTTCCCTGGCACAGCTCCGCTGAGGAGTTCCTGCAGCTTGTCTAAGGGTGCTACAGGAGCTGGGTCAAGGTGGGAACAAACTGCTCCTGGTTCCGTCCTGCACCAGAGATGTTGGAATGCTTTGGTGCAAATGAGCAATCGTTTTCATCTTAAGAGCTGGGAGAGTAAACGCCTGCAAACTCTGACAAAATGCCTGTTTGTTTCTGGTATGGAGAGTGTTAACAGCAGAGAGACAGAAGGGGAGATTTGCCAGGGTTACTGATTATAAGAGTGTATAATTCCTTGAAGAGCAGGCGAGTCCGAGGTTTTAAAATTCTGCCTTATATGGTCCGTTCCAGTATCTTGTTCTGCCTTAGGAAGGCTCCATGGATGCTGCAAAGGTTCAAATACAGATCCAATATGTGGAGTCTGGATATTTTAGACCAGGGCCTGAACTGAAGGACTGTCATGCAAAGCAAATGTACCCAGGGGTGGTGGTGGAGGAGGGAACAGCTAATAGATGTTTTCCCCTTGCTTGACATCTGTCACCTCCCCCCATGCCAACCTTTCCTCTGTTTATAGCAAACCATTTGCTCCCATTAATTAGAACTGGATTCCTGCCATCTTACCACCTTTATGCCTGCACAAATGTCAACAGAGCCAGGACTACACAGGTGGGGAGAAGGGCTAGTCAGAGGAGATCTGTTGCATCTGTTTGGGAAGGGATAGATGGGGGGGGGAAATGCCACCCTTCCCCCCCAGGCTTTCCAAATCAGGCACATTAGCCTAGACAGCGTATGACAATAATTGAAATGCAGACTGGGAGCCCCAGGATGCCACTTTCCCCATTCCTTTTCAGAGCAAACTGCACTTTAAGCCATCCCCTCCAGTTAAATCTCTTTACCAAAGTGGTCTGTATGAAGGCTTACATACAAGAAGATAATGGTGCTGTCATTCTTACAAATAATCACAACAGGAGCAGAAAAATAAGAGGAAGATGATTACGCCTGAAAATCCAAATCAAGTTCCAGTAGCTAATGCAGTGGAAACTAAAAGGAAGCTGAACAACAATCCCAAGCTGTTCTTGCCAGGCCCCGGCCTGGCTTTTCTGCTGTGATTTAGGAGTGTACAGCTGTGTTGCCATGACATTATAAGGAAGTGTACTTACCCTGGGATGGTTTTCCTTGTGTAACATACTATGAAGACAAAGTACTTGATGTGTTAGTTGAAGCAGGTTAAGCTAGATTAGCTTGGCTCGGTTGTAAAAGAAAAAGGGGTGGCAGTGGTCTTAACACTGAGGATTAAACCCTATCTTAAAATGAAATGGAACAGCAGGCTTTTCCTTCCCCTACTCCTTCATATAATAATAGGAAGTATTTCTTTATGTGTCATGAGAGGGATTGGGTGATGTGATGTTCCTGTGTGTACCCCAGAGTACTTTAAGCCTTTTACTTCCTGGGAGGTGATGATCTGAATCTGTTCAGGCATGGAGGACCTGAATGCCAAGGTTTGTGAGTACTCCAGACATCTGAACTAATGGCAAAATGGTCTGGGGGAGACAGAATGGTGCCTTGCTCCTGCATCTGAAAGAAACAGGTGCAGGCTCCAAACCTGGAAGGAAGGAGGCCCTTGGAAGTCAAGAATAAGGAGATTTCTCAACAGAAACGCTTGGGGGATGTTTTTACACCATGCTGTAGGAAGTATGTAATTCCCTTCTCCACAGCCTGGTATCTGGGGTTTCCTCCTTTGTGTTCCCCTGCGTGGATGGGACCACCAGCCCCTGCTCTGCTGCAGGGGGGCTGCAGTGAGCGTGGTGTTCCCCTGGGGCTCGAGTGCCTCATGTTGCAATGTCCAGGTCAAGTGTGCAACTTCAACCTTTCGTGTTCTCTGTTGATCAGAAAGAGTGTAGATTTTTAACAGACTTTCCCCTTCTTTCTCACGTTCTTACTCCAGTCCAAGGTTTTCCTTCCCCCTAAAACCAAGCATTTTTTTGTTGATTTTTTTTTTTTAAATCAGCAGCACTTTCTGTGTTCGTTTCATGCGTGTCAGATACTCCCTTTGCTGGTTAGAGGTGGGGCAAATAAAACATAGAGCTGACCGATATACCTCTTAAGGTCTGCAAGAATCTCTCCTAGCACAGCATTTGCTCTAATTAAACTTACTCAGGGAATCATTTACAGGTCAAAGTAGAGGGACCCACTTAATGCATAAACATAGCAGAATGTCTCAGAGTGGTGGAGGGAGAGGGAAGAGCTGTCAGTTGTAGCTGATGGGGTGGTGGAGGTGAAACTGCCAGTCCTCTGAGACAAGTTGGGCGTTTCCTGAGTGCCTCAAAATTAGCAGTTGTGTCTGCATGAGGTAAACATAGCTGAGTGTAACAGAAACTTGACAGATGCATGTTTTTCAGGAAAAAAAAAAGTTACTGTGTCAGTTAAATAGTGGAGTGCTAATTTACTGCTGAGATGCTGATATGAGCCAGTTCTAGTATCTGTGCTGCTGGACTATCAGCAGCTTTTACAAGTTTGGTGTGACCCTTGTCGTGCAAGTGTAGGTGTAAGGAGAGCTCTGCTGGAGGGCTGGGCTCTTGTGAACAACCTCTGGGCAAGAGTGTGCATTCCTGGAATCTGTTTTGCAGCCAGGTGTAAACCACAGGGTTCATGTTTAAGTCCAAGGTTTTGTTCCTCTGCTTGGAGTTTTACTTGAAAAGATTTGGGTTTTAAATATTTCCACTTGAAAGTGTGTTGAAAGTGTACATATGAAAAACCACCACTACCCACTAGTTAATCCCCTCCTTCTTCTGTAAGGTGCTTTGCTGCTTCAAGAGAAATCTGTTTTTCCTTTGCTTCCTCTTCCGTGTTGGATGCTCTGCTGTTATCTCTGAGCATCATCAGCTGTTGCTCTTAATTTTTGCTTGGGGTTTGTTCACCCTGGTTTGGCTTGTCACCACAGGCTCGTCAGCCGTTCCCATAAAAAAAGCTGCGTTGCCCTTTGTGAGGTGACAAAAGGCAGAAAATGACAGAACAGACTGGGAAGTGAGGAGCGAAGGTGAGGCAGAAGCTCCCTGAACGCTGGGCCGGGCGTTCCCGGTTGTTACTGACGTGCAGTGGTTTGGGTCGCGACTGTAGGCGGTGCCTCGGTCGTGGCCACCGGCGGCACACGAGCGAACTGCCCGTGTCTGGGGGAGAGCCCGTGCTCGTGGGAGGAGCACAAGTGGGCACGTTTGGTTTGACTTCTCAGTGGTCTTGGCCGTGAGCGCGTTGTGCCTGTGTCAGCAGCACCTCTGAAATGAGATCTGTCAAAGTGCACTGAGGAAATCATGTTGAAAGGCAGCCGACGGGAATGTTCATTAAAGGCAGGATTCTTTTCCAGGGAAGGCTAAAGGGGTGCGAGACCTCTGTTAAAGCTCCTGCATCTGTCGGTTCCAGCTGCCTAATGCATGAAAGGGCACCTGCGCACAGAAAAGAGCAACACTTGGCTGCTCCAGTGTGCTCGCCTGCCTCAAGACATTTCCATCTGGGAGTATGCTGAGAGCCAGGGGTGAAGTTACAGATTGCTGAGTTTTAAATCCCCGTGTCCGCAAGACACTTAGCACATGAATGTGCATAGCAGGGGGGCTTTTCCCAAGGTGCGTGGCATTGATGGATGCGGTAACCGGGGCTGACAACAAGCTTGGGCTCTTAAAAGAGAAAGCTTGAGAAGCTTTTAAGTACCAATTGTCGCAGAAACGTTTTGCTACTGTGGAGAGAGTAATTTCTGTCTATTCCCACAGAAAAGGATATTTCAGTATTCAGTCCTGATATTCTGTGAAGCTAAACAATGGGACCATGAAAACATGCTTTTGTCTGATGCCTGCAAGAATGTATGTCCTGGTATTGATTCAGACACACTTTCTTATTGCTTCTGCTTTCCTCTATCTTATGTGTGATTTAGATTATACCTGAGGTTTTAGGCTTTTATAATTCTGGGTTTTTTCTTAATCACAGAATAAGTTAGGTTGGAAAAGACTCTTAAAGTCAGTAAGTCCAACTGTAAACCTGCACTGCCAAGTCCATCCCTAAACAATGTCCCCAGGTGCCACATCTACATGTCTATTGAATACCTCCATGGATGGTGACTCAAACACTTCCCTGGGCAGCCTGTTCCAATTCTTGACAACCCTTTTGGTGCAGAAATTTTCCTAATACCCAGTCTAACCCTTCCCTGGCTCTATTTGTTGGAGCATCCCACCATTTGGGAGTAATTTGAAATCAAGTAGAAAAATGCATAACCAGGTAGAGATAAATACCCCAAACCAACCAGCGAATCCCTAGAGTCTCCCCTTTGTCCTGGCTCTGCCAGGTGTGCATTTGTGGCTGTTACCTGAGCAGTGAGGGAATTCCAACAGCAGATATGCCATATTCATTTGTGTACACAAACACCAACAGAAGACCAAAAGTAACACTCTGCTCCCTCTTCCTACTCACAAAAATACCTCCCTCCTTCACTGTAAACACAGATTTTAAGGAGCAGTAGCCTGGGCTAGGTAGCCTGCATCCCAACCTGTTAGTCAAAGCAGAACTAGGAATAAATGTGATGCCTAGGCTGCCTGTTTTGGAGTCCCTAGTGATGCATTTTGTTTGACTGTGATGATTGAGTTGAGGGAGATGGAGGTGGGATGAACTGATGTGGGGGCGTGGGCCTGCTTTGTTGGTAGCTAATAGAAACAACAAGGAAAGACAAGTTTCTGCAAGACAGACTTAGAGTGCATTAAATAAATATAAATTTTATTAAAAACACCCACATCTCAGCGTTATCAGGAATGATATAATAATAAACAGCTTTCAAATAACCTGCATTACATTACAATACTTACAGTATTTATAACCATCCTCAGATTCTTTTTATAGACATACCAAACATCTCATGAAAATGAATGAAAATAAAGTAAAAAAAAAAAAAAAAGTAGAACATAAGCATAGAAAATGCACACAGAAGTTCATTACCTTAGTGTCAAACTGCTAAAGTTTCCTACACAAGTTAACCACTAGCTTTAGAAGTGAACTTTTATACCGCTGTGCGTCAATCAAGATGGAAAAATTCATTCAAGTAAAGTTGACACCACTCAGAAGCATCTTCAAGTATGGCTATAGTCAACCTGATAATCCTATACAAACTCTGTCTGCTTTGTCATTCGTTCCAACTGAGGCAGGGTTCTGTACACCACAAATTACAGCTCGGGTATTTACAATACAAAACTGATTCACCAACCAGGCTTCCTGCTCCTGCTGCCAGCAGTTTGGCAAATGACAGTGCACGACATATTAACCACACATCTACTATGGATTACGTGAATTATACAGGACTTTAAAAAAAAAAAATCACCAAAGATGAAGATATATAATGATTTAATTAATCTGACATATAACCATTGTTGGTTTTTTTTGTTTTGTTTTTTTTTTTAAAGGCAAAACTTTTGTTTCAATGCAGTGGATAGAGTCACAGAGTGAGAATTAAAAACCAAAACTGCCATAATAAATATCTGACCATTAAACCCAAAGGCCTCCTTTGATTTACTTGAGTTAGGTTGTGATTCTCTTAGTTAGAATTTTGACCAAACTTTATCTTACAGTATATTGCACAAGATATATCTGGGACATGGAGGTTTTCATGTTTAGGGAAGCCCTTGTACAGACTGTACCTTTTTATATTTTATTTATTACAGTATCCAAGAAGCCTTGTTTAGAGAGTGACTTGAACAACTCTAGCAAACAGTCACTTGCCAAACCCCTGCCTTACATTTTTCCCTTTAATCAGCTCAGTGCATTCTACTTTCTTTTTGTTTATTCATTTGAAACAGTCAAAACATTCTAAATCTCTTAAACACTTCCATTACAATAAAAAGAGCTAACAAATTTACAAAATTAGTTTTAGTTACACAATACATATACAAGAAAAATAAGAGAAGGGATTCAAAAGAAAAGCATTAAATCCCTGAAAAAAAAGAACAAAACAAAAAAACCCAAGAAAAATATATTTAACCTACAACAGCTTTACATACACACAGGTGACACGTTGGCATAGGAGAACATGAGCTGAAATATCCCTGAATTTTTAGAACCAAAAAAAGGAAAAAAAAAAAAGTTGAAGTTCAAGTTATACTTGCAAAAATGTCAAGTATCGAGAGTTTTTTTTGTTTAGTTTTTTTTATTTGTTTGTTTTTTCAAAGGCTATTGGGGGAAAAAGATGGTATACAATATATAAACTTTCACACTCAGTTCAATATCCTATTGCCAAACTAGTGTTGAGGTATATGACAAGTAGGAACATCACTCAAACCTTTTAATGTATTTTTAGCTCACATTATGATATATTTGTAGCAGGCTGAGTAGCACCATGATGTGAATTCAGCTCAAAACCCAAATATATATAGATTTAATATTTTTACAGTACTAAAATACTAAAGCATTGCGTTAAAAAAAGATTTGTTTACAATTTAATTTACTATACAACTCTCCTGCTTTTTTTTTTTTTAATAGAAATTAATGATTTAAAACCACCACAGCAAGCCAGCTGCCTATTTTTTTTTTTTTCTATTTAATCAACGGAATCACGCAGAACTAACCCTGTTTTATTCATCTTGTTTAGGCATCGGTTTGCTCAATCTTCCTGGAAAAGAGGACACTTGCACTGAGAAATGACTTGCACCACGATGTACATAATTATCAACACAAAAGCAATCTGCCATTCGGTATTTGGGGAGCGTACAGATCTCTAAAAACAGCAGAAGCCCAAGCTAACTAGTTGTAGTTTGTCGCATGCTGCTAATTATTACCTGTGGTTAATATAAAATTCTTTCCTTAAAACTGTACATATTTGAGCAATGAACTTGTCATAATAATTGTAGAAAACAGTTTACAGTATAGCTGTGTGAGATGAGCACCAGAAAAAGATGTGTTTTGTGTACTAAAGTATTCCCTTATATCCAGTAAGCCCCATTTTTATCATAAGTGACTGTATTAAAAATGGATATGTAGCCCACTAGCAGATGCATGGCTAAACCAAAAGTATTTAAAAGCTTTTTTAGTTTAAAAAAATTATCTTTGCATTTTAAAATCAAAGTAAACTCTTTTTCTTTTTTTTTTTTAATGTCTTAGTACCTTAGCATTGTTCAAGTTGCCAAGCTTAGGTAGACAAAGTGCTTTTGAAACACTATTTAAAAAAAAATATCTCTCTTTCTCTATTTTATTGTCCTTTTCTAGGACTTGACTGGATGAACAAAATCCAGAGGTCTCTGTAATTCCCATATGTTAAAAAGTAAGCTTATTTTAACACCAGGTAAATTCAATACATACATGAATGAAAAGGTCCTCCCTGTTGCTGAAGAACATTTGACTACATCATTGACATTTTGTTATAAAGGCATTAACTGTTCGATTGATAAAATAAAGACACCATTCTCTTAGATAGCACCATGGTTTTAGAATATTCAAACAAATTCAGTGTTTTGCTATTAGTTATGGTTTATACTTATCTACTTTGTTAAATAAAATCAAAAGACTAATAAGACTACAGTAAAAACTGCATGTTAAAAAGCCATAATTCCAGTATTTCAGTACATCATAGATTCAGCACCAGATGTTATTTTAAGATTCCTGCAGCTGTAATACTACAGTATTATTTTTTAGGGTTTTTTTTTTTTTGCTCCTGTTCCATGACTATGCAAACTTGATGACATTAAAAGTGGTCACAGATGCGCAAAACTGTAAGAAAAAAAAAATCCATTTGCAGATTATCTCTTTCAGTAATGGAGTCAGTGTTCTCAAATGTAAATTGTGAAACACTTTTTTGTTTTTGTTTTTGTTTTTTTTGCATAGGATGCTTTGGTCTTGTTTCCTACGTGCCATCTGTGACCACTTAAAAACCAGTGGAAAACAAGTGCGCTAGTGAGATTACCTCTTTTTGCTGGTGTGGTGAGGCTTTTTCCACCGATGAATTCCGTAAGAACACTGTTTTCTTCTCCACCCTTACCTTCACCAGAACCTAAAGAAGTACTGCCCTACTGACAAGGTGTTTTCTTCGGATGAGGTAACCAGCAAAGGTGTGAAGTCAGATGTATCGGTTGTAAGGCCCTGTAACCCGTGTAAAGGCATATGGAGATGTAGTTACTGTGGAGTCTGTGGTGACCGACAGCGTCCTTTGTGCAAGAGACTTGATGAAGCGCACGTAGGTTGGCTCAGAGGGTTCGTGTGGCTCCGCGGGCTCCCGCTTCGCTTTTTTGCCGTAAGATTTCTGAGGCACGTAGTCTGGGCCGTACTTCTCACACTCCTCTTCCTTCTCTCTTGCCTTCTCAGCCATCTTTGCCTCCCACAGAGCCAGACCGTGTTTTGGCTCATTCATGCTCTTGTGCTGGTAAAAGACAAGGGATATTCTGGTGGGATGGTTCCTGTTGGGGTTTTTTAAGGGAGTCGTTGCATGGAGCTCACGTTTTGCACACTCTATGAGAATTGACCCATGAGATGGAGCAACTGCCACTCCTCCAATTTCTGGATCCAGAAAGTTCTGCTCACTATCTGACCAGACTTCATCGGGATCCTCTGCTTTTTCTGGATTCAGCACATCAGTTTTATCTAAACCACCCTGGGGAGTAGTCCTGTCATGGTTTTGACCTGGAAGCATGTTAGGCAAACCATTAACTGCATGTGAAATGATTTCATTATCCTTATTTTGGAGGTGCAGTGAATTAGGAGGACCACTAAACATACTTGGGGCAGAATGGTAGTTGTGTGGTAAATGAGGAGGGGGTTGCACGTGATGGTGTTCATTTGTTTTACTCATGGAGGCATAATCCACGCTCGGGTTACTCAGATTAGATTTTAATCTTGAGGCAACCTCCATAAAATGACCATTGGCCTCATGGGTGGAGTAAGAGGAAAAAGACCCTACGTGGTGTACGTTAGGTCTAATGGTGCAATTACTGAAGGAGTCTACCTGCATATTTTGGTTTCCATAATTCAAGTACTTGGGACCAAAACTCTGGTTATTCCCAAACCTATGCTGGTATAATGTTTGAATGGGTGGTAGATTTAGTTTAGACATATGGTCTTGGCTCTGGCAACTATACAAGTCCATGTGCTGATGCTGGGAAGGGTAGGAGCCCAAGTAAGAGGGGCAGTTGTCCATCGGTATGTTTCCATTGCATTGGTAGGGTGGATATTGGTTATTTTGACTTAATGATCCCGAATAAGGGTTCATGGGACTGGAAGAATTCAAATAAGACCCCACAGGCTGTGATGAGGTTGTATAGAGGTTCATGGGACTGGACCCTCCGTAGGGATCTGAAGTGTATGAAGAGTTTGGATAAGCATTGGTTGGATTTGGCAACCTTACATAGAGATTTGCAGAACCTGAACCCGAGTACGAATTAATAGGATTTGACTGAGGGTTGTGAGGGAGAGTGCCCTGTGGATGCTGCTGCTGCTGCTGCTGCTGCTGTTGTTGTTGTGTGGCTGGTCCTGAAAGACGTAAAAGATCTGTAGATGTGAAAAGGAAAAAAACAAACAACCACACAACAAACAGCTTTAGAAAAAAAACCAAACCCAAACAACAACCCAACAAATGACATACTTTATAAGACTTTTCATGATATGTATCTATGAAATACCTAAGAAAAGTATATCATATGATGCATTAACAGAGACTCCCTTTCTCATACCTCAAACACAGTCCTTCAAGAAGACGAATAAATACTAAGGCTACTCTTCTTCTTTGGCAAATATCCAGTGGGATCAGATGTTAGTGGCAATGGGGAAAAGAGGACAGTGCAATCTGTTCAGAGTCACATGCACAAAATCCAAAGAGTTGAATCATCTTTTAAGTGGTCCATGAAAGGGGACATCAAAGTGCTCCCAAACAGCCGTGCACAAAATTACTTCCTTTTCCCCAAGAATATCTAATTCTTCTCATCTATACGAATAGAACTGTCTTCAAAATATGTCCCTAGCTTCATGTGAAAAAACAACATTCACTGATAGACAGAAGAGTGCAGTAATAAGTGAGATTAACTGAAGTCGTAAGAGCAAAAATGTCATTTATTAAAGTGCAATGACATCGTTTCATGGTCACAACCCTATTATCCTGGGTCATGGGACAGCTGACTTCTACTCATAGGTATTTCAGTGACCTTCTGGGTGGCCTTGGATGTATTGCTTTTTTCCTCTCTGAGAAAACTGCTGTAAGAATAAATTAGTCCTGATGAACCCCTTTGCTCAGGACTCTCAAAGCTACTGATGAAAACTGCCAGGGATTGTTGAGTGGATTTTTAAACTCTTACTCCACTATGGAAAAACTGTTTTGCTTTTGGTCTTGAGGCAGAGTATAAATAGTGGTAAAGAGGTTATGCTTGAATCCCCTCAAATTAGGAGGTTCTCTGTTACAGTGGCAGACATTGAGTGATGTGTAGGTCATTCTTTCTTTGGCAACAGCATCACACACTTCTCTTCATGGCTTCTAGCACTCCTAGTCTTTTAAAGATATGTTACAACACACTGGATGACAAGCAGAGTTTGCTTCCAGATTTCTACAGGTGTTAACTATCCAACAGTAAAGGATTTCTCATTGCAACTTTATTTTTTTTTTCTTCTCCGGAGTTGTACCAAATTCAGCACTCTAGTATTTATAAATATACAATATTGATATTCACTTCCAAGAATTCTCTCGCCTTTTTACTTCAATACGTTCTTGGGCTGAAAATAATGGTTTTCTTGAGACTGATTACAAACGGCCCTGGTTTCTAGGAACCTTACCGCTGTTGACAAAGATCCTGACCATATTCACGTGTTTACCTGCTAGCTGCTTTGCATGACCTCCCGCTTCAGTGTTGCCTTGCTTGTTGCGTGCTGCAGCAGACTTCTCTCTCTCAGCTTTGCTAGGCCCATTCTCCAAGGAGGAAAGCTTTTCTGCAGCTGCTTTCTTTGCTTCCAACTTCCTTTGCCGACAGGTCTTAACGGGCTCTGCTAACATCCTTACTTTTCGGCGAAAGGAGGTAAGGACCTGGATGCTGCCGTTCCTCTTCTTCTCCTCCTGGCCTTCAACACTTCCAAACTCATCCACATCAGAGACTTTGTACAACGGGAGCACGTGGAGCTGCTCATCTTCTGGTGTTTGGCCAATTTCACGATTGTCTTCTCTAGTTAGTGTGCAAACCTGTAGGAAGGGTGTATTAGAGATCTGAAACAATGTGTCTGCATTTTGCCTTGCCCTACCACTGTCAGCATTGGCATCTGGCAAGTTGTTTGTAAGCTACAAGTTTCTGTGCAATTTGTGCATACCACAAGCCTGAAGTTTCATTCCTTGCATTACTCTGTTGGACAGTGTTAAAAGAAGCACAAGGTATATATATTTATTTCTCTTGTGCTGAAATGGACATTATAGTTAGGGACCACCCTAATGTGAAATAAATCGTGATCCACTGTGCTGAGAGCTAAAGCAGTGGGACCTGGGACTTTGTACTCACCTGAAGATTTTTTCACTATAATACATGAGGTAGCTACCTATTAGAGATAGCGTGCAGTGTGACATACTGGCATTGTATTTCATTCCCAATCAGTGGTAGCTACCAAGACTTTGCAAAGGAGCCAATTACTGTAACGTTAATAATAAGATTTAAGAAAGTTACTGTTGTGTCATGCAGCAAGCTCGTTGTGTTAGTTCTGCTAAAACGGGTATTGGGTGGACTTTGGTGGAAAAAGATGCTGATGGACATATTCTGCAGCAAAATCATTACATCAGCTTGTTTTAGGAGGAAAGCTCAGCTGGAAATGTATATTGTATTGGTGGTGATTAACTTGACAATTAAGTCAGACGCTGGAAACAGGAAAAATTTAGTTGGAATTAAAGAGGCAGACACTCTACTGGGTTGTAATAAGAGCTGCACTGGGAATCTAGGTAGCTGTATTGTCACGGACAGAGTAGGCAAGGAACAGAAATAATCCAGTACACATAGAAAACCAGCCTGATTTTCTAGTATCTTCTACAGCCTTTGATGTACATGCTAGAAGTCAGAACTGAAGAGAGTAAAGGGTGCACGCACGATGCAAAGGATGGCAAGGCTTTCAGACTTTCTGCTAATCCCAAGCAGGAATAAAATTCAAAACTTTCAAAACTCTCTTGGGAAGAAGGTATTTGCTTCCACTTTATTAGAAGATACAATCCAAAGTTGCTAGAAAAGAAGTGTTTCAAGGGGACAAATATAAATCAGTTTGTCCCAGAAACACAGGAACAGGCATTTCAGCCCTGTTGGGACCTTCGTTCCATTGTCTTCACAGTTCCTCTTTCACCAGTTCTATATTAAACCTTTCTTTAATACAGTATCTCAGTTGAAAGATAAACTGTGTAGGGGATAATAAGCTATCTCAGTAACTTCTTAATGTTTCTGGGGTTTTTAGCAATCTGCATTAGGCAAGTATAAATTTACACAGGTGGGAGATAATGTATCAAAGACACGAGGTGAGTGCTGGAGTAAGGAGGCTGTTGCACATCACAGACTTACCAGTGTGCTCCCGTTCTGCATGTTGTGCAAGTCTCTGTGTGCATGAGCACAGAAGTCCAGGCAGGCAGTGACCCCTGAGAATGGGCGACCTTCTTTTAAACCCAGGCGACACTCGGGTGCTCTGTGTTCGTACTCGATCTGGAGAGACAGGACAGGTTTCATTGCAGCCGAGCTGGATGCTCCAGTATCAGCACCCAGCTAGCAATGAATGCTTGGCTGTGACAATGTGCAGGTCTCCCTAACATCTTGGACAACAAACAGATCTTGAAGGCAAATCAAATTAAGCAATTTGATGGCAATTTCGTATCCATGCTTCATTCCTTGCTGCTTTGTTCCCTGTTACCTTCTCTGGCATGATTGTGAAAATAGCCAATAATACTTTTCCTCGTGTATTACTTTTGATTTTCTGCCAGGGGTTGGTGTTTTTGATGACAAATGCAGCGCACGGTTTCCGTGACTGGCACTGTGAGAGTGATATGGTTGTGTAGACTGGAAGTATACCAAGCTTTTAAGGGAAAATGGCTTTAGAAAACTGACTTCAGAATAACTTCATGAAAAATAATAATTTGCTTTTTGATTTGTAATATTTTGGCATGCCAAACATGTATTTCATTAGCTTAAGTACAACTCTAACCCCTGACTAAAGAGAACTAGAGAGAATTCAGTCCAGACAGTATTTTGTACCCATGCACTCCTTATTAAGGAGATTTATAAAGAATTCATAATGCAACAATAAACCTAACACAAAAAGAAAGGATTTTGTAATGGAAGATCAAGCCTTAGAAAAATGGTGGTTTCATATTTTATTTAGAAAATTAAAAAAATGAAACCACATTTGTAAAATGCTTTGCTGAAATTCCTGAACCTTTCAAGTGAATGCGCAAAACATCTACACTTGGAACTTAATGGATCCCATTTTAAGTTAAGGTTAAATTAGAAGTTTTGCCAAGTCTTGATTCAGCATCACTAAAAATACATCTAGTTTGCTCACACACAGTTAGGTTTTATATTTGAATTATTTACTTCCCTGGAATCTGAAAATAAAAGAAGAACAAAACTTGAAGTGTGTAAACATCTTTGAAATTAAAGTGAGTGGTCTGAAATGTTAGCCAGACTATAACTGTCTGATTATAGTACACTGGTGCAACTGCTCTCTGAGATGTTCTACTGGGTCCAGTTGGGAAAGCAGACCCTTTAATCCAAAAGTGATCCAGATTTGCATTAGAATATATCCAGAAATTTCAAATTTCAGAATTTGAAGAGGGATTGGTTTTAGGGCTTTTTGTTTTTAGAACCTTTCACAGTATCATGCAAACTAGAATTTGATAATCTCTTGTTAAAGCCACTGACCATAGCTTGATGATGGTTTCCCCACAAATACAAGGTCTGTGTGAAACTCCTGAAATAGGCCAAACTATATACATGACTTATCATGTAAGGTAAAAATTGAAGCTTGTAAAAACATCTATTTTCAACAAATGTTGGGCAGGACCACAACTTACTTGGGGAAAATTTCTTTTGTGAATTTTTGTGGGAAAAGAAAGCAGCCCAAGCAAAGAACTATTTTATTGTTCACCATCCCCTCATTTTTCTTCTTCCTCTTCCTTTTTTCTCTTGCAGAACGTCTCTCAGATATTTGGACAGATAACCACAGCTAGTGGGCACACAGCCATAGTTTTCTTCATAGTGAGTCTTCAAATATTATCTGATCGGGTGAGTGAAGCTGGGTAAGTCTGTAGTGAATCTGCTTACCCTGTCTAGCTGCTACTAAATATGCAGTAAAGGAGTGAATTTTACAGTAGATAATAATGGGCAGTTCTGTACTGGTTTACTGTTACAGTTGAAAATCTGTCTTTTGCTGGTTGCTACAGTGTAATGCTGTCAACAGGAAAGCAAGATGATGTCACAGGTTGCAGCAGATGTTGATAGTTTGGAGACTGTAAGTTCTGTGAATATTCATAACAGTTGGGAACCCAAGCAATGAAAACGAAGGCCAGCAGTTACGTGTCTGCAAGTAGCATGTTGTCAAATTTTGATATAACTATCTGAAGGACGTTTAGTAATGAAATGTAGATGAGACACAGCCACACTGGTAACATCATCAAAGCTCTGAATGTGCTTGTGTCTGCAAACACTTGATTCACAAAAAAAATATGTGCGCACATTCCCCTCATGCAACAAGGCTGGTGCAGGCACTTGTGTGCATACACAGGGCTCAGTGTGTTCAAAATATAAAACTTCCCTTTAAAAGCACGTTTATCATGGCTATTTTGGTGAAAACTAAATTCATCTACCGCTTGAGAGAGCAGAAGTTAAACTGTGGCCTCAGGACCGGAGCGCAATACGATACGCTGCCTTCTGGCACTGTTGCCAATCTCACACCATCTTCACGGCAGTTTTGCTAGTTTAGCTGGTAACTCATGCTAAATCCAGAAATTTGTGTGTTAGAGCTGAGGAGTAAAGTAGTTTTACTATGCTGATATAGTGAAAAGATTAGTTCTATTTAGTGGACCAAATTCTGCTAGTTTAACTTGTGAAAGTGGAATTGTTCATTTCCATTTGTCCTTTCCCTGATGACAAAGAAATGCTGGCACAAAATGTACGTAATGGTTTGTTGCAAGGCTGAAGCACTAGAAGTGTGGTAAAAATCAGGTTATTTCCATGACTTTTCCAGTTCCTTTTTTCCCCTATCGTACCTGGTTGTTATATGCATCGGGTGCAAGCTTCTTGTAGGTAGGTGCCATCAGGGTTGACAGATTCTGCAAATTGGCTTCTAGTTTTTCTTCCTGTTAGGAGATGAAATAGAATTCAATGACATTTCCATACTGTATGTCTGGGATCTAAGCAGCTAGGCTCTCTACACAATTATGTTTACACTGATGCTTATGCAAAGGCCTAGACCATTATCATTCTTGACTAGACAGTAACTCTTGTGAATCTCCTTTTAATTTTACTGTTCCACAGCCCTTAAAGGAATGAAACAGTTACAGCAGAGTAGTAGGATCTTTGCAAGAGGCTGTCATATAGTGTAATTGTAATTTGTTTTATATTAAGAAGAATCACATTCTTCATCATGGAGGTGTTTTAGATCTAAGTGTGGTAATCCTCATCATTTTCCCTATTGGAGTTTTGGGAAAATAATACTCCTCAGACAGCTTGAGATATATAACATCAGAATGGTCCATCAAGTAAACCTGGCTAATTTAAGAGCTTTGTACATTGCAGTGACAGCACTTTGACACACTGAAGTATCTTTATGTGCAGCAATTAAAAAACATTGTAATATTGCACCCTTCAAAAACCTCCCAGTTCTTAAGCAATGAAGAATCATGGATGTGTCTAGTAATTGGTGATATGGAGGTAGGAATTACCACACTTCTTTTTTTCTATAAGATGTACACTCTCAAAATAAAGGATTCTTTAAAAATAAAGAAATCTAATAACATACTCCAGAGTTGTTCCCTATCCTCTCAGGATGAGAATCCCAAATTCAAACCCTCACTTTGTGAACCCCTTATTTTTAATTTCAAGTGCATAAAGAACCGTGGCATATTGAAGTGGTATACTTGTTTTTAGGAGTGTTTGTATTTTGGAAGGGTGTGAAGAACTGTGAAAAAACAGGTTTCAGAGAGGCATGTGTTTGGTGCATTAAAAGTCTGTAGCTCCTACTATGGGATCATATGCCAGTTTATGAGTCTAAAATGACATTATAAAATTGTCAAAAAGTATCTTGCTGTGTCCTTGTGGCTGCTGCAGGAATTTGGAGCTTTTGTATGGCCTGTAGGTTACCATTTGTTAATGTAACTTCTGTTTTTTATTGGTGAGACTCCTATTTGGGCTGACTAAATTTGCACCTGCTTGCCAGAAACCAGACTGGGCCACTGGAGCTTCACATGACTTCTTGGAGGTGTCCAGGAGTTGCTGCAGTCACAAGTTTAGAGATATCTTGTGTCCAGGCTAAGGTCAATGTTTGTTACTCTGACTCATTTTAAACATTTGCCAGTTTGCTGTAACACAGAGTCCAGTCTGGAAACATTTAGTGGGGCAGGACTTTATGTAGAATGAGTCTTCCCATCCTCTTCTTCCTATTGTCCTCTCAGAGTTTCATCATGTTTTTCTCCACTGAACCAGTCTGCTCTGGTTCCCAGTGGCAGTGTTATGTGCCATTAGTTGGTAAACCTTCCACTGTGCCACTGGGGAACGCCCAACTGCAGGCCTAATACAGCCAGAATTATTCAGGCAGTGCCCTCTCCTCTAACTGTGAAGGCCTGCACACAGGGTTTCAAGTCTCAGGGCTTTTACCAGCTGTCAGAATTTGGACAGTCAATTCAGCTGGCTCAGTGACTCAAATCAATTGGTTTTGACTGGCAGTTATTTAATTACCCTACTGGTACACCATCCAGGGAGGCCTCTGGCCCCTGCTCTCTTGTACTGTATCTCTATTTGCAGAGTGACATAAAACATTTCCTTGCAAATGAGGCTCATTTTAGAAATGGACACCAACCTCTTTTGGGTCGTCCCCCATCAGCTTAAACTTTCTTGGAATCTTGCTTCTGGCAAACTTACAACCATTGTAGTACATGCTCCAGGAGCAACCAAAGGAAAATGAAGCACCACAAGTTTCAGGGTCCAGCCCTTGACATGCACAGGTCCGTCTAGAAGAGAAGAGAATACAGCTGTTAGCAGCAGACAGGTCACCCTGGGACATTCCTGCAGTGGGGTTTGGCACTCTGCCAGCTTTGGGGGGAATCAGGTACAGATCGTCTTCCATCAGTAAAAAATGAAGAAACGGAAAAGGGAGGTTTACACACTATAGCAGAAAAATTTATCATAGTGAATAATTTCATGGTTACAAAGCAGGGTCTGTGGGGTTTGGACACCTCTGTGAGAAACCCGGCTTTGCTCAGAAGAGGGTATGTTTGCTTTGTATGTTTGCTGTGGTGCCTTGTTAGCTACTGATATTCATGGCACCTGAGGGGCTTATGCTGCCACCACTGCAAGAATGTGGGAGCCCTCTGGCAGGGGCTAAGCAAAAATTTTTGAAATATGACTCTACCCATGACGTCAAAGTAACATACAATGACAGCTATGGTAATTTTGGTCTACATGTTCTTGTCTCTCAGAAAGGCATGGGAAAATGATACAGTGCAATTTCCTTAGATTGAGGCTGGCTTCCGTAGGCTTACAGTATGATTTAGTGCATCTAGCTTCTCTTTCAGGGTTGAAGTATCAGCTATCCTGGCCCCTGCCGAGATGCTTCACAAGTCTGGGAAGATGTTTTTCCCTATTTATAGGAATGTGCATTTTGCTCTTCTTACAAGGTTTGTGGGCTTTCAAACCACCTGAAATAGGTGGGAAGGTTATACGTGTTTC
This sequence comes from Myiotriccus ornatus, assembly GCA_036023395.1. Taxonomy (NCBI): domain Eukaryota; kingdom Metazoa; phylum Chordata; class Aves; order Passeriformes; family Tyrannidae; genus Myiotriccus; species Myiotriccus ornatus. The sequence goes on along the minus strand of JAYRBT010000139.1, from coordinate 24,533,781 downwards.
AGGGTAATAGTATGACGATGGGGCTGCAAGTTTGCTGAGCACCCCCTCTGCTCCACTTACTCTTCGTTTAGGGCGCACCGCCGGTTCGTGAGCGTGCCGTACTTCCGCAGGGTGTCCGTGAGTTCGGAGTAGAGCTTGTCAGCCAGGCTTGTTGGGATTCCCTCCCAGACCAGGATGAGAATCACGATCACGGCCGTCTCACACGTGTGGCCTGCTCGCTCACGCACCAAGCAGAGTAGCTTTTCCTCCGGACTGCTTCTGCGGACTACCTGCATGCACAGCAACACACACCCCAGAGCCCCAACACAAACGGTGCATTTCTTAATGGGAAGAGCAGGAGAGCAGGAAACCTCAGCATTAGTGTGTGTGTCTAATCACTTCGTGATGTAGGCCAGGGCTACCCTTTCTGTTCAACGAAGCTGACTCTAAGAGGTTGATGGCATGGAAAGCTGTGGTGGAAAACAGCTTTGTAAAGGTATCCCCTGTGCTCTGATTCAGCAGGAATACTCTCCTGAATCTGTGTTATGGTTGTGGCCCAGTTTGATTGGTGAGCAAAAGGAAGTGAGTAGTGAGGTGTCTCCCTGCACAGAGCTGGATGGTGGGTGGACACCTGTGCTTAGGGCAGGAACTGGACATGGAAACTCTCTCCCCTTCCAAACTTAAGCAGCTAAATTTGTAATCAACCTCACAGTTTTGTGACTTGCTCTTACTACATACAGACATTACAGTGATGAGAGGAAAGCAGTAGATGTTCTTCAAATAAAACAGGATCCTTCCAGTAGCATAAGCAGTAAGAGTATTTCTGAAAAAAAAGGTGCAGTCTGGCAGGCATAAAGATCAGTTTTTCCTCATCTTGTCTTTCCCCAGCTGATCCAAAGCACTCAGTAATTTGTGCCAAAGTACAACAGTGTTTGACAAGAGGATGTCCTAACACCTCTCTCAAACTGGGAGTATTTTAAAGCACCCTATTTTAAAAACATTACAGTGTCCATTTACTGGACTTACTTGTAAGCTAAAATTAAACAGCAACGCAAATGTCTGGTGTTGTGAATCTTAAATTTAAGCAATCTAAGCAAAAGTTGCCTTATTTCTTAGGTTTTCATACCTTTAAGCCAAATTTTATTCTCACTGTTCTCCATGCAACAAGTAAACAGAGTGAGGGGTGGGTGGGAGCAGGATACAGGCACCCTGTAGTAGTGCTGCCGTTGAGCTATTCTAAGTTTCACAGTGTCACCTCACAGAAGGCCACGTCACTGCTGTCAGCTTACATGAACCATCATACTGAACTAGATTAATTTGTGTACATCACTTACCCATTTAGCAATTGGACATCCTTGAGAACTTTTGCCTTCTTTCCCAGTGTAGACAACCCTCTCAATCCTTATAGCTTTACCCTTCTGTCCAAATCTTAAACAAACAAAAAAATATGTACAATAAGCAGATTCATTTGGTTCTGAATGAACACTGAAAAGATGGAGCACATTTGCCAGTTTTGTCTTAGAAAAATAAACTACGAATTACAGGGAAAGGTGTGCAGTGTGGTTTATCTTGCTGATTTTATTAGTGTATTGATACATTAAGAGAGGCAAATGTCTTTATACATCACATCTATGGGTAAAAATTTTCAATATTACATGATTATTCCCAAACTTTTAAACCATTCCTTTAGACCACTTGTTATAGATGACATTTTGAAAAGTGGATTTAAAAAAAAAAAAAAGTCTATTTTGGTGAGGAATTTTATATTTTTCTTTTATTTCTGGGTGAAAGTTTTTTCTCTGAAATGTACATAATTAAGTTGTCATGGAACAGCTGGCATGCAATAGTCACTCTACTGATTTTCTGTTCTTGTTTCTGGCTTAGATAAAGTGAATCAATTAAGTCATGATTAATTTGCATCCTATCTATTTTATTTACTTTATCATCTGCTCATAAATTGTTACTTATTTACTTCTACCCAACTTCTGTACTCCAGTTAGGATCACAAGGTGCCCTCAAATGATGCCATTTGTGTTTGTCTTTTAGTGACCAAGGTGGGCAAGCTCAGCTCTTGCTGAAGCATTTAGTCAAGGTGGTTACGCTGTCAAGGCAGAATCCAGCTCCATGTGCAAGGAGAGCTGTTATCCAGAGAAAATGGGATCTGCTTTCCATGTTCTCTAAGGGACCAGGTGGAAATATGTGGCAAACACCAAGTGAGGCAAATCTGGACTTAGTAACAAGTGTCAGACCTGTTAGGCTGTTTGCATCTCAGGTCTCAGGGGAGGCCAAGAGACAGAAAGTGCAGTGACTGCAGCGTTACAGACTGAGCTGTGAATTACTGAGTGTTACAGACTCAGCTGCATGTCGGGGACTGGGCAGACTGCACTTCCATCACCATTTCTTGAATTCTGCCACTCTCATTGGAGTTACCTTTTTCTATTTAATAGCCAAGAGTGGGAACTAAATCACAGTCTCCTTGTTCTTTGCCTGTTACCTACAGAGCAGTCAAGATAGTTCCTTCCTGTTATGCAGCCATTTAATGACTCCTTGGGAACCTCTGACCTTTTTTCCCTCTTGTTTTTGCACTAAAATCTTCATGACATATTTAAGGGCCAATATTTGTATTTAAAGTTTTGTCCTGTCAAAGAAATGAAAAATGCTAATTTTTAGATGTGATCTCATTGCGAAGTTTCAGTGTCACAGGAAATTATACAAATAAAATCTAGTTGTAGTACACATGTTCTGCAGGCAACTGTTAGGTCACTTTTTCCTACTTAGGCTTGAATGTTAGTATTCATTTGCTTCTTTAATTAACCACGTTAAAAAAACATTTTTAAATCTTAACATTTTTTATCAGTTTTCTAATCTGCATTGCAGGACAACTGTGCAGATGCCTCTATAGAAATATGTTGTACATTACACACTGGGAATGAAATGGACCTTGTCTCAAATATTTTCAACTGTCAAAAGGAATTTGTGCCTGATGTTTGTCATGCTTGCTTTCAGGCAAAAGCTGATTGGCTTTAGAACTGGAGCAAAACTCACTGAGCATGAAGTAGGAATTGGGAGAAGGAAGAGGTAAAATGTATGTATCCACTGTGGATTCTGCAAGAAATTAGTTCTGGTGTAGCTAAAATATTAATTGAAAGTCTAAATCCAAATCCTAGTTTGTTTAGCAATGCTGATACCTTAAAAGTCAATCCGTATTCAAGGGAAGCCAGGTGAAAAGTGCTTCAGTTGTGATTAGTGTCACCAACTGCACACATATCTTTATAGTGAAGGGTCTTTTTTTCTTTAGGGATACAAAATTAACTGTTGAGGAGTTCTGGAGCTCTTCTGTCAGGGAATTACACCATTTATACCATGTGAACAGTTGAAAACTAGCCATTGTTCAAGTGGCAGCTGCTATACTCTCCTGAACCTGGCTGAGAAGATGCATGCTATCTATAGTCTCTCAGGATTTCCTTTTGCCAACATGAAATGAAATGGGAAAAAAAAAAAAAAAGAAAAAAGTGAAGTCAATATTAAGGTTGAAAAATTACATTTCAAAGTTAAAAAAAATGAAAAGAGTTTGATCTCTAATAATTGATGTTATGACATGAATGACTTTCCTCTTATTATTTGTAAATACTAAAGAATTAACCAGTCAGTGAGAGCTCTGGAGATAACAAATTGTAAAGAGCTTCTCCAGAGAGTCGGTGTTCATTCTCCTCTCACAGAAGGAAGCTGATTTATGTAGCTTACATGCATCTGAGCTGCTCTCAAAGCTAAAAACAATTTTTGGGGCAAGCCCTGCCCAGGAGTCACAGGGAAGGAAGTACTACGAAACAGAAAGGACCTTGGGACTTCAAGGTAATGCATGTTGGGGACTGGGGACTTGGGACTTAAAGGTAATCTGGGTTTAATCTGAAGGGTTTAATAGGCTCCAAGTGGCCCATGGTTGTACAGTGATGAGCCAAGCCAATAGACCTTGCTAAGAAACAGTGCTCCTTAGCTCAGACACAGCACTGCAATAATGCCCACTTGCTTTTGCTTCTTGCAACTAGCTGGAGCTTCACTGCAGTTCTGGAGTTCAGATTTTTAAGGTACAGGTTCCCATCTGTCTCTGACTTACTGAAGTTTTTTGTTTGCTTCTTTGTCCGGAGGGGAACTGAATTCTCAGATACCTCTAAAAATCTGGTCATTACTGTGTGCCCACCAAAAGCTACAAGTAATGCAGAATTCACAGGGCAGAAGTCATTTTTCTGACAGCTTTTGATTTAAATACCTTAGAAAGGCTGGTGGTTTTTGCACTCACATGTTTTTAAATAGCATAGATTATGTATCTACTCTGTGCCTTTAAAAATTCCTGATTTGATTGGCACTGATGTAACAAATACATCACGGGATGCAACATGATAACACGGATTGTCCACAATCAAGATAAGACTGGGTTTGTGCAATACTACAAGGAAGGGGGATGTTTTTTCACAAAACCACTTATCGATTCTTGGGCTGAAATCCTACCCAACAATTTTGTGGCACGCCTCTGGACGTAACCGAGCCAGATTTAGCCCTTTAGGGCTGTATTATATATTTAGTAATTCAGTGAGGGGGAACTAATGTTGAAGTTTGGTGCTTGGCTCTTCATCCTCCCTCTGCATTCTGGCATTCCCCTGCCCAGAGGGAACCACCAGCTCCATGCCTGCTTGTGCAGCCATTGCCAACCGTCCTGCTTGGCAGGCTGGTGAATGCTTGTTCCGGCTTGGGGTTTGCTGGCGTCTGTCTCAGAGTGTGCAGCCTGTGCCAGCCAGCAGACTATTAGCCCTGTCAAATATTGTGACTCTCCGGTGAATAGCACAGTGCGTCATGTTGGCAACACTGGAGTAGCTGAGCCTACAAGTAATTACTTGATTTGCAGTTGTTTATTTCTTTATGTGCAAAAGCTGGAAAAATTCTGACATCCACAAAAGGATAAACGTTAATCTGCTCTGTGCCTTTGCACTAATTACCTTTCTTCCATGATTTCTCTAATAGCTGCCACATTAGGACCGGCTCCTAGATGGGTATAGAAAGGACCTTCATCTTTTTCAATAATTTGCTCTGTTTAAAACAAAATAAAGGATTATTACTTTGAAGCTTAATTCTTTAATGCAAAATGTCACATTGCAAAGCCTACATCTAGCTTGTTGGAATACTGCTGTATGGGTCTGGGGTCAGAGTTTTCAAACACTGAGGTCTAAAGTATGCCCAGGCAATTTGTACAAGACATGCAAAGCACATGGCCAATCGTGCAAACAGCCGTGATAGGGACTGTGTGCCCTTTGCTAGCACAAACAGTCGTTTCACGTCTCAGGCTCTACACTGAAATTCAAAAGACGTTTTCCTGTTATCAACAAACAATTGTTTCTCCTTCTCCCACTTCCTCCTCTCCCAGTATCTAAAAAGGAGGATAAATGGGATACCAATGGTAAATATTGACGTTACTGAGCTGTACAATACTTGTTTTTAGCAGACATGTTAACAGTCTAGGAACCTACAGCTTGAGAAAGTGGCCGGTAAGGTTACACAGGGAATTCCTGCCACCCACAGAAAGACTGTGAAATGAGAAAAACAAAGTTTGCTGAAAGAAATCCTGCACAAGGCTTGGTCAAAATGCTTGTATGCTAAGAATGTGGCCTCAGTTTTCTGTGTGTAGGTAGGACCATGCCAACAATCACAATACATGCTATATGTTTGATTTGATACCAGGAGGCAGGCTCCAGCAGCGAGAAAGAAATGGCCATGCTCTGCTTGGGATCAGGAGGTGGAGCTGTGCTGACTGATGTCTGAATGCTGCCTTTATGTTTTCTGCCATGCTAACTCCAAGGGCTGGACGAGGTGGTGCTGCTCCTGATACACAGGCTCGGGAAGCATGACATAGGCATGCTATAAACTTGAACATGTCAGTGAGGGAATGGCTTAATTTCGTCTTCCTAAGGACAAGTATTGATAGGAAACAGCAATGGAAATGATTCCCAGAAAATTTGTGCCAGCAAATGGGAGAAACGATATTAAAAAAAAAAACAACAAACAACAACTGTGTTTTTAAAAAAACCAAAATGTTAGAGGTTGTTTCTTATAAAACAACAAGGAACAGCAAGGATTTGGCTTCCAGTTTTCTTTCTGGTAGCTTTGGAAATACACTATCTCCTGTTTTTGTTCCCATGGACCATCTCTGAGACATAGCCCCAAGCAAGGTCCATTTTGCAATTCTGGAGGAGCATTGATCCAACTTTCCTCTTTTACAGTTGGTACAAAATCCAAGTAACTGAAACTATAACAAAGATTTTTATTTTCCTCCCCCCCCCCCCTTTCTGTTGCTGAACCTTTCGTCTCAGCCTGAATAGTTTATCCACTAGACTCTGAAACTGCCTGTTAGACCTGGCTGTGTGCAGTGTCAGTATTATGGAAGCTCAGGCTATGAGGCCATGCCTATCACTCTACTTTGCTTCCCTCTGCTTTATTTTGTTATGTTGTTATTATGTGTCTACTGCTCAAGGAGAATGGATGTGAGGCCATAAGCATTCTGACTGAAAACTCAAATAGGTATTTGCTTCATGAAATGAGAAAGGGCCCATGTGTAGGGTTGGTAAGTGGAGTAGGCATAAGTGTATAAAATTCTAGTTTTATAAGTCTTCACTAATTACTGTTCTAAAAAAACCCACCCAAAATAATCTTCCAACAAAAACATCCAGCTAAGCCCCTGATCCCAACTGGAAGGCTCATTTCCTTCCTGTGAACTAGTATGTTTTTAGTACATCTCAGCACTTACCAACACAGCTGCAAGATGGGAAATCATACTGGGTTTTGGCAGGTGTGTCCAATAAATTTTTTACAGGAGTATCCAATAACTTGGAAGGTGAGTCTAAAAAATTATTGAGAACAGTTCCAGCTGTTCTTTTGGTCGGGGTTTTCTCAGCAGACAAGTTTGCTTGCTGATCTAAGATTGGAGTCTGAGTGACAAAATCTGCAGCACTGGTATTTCTTGACAGGATGGTAATAGGGCCTGCTGTTTCAACCTTCACATGTTTGGGTGATTTGAGAGTAAAAGTCTTATGATCAAACAGTGATTTGACCTGTATCTGTTTTAGCTGCTGTTCCATTGTCTCAATGATGCTCTTTTGTTGCATGTTCTCACAGCCAAAGTGCTGATTCTCTTGTTTAATTGCTTTTTTCCACATTTTGTTTTCCAGCTGTCCAGCTGATGGGCGCATGCAGGCATTAGACTTTGTGCCAGCCTCAGTTTTGATAGGCTTGCGTGCTGCAACGGGACCAATCTCGGGTTTGGGCTGCTGGTATGCTTGCTGCTCCTGTTTTTGCAAGAGGTGCCACCTTAGAGCAGCATGCTTTTGAAAATCCTTCGGGGTCTGGGACTGCACATGACAGCCTCTCTGGTCTTGGGAGTGTGGGGCAGTTTGGCTGTGTGGTAAGTACTGCTGAGGAATCTGTGGAGCGTTTTTGCTCGGGAGGTCTTGGTTCAGACTAGCACCATAGCATTGTGATGGCTGGAGTGGCGGTAGCTGTAAAACTGAGGCTTGTTGTGTCTGTTGCTCTTGTTCTTGAAAACAGTGATTCACATCTTGCTTTGTTGTCAAGTCATTTGAAAAATACTGAACATGTTGCAAGTCCTGCATTTTGTTGGCTCCAAAGCGTTCTACATTGGCGGCGCTTCCTTTCTTCTCGGAAACCAAGTGCATGTTGTTTGGGCATGGGTGCTGGAGACTAGCCTTTGCCTTCTGAGCGTACAGGGGAGCTTTGTTGTTCATGGTATGCATCTGCTCTAGGCCAAGCTGAGGGGTAGGCAGAGGGAATGCATTTGATTTCGTGTACTTATTCCCAGTTTGGAAACATTCCTCTCCTTTAAGCTGATTGAAGGATGGCCTGTCTAGAAGCTGTTCAGCATTGGTGTGAGAGTGGGATACGGTTCGGGGCAGTTCTTTATTTTTCATTTGCAGAGACTGCTGCTGGTTTGAAGTTATCTGTGGACTACATGGCAATTGCACCTGATGCGTCTGTTTTTGAAGCATCTGTTGCAAAATGTGTGAATGCAGGAACTGCCCATTTTCCCCTGGCTGGGGATTCAAGTGCTGCTGTTTCAAGGGGGCTCCTAGAGACTGTTCAGCTTGTTGTTTTTCTGGTCTTTCCTGGAAATGGAGCTGCTGCGGAGGGTGTTGCTGCACTTGGGACTTGAGCAGGGAATCCACCTTTGTGAGCTGTGGCTGCGGTGAGTGTTTCTGGAACGGCAGCTGCTGGTCAGCTGGGGGATGCGGCTGCAGCTGGGAGCTCTCGCTTTTGTACAGCGAAGGAAGTTGTTCCTGTTGCATTATCTTCTGGCTCCGGGGCTGTCCTGAAGGCCCCTTTAATGAATCAGGACTTCCAGCATACTGTTTTGTGTAGACTGTTTGGGCTGTGTTTGGCTGGCACTGAAGAATTGATCGCAGTAATGCTTCGCTGGGCTTTTGGGGAGGCTCTCTCTGGCGGAACTGTGTGGAAACCAGTTCTATCCAGGCTGGTTTTGAATAATGTTGAGCCTGTTGGACAGGCTCTTTCACTTGGTCCTTTTCTTTGTCGGGAGGAGTCTCAGGTTCTCTCTGTCCTGGAAAATGCTGATAGTGTTGTTGCAGCTCACCCTCAGTTCCGCGCGTGTGCAGGTTTTGGAGGGGAGGTTCTGACGCCAGCGTCACTTCTTCGGGGCACTGCTGGATTGAGGCGGGCACAGCAGCTTGTGAGTTGCTTTCACTGACACCTTGTTGTGACGTTTGTGCCTGCTGCAGAAGTCTCTGCTGAGGGTGAAGTTGTTGTTGGCTGAGGCTGGGACTTTCTGACACTGGTCCCTCCTGTTGTCCTTCATTCTTTATCCTCCCAGGAAGAGTTTCATCACATCTGCTGTCATAGGAATGGTGTCCTTCTTGCACCATGGCAGACAGTGCACTGTTCATTTCTGGAGCAGGAGGAGTGGAGGAATCTTTGTGAAACATTGAGTTCTGTGTAAAGAAAGCACCATTATTTTCTGCTTGCTCAGAGTACCTTTCCAGAGTGGTGCTCTGAGCTTGCAGGTTACTGCTGGAACTTAAAGAGAGGTCTTGGTTGGGAACCTGCCCTATGCTTCCATGAACGTTACTGCTTCCTACGGGTAACTTGTGTGGATCATAGCCTGGAATCTGTTCCTGTAGCTGTAGTTCTGGTTTCTGAAACAAACAGCTACCTGGCAATACAGGTGGTTTACTGGAGTCTTCTGTGTTGTAGACCTCAGTAACCACTACAGCTGGCACTTGAGGCAGCTCAGAGTTTGAGGTCTGTGGGGAAGTGATCTGCCCTGAGGTATGGGATGAATGCGTTGTCTCATAGGACAACTCATTAGTAGCCTGACTGGTAATGGCATCGATATGAGATGTGTTCTTCTGCATTGCTATGGAAACATGTTCTGGATAATATTGAGACAGTGTTTTCTCCAGGAGTTCACCACGCATGCTTTCCATGGAAGAGGCAGAAACTGTAGCACCATTAGGCATTGGCACTGCCTTGTTCTTAAGTAGTAAGACAATGTCCCTGTTGTGGCAATGAACGTTTTCCTGCTCCTGCTCATCCTGAATCAGGAGGTCATGAGGGTTTTCTGAACCACCACTGTTGTATCTTGTAGAAGGTATCAAATCTGAAGCTTCATTTTCTTGTCTTGTAAAACTCTCAGGTTTCTTCTCGCTGTAACAATTGGAGACACTTGGTTTTTCACCATTATCCTCTGGCTCATCTTTTTCTCCGTTTACCTCTTTGTCTTGTTTCACTTTCTTGCTCTCATGAAGTCCATACAGAGAGGGCTCACTAAAAGTGCGTTTTATCCCACCATTTTGCATATATTTGGAATATACTTTCTTGTCTTGTAAAAGGTCGGGGCTCACGCAGTTGTTTGGACTTCCCTTCGGGTGGGGCACTCCGTAGTTGCTTTTAATGAATAGCGGCTTGTGGTCTCCGTTTACTTCGACTCCAGGCCTCTCTGCTGCTGGACTTCCATTCTGTAGCTTCACTGTGGAAGGCTCTGGCTGGCACACGTGAGAAGGCTGCGGTATTAGAAATGGACTCAATCTATTGCCGTCAACATGGTTGGTTCTGTCCTGTTCCATCTGGCCTGCTCCGGGGCCATCCACAAGGCTACCCTCCAAATGTATCTGAGGGAGAGAAGAAACGGGAGAGAATCCAAGTCAGTTTTTGTTTCCATTGATGGACAGCTGGTTACCAACAGTTCCCGCAGCATTCAAGCACCCGATGCCCTGACCAGCTCCCATACAAAACGTGAGCTTGGAGGCTCACCTGAGGAGTGTTTCACTATCCTATTGCATTTTGCAGCCCCACACCTCCCTTTTTCTTAAAGACTTATTCTTCAAGATGAAAAGAGAGTGAAAATACAGAAGGGCTTCCTTACTGCCACTTAACAAACAAGCAGACATTTTATCAGAAAAAAAAAACTCATAACGGTGCAAAAAATATTCTCTGCTTTTGAATGATTTGCATAGACTCGTCTGTCATCACATTTTGCCCTTGGTAAGGCAGAAAGTCATGCTGAAACCATGGATCCCAGACTTGGTGCTAATCCCTTCTTTTGATTAAGTGTGCCAAAGCTCTTTTGTCTGACTTGAAGGATTATTGCCACCAAGTTTGTCAGTTAGAGGCGAAAATGTTCTTTTTTTTCTGTCCTCAGCTGTCTGAAAGGGTCTTTTAAAACTGGCATTCCTAAAGAGCATGCAAGAGGCACAGTACACATTAGAAAAAGCCATGCTTGACTGCTGTCCATAGGAACTCTTACAGTTCATCAACACCTTGGTAAGTGTTGACAGAAACAAACTGAGTGATTTCTGAAAGGTTTGGTGGAAGTGGTATTTTTTCAGGTATTAATATCCTTTAACATTTACATATAGACATCACGCATGGCTAAAACTATGCATTTGGGTTTTGAACAGCTGTGAAGCTAGGGTTTTTTTCTTCTTTGTTTGGATGGGAAATCCCATTTTCTCATATACTCTTTATATTTTTGTTTACAAAATGAAGGTTTTAGCTGGATAGAAGTACTGACAGTGTGCAGTCAACAAATTCCATATAATGACAAGCTAATCCTGTTCACATGGATCTTCCCAGGATTCACAGTCCCAGTTAACATAGATAAAGCCCTTGTTTGACTCTGCTTGTAATTTATTCATTGTTGGCTTTATGGCTCTCAACCAGTCACAAATGACAGAAGACAGACTAGCAGTGGGTCTTAAGAGATGTGAGGTTGCACAGAAAAAATTTGGACATGTAAATGGCTTTGTTCTGAAGCTTTTACTTTTAGTTTGCGTAAAGGGGAATCTGAATGGTCCTCCATTACCACATCCCTGGCTGGACTGCTAAGTCAGGAGAAACACTACACATGGCTGGTATTGCCACTACATAGGAAGAGCTACTAAACTGAAAAACCCTTATGGTTGCTCTGCTTATGTATTTATCCTACATTAATATTTTTTATGTTATTAAAATGTAATTTAAAATGTTATTTAAATGTAATTTATAGTTTTCAGTGCAATATTGCCTTAGTTGAGTAATATGATTTTAAAATGCTTTAAAAAGTAATACTAATTAATGAAATTCATTTCATCCAGCAGAATCCCCTCTGCTCGCAGCCCTGTTTTCAGTAGCAGGACAATTCAAATGTACATTTTGACTGACAAGCACCTATATGATGACCTGTATTCACTTCCTCCATGTCCCAAACTCGTTTATAGATTTACTTTTGACCTCTTGAAGTTGTTTTTTTTGTTGTTGTTTTCTTCCTTTACTCGATTTATGTTTTGTAAGACAGAAGTAGAGAAGTTCTCTCTGCAAGCAATGGTACTTTAAAACAGAGTTTTTTCAGAGAGAGCTAAGAACAGGGAGATGGAAAAGAATGTTTGTCGACCTTGCCTATTTTTTTGACAAGGTAAGGAAGGCTCCTTCCCTTCTAGATATATTTCAGTATATTTCCCATCCTAGCTTTGTAGTACTACAAGACATGAGCCTTTGGAGCTTTCCCAGGGAGACAATGTTCTGTGCTTAGCAGAAAGCAGTGTGAAAAGGATTCCTCTGATGTGTCATTCTAGGCCAGGCAGCAGAATGATGCTCCCAGGGTGTCTCAAAAATAAAATGTCAGCCTAATTTGGAAGCCATTTTTTGCCTTCACACGTTTCATACCTAAAAATTGCAGGTGAACCGCAACTCAGACACGAGTGTGTGGGCTGCTGTATTTCACAAGTATGAAATGAAATAAAGGCACCATAGTAATTAACACTGTGCTGTCAAGCTGCTTCTAAAAGATTTAGTTATTTTTAAAAAGTTTTGGTCTGTGCGAGTGAGCCATGAGAAACTTTTTCTCTGGCCCTCAAAGTCTGCCGTGCTGCTTGTGTTCTGGTGTACCCTGTGGGTTGCAACTAAATTCCTTCTGATAATTCCCAGGCAATCTTTCTTTTCAACTCCTTACTAATAGGTAAAAATACCTTTTTTGTTTACAAGTGGGGGCTCCCCAACTTCTCTAAACTTAACTTGCAAATCCCTCAAAGGAGCACATCTGTGGTCCAGAAAAGAGTCTTGGTTCCTGCTGTCCTCAAAACCCACAAGGTTATCTTCAGTGTGTGACATGGACTATTATTCACAGTATTCTCAAAGACTTCATGGTATGAGTCAACCAGTTCCCCCAAAATCTGATAATCTCCAGTAAAAAGCACTGGCATTAGATACTGCAAAGAACATGGGAATAATTTGGTTAAAGTACAAAGTCCATTCATCCATTAAAAGTGCCAGATTTGCATTCTTTGATGTGCGTCTAGGATTAGGGTGACTTTGCATGACACTTCTTTCTCTCTCTCTCTCTACACTCAAGTATCACTATCCTTAAGTGACACATGAGTACAAATCTTCCTCAAGCAGCTACAAATCACAGCAATAATTTGTAATGTAGAACTGGAAAAAGATAAATGGCAGTGATACCTTTATTACTGGTTTTAATGGGGACACTGTGAAGATATTCTTACAGCTTACTACTAAGTAGACCTGGCTGCTCCGTGAAAAGTCTTTGTGGTCTTCCTTATAATTATTGTGGGGTGAATTCTTTGCCTCTCAAAGTAAATCTACCTTTCCCTAAATGTGGCAGTTAGTCTTTTTTCTCTTTCCCATAACCGTATTTTATCCAGGCCATTTGGAAGCTCCACACATTTTTCTTGAGCTATAATCCATTAGAAATTCAAGTCACATCAGCAGCATCTGTGAAACAATTACTGCATCTAGGACTGACTCTGCAGTCTAATCCATCATAATTATGACTGGCCTCTTTGAAGATGCCACGATGCGTGACTTAAATATAGCACATTACTGTGCAAATGGATCAGCATCTCATCCCACCAATATGCATTCAAGTTATAATTCAGACTACCACTGTTTGACTTTTTCAGATGCAATTGATGTATGTACATTTATTTCTTGCCGCATATGGGGCACAAATTGGAAATCAGGTACTGAGCAAGAGTTTTGAGTTTTTTTCGTATTTGTTTTATGGGCAAGTTTGGCAAATTTTTACTACCTCTTTCCAGTACAATACTGTGGAGCATGTTGTTAAGAGCACACCAAACATTTCTGCAGCAACAAAAAGTACTCTAGAAAATCTTTCTTTACTTTTAGCCTGTTCTAGAAGTTCACACCTTATTTTCTATAGCACCCGTATCTGGGGAGTTTGTGAATGCAGAGCAGCTCAGATGAATGAATGGACAAACAAACCCACTGCAGGGGAGTACAATCTTCTGCAAAACTAGGCAAGGTTCCCAAGAGGAAAAGTAGGTGGGGGGATGCTGTGGTAGAGCACTTGTGGCCCTGAAATGATCAAAAGGTGGGATGTCAGATGGGTTGTTTCCCCTTCGGGAGTTAGCTCGGATAGACATTTATCTCCTCAGAGGTTTTTCTTCCCAGCAAAAATATACCACCTCAAATCACGGCCTCAGCTGACTTGTGCTCAACTGATTATCAGGAAGAGACTCAGGAAAGCAATAGTCAGACACCTGGAAGCTTGTTGATGGCTCATGGGGTTGTTCCTGAAGTGCTGCCACAGCCTCCATCCTGCTGGCACCCTTCTGCCACTGGCTGGATGGCACAGAGGTCTAAACTGCTCCCAGACAAGAAACCTCTGCAGCTCTTTCTAGACAGGAGGTGAATTTACCTTATGTCTCGCCAAAATGCAGTTTGGTAAGTTGTACTTTCTGCTTACACTCTCCTGCTCCTATCATCTGGGTACACTAGCTGGCTTCACAGCTTGATTTGCTGTGTATTGTTATGTGCTCTTGAGCAGTTGCATCTCTCCTCTGGAGCTTATGCCTCTGGCAAAGAGTTCTAAATCCTAAACTTTTGACACGTGGTGTTAAGGGTTTTTCTTTTCCTATTTAATCAATGAATGAAAATTCGAGAAAAGACACAAGTGGTTATTCCTAAGTAAGGACATACATGACATTATCAGAAAGCTCAATATCTGCTTTTAACCCGCAAATCTTCTGGACTTGCACACATGCAAAATGATTAATTAATACTGATTAACTCTGTGCCAAAGTTTTCTCTAATTTAAAATTGGAACAACATGTATAAGAAGTTATAATGATGCTCAACATAGTGATTTGTGGCCATGTGGTTATTGTGGTACATAGTTTGTCTCTGGCCTATCTAAGCACCAGTTGCTGCAGCTGTGCCCTGGGTTAACACCCGTAAGCAGCTGCCAGTGTCCCTGGAGGAGAAAAGATGAGCAGGTAACTCAGAAGGCTTATGGGTGACATAAGCCATCAAACCTTCTTATTAGCGAGACATTCCCATTACTGCTGGGATAAAACTTGAAAAGTGGGGTATAGTTTAAGGATTTCCTGTATGTTTTGCACTTAAGGTACTCCAAGTTTATACACTGAGAAACAATACAAGCTTCCACATGGAAACTTTAGGGCAGAGGAAAGACCGGGACAGATTCAAGAGAGATTGCATTCATACCCAAGGTGAATTGAGGCTCTAAACCCCACAACATGCCCTAAGGGTTTGCTCTGCTCCTTACCAGCATCACTGCTGCCCCACTGCAAGTGTGGTGGCTGAGGAAAACACAGTGAAACTTCAAGGCAGATGTAAAGGAGGCCCCAGAAGGACAAGGACATTCTGTTGTTAGCTGGGCTATGTGGCTTACAATAGAGTTCTTTTGCACTACAGTCAGCTGTCTCTTCATTTGATAGTTTATTTATTCAGGACGTTAGCAATACTTTGGAAAAAACTTGCAGAAGGATGCCATGCCTTGCTTGTCCCTTGGAGATTTTTAGCTAAGGCTATATTTCTTTCTAAAATATCTAAATATCTAAAATATCTAAAAGTCTTATTGTAGCTCTAAAAAGCAGTTAAGGGGTTAATCTAGAAATTCCTGAAAGACACTGTGACTGTATTCCGCAGGAGGTCATATTACATGAATATAATTGTCTTCTCTGGCATTTAGATCTATGATAATCTGTGTCAAACAAAAGAAAATGTGGGATGGATAAAATTTGTTATCTAATTTATGCCTAATTTACCCTTAATTTACAGGGGAAAATGGTGACTAGCAAATATAGATATAAGCAGACATAAGGGAACGAAGAGCTTGGGATTTGTGACATATGAGGATTAATAATTCATTAAATCTTATCCGAGCCAGAAGCTTCATAATTCATGCATTTTTTAAATCAACTAGTGCTAGCCCCCCCTCAGTTTACTGACATCAGTTCTTGCATTTCTGTGATATAATGGTCTAATTGCAAAAGCACTCGAATCAGTTAGATTTTTGACCTTAATAGAGAGGGCATCATAGTAAAGCTAAACTGCTCTGCACAGTGATTTCCCCTTGCTGCATTATATAACCATCAACAGGACTGGATACTGCATAATGTCTACCCAGATGTGAAGAATGGCACTATTTTAACAATTGCATAAAATCAAGAGAAGTAAAAATTAAATGCCTCTACAATACAGGTGGAAAAAAAATTATGCAAAGGAAATTAATTCAGAAATATAAAATGCAGTAAATAGAAATTATAATGATGCATCACACAGCTCTCCAATTCCTATTTTTTCTGATTCATGCCCTGTACAAACTTTGTACGTAATTGTAATACGTAGCATTTCCAACAGAAGAACACAACTCTTCAAGTAGTTGCTTGTAATGCCACCATAGTATGACTAGATTAGAAATGTTTCCGAAAAGGTCAAACTTTAGAACCAGGTTGGATTTAAGAGACAAAAGCACCCTCTCGCTGCAATAAGCAGATCATTCAAGGTGAGTTTGGCACCTCTGCTTGTTCTTGCCAGTTGTAAGCTGTTTTCAGTAGTTTAGGTTTGAAATGTGGTGGATCCAGGTGGTTTATACTGACAGACATTCCACAGAGCTATACTGCTCCCCCGGATAACCTGTTTGACATTACCTTGTGTGCTGGTATGCCAGCATACTCTAAAACCAGCATTGCTCAATTTCTTGAGCACCACCTTAACTATTAGACATCTATAACCAATACAGGAAAGCTGAATTAAAACACCCTTTCATCTTTGCTGGTTTTGAGAGTCTTTGATGATTGTAATAGGAAGGCTGTGGGAATGGGAGTTACAGCCGTAAATCCCAGGGGTGCTCAAATAAATGTGTGCTGAGTGAGATCCTTCTGTGCCTGGGTATAATGAGAAATTTCTCTCATGTGCCTGCGAAGTTTGGACCATCAGGACTGTTTCAAACTGTGACCCACACAAGGCATCATTCGGGTGATTCTCCAGTGCCTATGAATTCAACATCGGCAAACATGCTGGGGTTGGAAAACAGAACCAAGTCTTTTTTTTCTTCATCTCAGTCAGTTACTACCCTAGGTTAGGTGTGCTCTGGAAAGGCTGTCGGTGTACAACTGATGCTTAGACCTGTTTCTGATTTCTGGAGAAATGCTGTAATCTGAGGGATGGTTTTCCTCTCAGTACTCAGCTACCGCATGTGTCAAATGGTAATGGTGATACTGGCTGCTGATTAACATCAGCTCCCCAAGAGCCATAGCTGACGGCTCTCGCTATCCCAGCCAAGCTCCGCAGCGCATGAGCTTCTTCTGTGAGAACGCGAGGATAAGCGAGCGTTGGTGACTGAACTGTCCTTCAAGACACGCTTGATGTTATCAACCTGCTGTTTAGGGAAGGTCACCAAGAGGTCAGTGTCATCATTATCTTCCAGTTTCTGTGATCTTTGTCCATCTGGCTTCAGACCTGGATCTAGCGTGGATTTCTTGTGTTGATGACTTCCTAACACCAGTCAAAGGTCAGTTATCCATGATGATTTCATCACAGCTTTTGGCAGAGTAAAAAGCCACGGAAAAGAAAAGGAAAAACCACTGTCAAGCTGAAGATTTCAGGGTTTCATCGTGTTGGGACAGTAACATTAGAAAACAGGAAGAAAAATAGTCCTGTTTGGCATATGAGTGGAAGAACTGATAGAAGAGAGTAAAATGTTGTGGGCTGCAGTGTCCTCAGAAAACCTGTTTTCACAGCTCTGTTTTCCATTATCCTTTTAACTTCAAATCCTGTAGGTCTCCCAGTTCTGCTGAAAACAGAATTTTTAATGAAATGAAGTTTTCTTAAATTTCTTCTCCGAAAGTTGAAGGTCATACTGAGAGGAGAGGGAGGAGAATGCAAAGAGAAGGGTTGATGACTCCAAGGATTACTCTGACAAGTGCTCCTGCACGTCCCGATGATAAAGCATAGCTTTCATACCTTTCACTGGCCTCACTATGGTAGTAGCCTTTACGCCCCTCTACACATTCCTCCTCTGTTTTTCTCATGCTTCTGCCACACCTAAGCTGGGATCCTGTAGTGAACTCAGTTTTCAGTGACTACGCTTTGGGAAAGGAGAGGCAGCGCAGAGGCAGCTCCCACACTCCCCAGTGCACACTGTGTATGCCCATGTGCCCCAGGGGCAGGTGCTGGGGATCCCTGCCAGGGGCGGTGAGCCACGAGATACCTCGTGTCCATACGCGAGATGCTGCATGCCGCTGCACGTCCTTCTGGGGATTTGCTTTCAGACAGTGAAGGTGGAGAAGTTGAGCCAAAACAAGGGTACCGGCTTTTGAAAGATCTTGTGCTGCTTTAATTTTTGCATGATTTGATTTAAAAATGTGTTTTTATGCCCACTTGTGATTTAGATTTATTCCTTCCAATTTGTGCCTTTCACGACTTACAAACCAGACCAACTGCTCACAAACACATGGGAAAAATAGGTTTGTCAGTGCCCTGTTCCTTGGCTTCAGGGCAACACCATCCAGACATGTACCAGTCCACTCCAACCTGTTTTCAAAAGTCTCTAATGATGAGGGTTGCATAATAACACACAGTTACAAACAGTACTTCATTAATCTTACTTATTAGAAAGCTTCTACCATTTAAAACATAACCTTAGACCAGCTCATCCCATCTGCCACAGACATGCGGAGCAGGTTTTTTTCCTTCTGTGCTACAGCTTCTTTCTCCCTATGTAACTGAAGACTGTCATTAATGCTTCCCTCTTAGACAGAATAAACAACCCGGTTCATGACATCCGATCTCCTCCCTGGGTGGATCTATATCCATACCATTTGTTCCCTGACCAGATGCACAGAGGTCACAAAGCAAATCCACAGTCTGTTCTTTGGAGGCATTATGCACATGCCACAGTCTGCTAGATTTTCTCCAAATTCAGATGTTTTATATACAAGCAATTATAATATATGTCTATATAATCTTCCATATACCTGGATGAATTACCTTGGCTTTCCCCCCAATAACTAAGATCAGTTTTATTCCTTCACTGTGTAAATCACTGAAATCAACAAAACAGGCTTGTTACTTCTAACAGGGCATTATAGAGGAGGTTGTTCTTTAAAACTTGACTTCCGGATGCTTAAGCCTGTGAGCTACGAGCACAAACATATCTTCTGACTCCCACTGCTGCTGAGGCACCACAGAAGATAAGAATCTAATGCATTTTTAGATGTCTATTAGAAGGTGCTCCCTGGAGCTATGGTTGCCATTCAGCTTCTTTCTGCATTCGTGTGTGGTCTTCAGGAACAGTCTTCATGTGGGTTATTCCAATCCACGCACAACAATGGCATGGATTATTGTGCTGAAAACCAGATCTGAGAAAACAGTTACAGCTGCCTCTCCAGATGTTAAAGAGATGAAAGACAAGGTGCTTTTGATGACCAGAGCCAGCTGACAACCTAAGAGCAGTCGAGGTCTAACCCTGATAAAAGCACAGCTCTGGGAGAGAAATGAAACATGGGAGCCAACACTGCCTTGCCACAGTTCTAAGCACACGAGGGAGCTTGGCATGGGTGCTGTTGACATCCCCTTAAGTTTTAGGTTGAAGATGTGGGACTGCTTTTCATTCTGAATACTCAGCATAGAAACTTGGAAAGAACTTGGTCATTGGCTAATCTTAGATAAAAGGGCCGAGGCCTAAACACCTTTTAAGTCAAGAGACACCCACTTCACACCATGCTAGCATTTATTGAGCCTAGCTTCTTAAGACTGCCTTGAAGAACAGATTTTCTGTAGTTACCATCTTGGCTGCAGTAATGTTCCCCCCTTTCTAATTTTAGCTTTGTATCACTTTGCAAGAGAGTTTTCAGGATTTTCTTTAGAAGGCCACTATTAATCTTGTCCTGAGGACCAAGTGATAGGCTCCAGTTCATGCTTCCACACAACTGAGGCCATTTCTAAGTTCCTTTTTATCTTGTTATATCCTCGCTTCCAAATAACGTGGGGTTTATGTATAGCTATTTAAAACTTCATAATATTTAAGTATAAATGGGCAGTGTATACAGACTTTTACATGTTTTGTGGCAAAAAAACCTACTAGAGTATTACTAGAGAAAAAAAATATTACAGGGAGACAGGCTTTTTCCTTTCTGTGGAATCTCCCTTCAGTGTTTCAGGGAAACTGGAAACCAGTAACAAGTCTAGATGTTTTGAATGGGATGTCTGCTTAAATACACAGCTCTAACATGAAAGTTTCTCCCTTTAACCAAAATAAAAGACTGGATAGAAACTTGGGATTCCTGTGCCGAGAAACAGTTGGGATCTCGGAACGTGCTGGCATGCCTGCTTTCTTATAATTTCCAATAATTCAAAGCAACATTGTTTCTCCTGTTTAAATTTTCTTCTTTGTGGCGAGATGCAACATGAAGAGGCAGAAAATTTACTGCTGCCAAGCTAAAAGGAGTGGGGGGGAACTGGCAGATTGTGTTTTAACTCTCACTAAGACTTTTAGACTCCCACAGCTGACACTTGGAAAGCGGTATTTGAGCAGTCCTGAAGGGAACTGCAACACTTCTCTCTCTGTCCTTCCTTTTCAAATATTTTCAAAGCTTTGAAAACAGTCGGTTGTTCTTCGTTCTGGCAACGCGCCATTTGCTGCCGGCTCACATCAGTTCATAGTCTTCTGAGGTATCCAGTGGCCTGCATGGATTTGAGAGAGTTTGAAGCTCTAATGAAAGACCTTTGATATTCTGGGATATTTAAGAGACATACAGAAATGGGTGAGCTAAAAGAGCTGTTGTCAGTTCCCGCAAAGCCCACTTCATATTCCCAGTCACGAGATACCATTTCACTAATTGATTATTGTCTGTCCACAACACAGTCACGCTCTTAGTGCACAAAAAAGCACTGTGGATGAAAAGCTCGCCATAACAAAGTACACACTCAACTGGATTTAGAAAGCTGGGAACTACACACAAATGTAAGATATGGGACTACTTTGAATGAAACTCATAAATCATATCTGGGACTTTTTTTCAGCTTAAGTAAACGTCTTTACTACAGATGATGAAAATTAACAGAAGCCTTTTAAAGGCCTCTCTTCAGTCTTCCTAAGAAGACCTAAGCAGGTGAACTCTCCTCCAAAGGGTCAGGTGACTTTTTGTTTTTTAAATCCACACCTCCAGCAATGAGGACCTAATCCCACAGGTCCTGTAGAACTGCTCCTAGCTGGCAAGGTTATGCAAAGTGTTTGCCAGGCTAGTCATTCAGCCAGCAGCCTAAGAGCTGCCGTGGTCTTGAGCTGAGGAATGCAGGTGTAGGAAAAGAACAACTTGCGTTGTGCTGGTTGAGTTCCCGTAAGCGTCTGTGTGTCATTGTAGGTGAAGTGTGATTGCACAGCACAGTCACTGCTTTTCTTGCCAACACAAACCTACGCTCCCTCTTTGACCCTTGCCTTCCCCAAAACACACCAGGGAGAGAACAGTTTTGGGGGCAAATCAAGGATGACAGGCATGAAGCTCTGATATATGCAACTGTTTTTGCTCAGAAGAAAATAAAGTGCAGTCTGGGATTGGCTGTATTACCTCTGGGAGCATTGGACAGCTGCTTTTTCTTAAAAAAAAAAAAGTGGTGGGGGTTGGGAGAAGAGAGGAGACAGATATCAGGATACTAAATGTCTAATGCACTCATTTAAGCTAACATGCAAGCCACTGTCAAAACGCATATAAGGGCATTTTAGTTTTGGTTTGTTAACATTTGAGGGTCAGCCAGGTTGATTATGAGAAAATGAGCTAACAATTTTACTGTGGGAAGGGTGGGGGACGATGAATGGCAAAGTTTATCTGCTCATTACATTCACCAGCAAACAAACCTTCCTAACAGCCTCATCTAGCTCACAAAAACTTGCATGGAAATGATGTTTAAAATATCAGATGCATGCCTCAGTTCCCCAAATCAAAATTGTCTTAAAAGTCTATGATAAGTATTGATGATTAAGCAAATGTTCTGAAAAGTTAGTTGCATGTAAAATTAGAAGTAAAAATGAGATAGGCAGAAAAAAACATGCTGGAGTACCTCCAGTTAACCTTTAAAAAAGCATGTGAAGGACAGGACTAAAGCAAATCAGGTGAATGCTGGAGACAGGCTGTGTTCCCATACTGCTGTGCACCAACTCTGCAGCATGTCTTCTCCATCACAGAAATTATGGAACGAAGCTGTTTGGAGTCTGTGTTCAGGGTGCTGATGCCTCCGAGCCCATTCTGTTTCCTACCTTCCCCCTCTAGCACTTTTAAGTCCTTTCAACTGACCAATCCCAACAAAACCATGCTCCTCTCTTCAAACAGAGGGGCCAGCTGGGCATGCAGTGGATACAGGGCGTGTGTCAGCACCATCCTGCAGGGCCCCAGTTCCCTCCTGGAAACTGATGGGAATCCCAGAAACTCCCGACCTCCCCCTGCCTGAGCTCCCCGCCCCAGCCCTTGTTCCTGGAGCTGTGGAGGCAGAGATGTCTTCAGACTTGTCATAAGTTTCCTCATACACTGCAATATAACCAGGCAGCACAAAAGTCTTAGTCTATGCTTCAGTTTTTTTGGCTTCATTGAAAAAAATTCAATGTCTTGAAAACAGCTGGTACTACTTAATGATCTTTTGGTAACTAAGGCTGATTTCTTTTGTTATGCTCTCTGAAGATTAAGTTTTGCTCTGGACTCTATTGCCCGAAGGAGGCTATTGTAAAACAAGATACTCGGAAATCAGCAAAAAGATGTTAGAGCAAAAACAGAACACCAAAATATTTTAACTCTAGCGATGCTGCTGCCAGTGAGTTTGAGAAATGATCCTGAGATTATGCTAAAACCAGTCTGGTATTGTGGGTTGAGGAATTGCTTTCTAACAATGTACACTGCCTTGCAAGTGAATCAAACCTCCATGATAGAGAAGATGCTTCTTTCATGTTTGGTTTTAAATCCTGCCTTATCAAACAGGCTATCATGAAAATAACTAGATGGTAGTAAGCACTGCTTTTGCTTTAAATTGTGAGGAGGGAAAAATAGAAAGCTCAAGGATTTGCAGTCCCCTTTATAACAGACCCATTGCCGACAACCTGCATCTACTGAATACTAAAAAGCTCAATCAGGATTACAAAGGAAATTGCTAGAAAAGATTAAAATATGCAGTCAGTAGTAATAACTCTCCCTCTGTTTGTTGTCTCAGATTGTATTTGTGTTGGGAGGAAAGAGCGATGTACTTCAGATAGCAACAGGGAAGAGAAAGAGAGGTTTCGAGACAGATTTTCCATTACAAGGTTAACTAGAGGAAGTGGAAGGGGATGAGGGAATGTGCTTCACAGAACTGCAGGAAGTTGAAGCTGGAGGACGGCAGTGCAGCACCTAGAGATTAGAGCTGAAAATTTAATGGGTACAAACACTGAAAGTAGTGTTTGGAGATGAGATTACCAAGGACTGCCAACGGACACAGTCTTCAAGTCTCCCCTTGTTGGGATACTCCTGCGGTACCTGCTGGGATTGGCATGTGCATCCTGGAATTGGCAGGCAGTGACCTTTGTTAGGTGTTTATTACAGAGGTTCCTCCTTGATTAGTCAGCTGATCTGATTCAACTCAGTCTTTATAGGAAGTTGCCCACATGACCCTCTGTACCTCCCAGTGCAGAACAGCTCCATATGTTTTCCTGATTCTGCCGACTAGCACTGTAGTCCTCTCCTTCCATCTAGACTGGTGCCAGCAGACATACTCATTTTGACCTGAGATTCCAGCTAGGGGATTTATGAAGCCACCTCTTTGAGGCTAACACTCTGGAGAGCCCTCCCATTGCCTGCAGCAAGCGGTGTGTTACTGAATGATACTGGGGCTTGCATGGGACACCACTTTGCCTTCATTTACGTTCCGGGTGGAACAGGGCAGCAGCCCTTGCCATTTGTTTTGCTTATACAGGTCACAGCCTGTATAAGATACAGATTCACAGGGAACTACAGTAACCAATACATAACAATGTACAAAATGCAGGGAACATATTTTTTAAACACTGAATATCACTGTTGTCTCTTTCTGTAAAGGTACAGTTATATATTTATAATATACAGAAACAGATTAATTTAAGGCAAGTACTGCCAATACTATCGTTCAGGAGCAGAAGACACAGAAGACATGAGAACGGTAACTAGTGCACGCTAGGCTGAGCAGTAACTTTCCCTGAAGGACTCAGGGTGGCCAGACTGCCACTGCATCCCAGACAGACATGGCTGAGAAACCCCAGCACCTTTCCATCCTTGGGGAATGCAGCCTGCAAAATGCTATTCCCACCTTTGGCTCCTCTTTGGGCACTATGTCTGTATCTGTGCACCATTCTTCATTTGAATACTTAGGAGACTTAGGACCTATCATGGTAAGTGGGAGGCTGTGCATCTGCCTGTTCAAATCACAGCTTGTGTGTCTGTAAAGGAGTGGCCACAGGCCAGGAACTGTGTACAGCCTGGCATGGCAACATGTAGAGCACATAGTACAGGATACAGGGTGCTTTTTTCCTAACCAGAAGTTCAGGGATAAACTGTTCATAGGCATTGTAAAAGCAATAGCTATGCTGCTTATAAGTTTTAAATGAACTTTCTCGGCTTGAGATTTAGTGGGTTTACAGTAACCAGACTGAAAAGAGGAGCAGCTGTAAACATCTGTTGTTAACTTTTTGTACTCATTTGTGACATTATCATCATTTAGTTTTAGGTGCAGCTACTTAAATAAGTGCAAAATGATTTGCTTCTTTGCTTACACTTGCATGGAAAAGAACACCATAAACTTTTGCATCCACTGCAATGGACTGGAAAACTGACACTGTCTAGACCACAGATGAGATTTTACATAGAAACATTACAGACTAGTAATTCAGAGGTGCTACAATCAGAAACAGGAAAAGTAGTCAGTGGTGGTATTTTGTATATTGGTCATGCCCCAGTAACTCCCACAGAGCTTTTCTTTTGTAATACTGAGTCTTTCATGGTTTGACAATGTTTATTTGCATTCTTTGTGTTTTTTTGCTTGAAGGGAAGCTCTTCTGTGAGCCTACTTAAAAAATAACACAAAACCCCAGACCTTTATTTTTGAAGGCTAGTTTATGTATTTCTCATCTTATTTCATTCTAATCTTCTCTTAAAGGGAAAAAAACAGATTTACAGTATCTGAATGAAGAAGACAGATAATATTAAGTACCTGACACCTCCAAAGAGCAAAGATCATCAGCTTTCTCTTTCAGTGTTATACTTAGTGCATTTGACAAAGTTACGCTGTCAAATAGATCATCTGCTGGGAAGATTTACGCAGTTCTCTCACTTGTTATCTCCTAGTCATGACACAACACTCAGCTAAAGTCACCCAATATGACAAATGAGAAACTGTGCTTCTTCACTTAAAATCTTCGGTGACTTTTAAATGCACAAAGTAGTTGCATTAGTTTCCTGCCCTGCATGATGTTGCTCCTGAAGGCATATTCTGAAATCCTGCTCATCTGTGTTGCTGAATTTCTGCTCATGACAATTTAGCATCTGAGCATTTGAGTCAAAGCCCAGGAAAGTCAAAATGACAGCGCAGGGTCTTAGATAAGAGGGATATTCCTGAAAGATTCCCCATACACAGAAAGATATTCATACCCCATCTGACTTCGGTCCATGATCAGTATCTGTCTTACAAGCAGAATTACTGAATGCTTTACAGTGGGAAACTGAATCAGTAATGGATGGGCAGAAATCTTTCTTTCCTAAGTTCTACAGTCCTCACAGCTGGTTGCTTTTATTGTTTTCATTTCTACATTAGCTCTATTTGAGAGCTGCTGAGGAAGAAAGAAAATCTAGGCAAATCTTACACTTCTACTTCTTGTCCTACAGAAAAAGTTCTATATTCCTTTTTCCTTTATTCTTCCCAATTTTAAAACACAGCTAAGATTTTTCTTGGCTATCTTCAGGGGTGAGAGACAGAGATTATTTCTTAGCTTTCAATGGCATCTTAGCAATTCAGAAAAACAAGCCTTTGTCATAATAAAGAGCAGTATCTTCACCTTGTAGCAGGCGATACAAGTGGTGTAGCAAGATTTTTGTTTTTGAAAGGTAGTTCAGATGTAGAATAGGAATCTTTCTAGATAGGAGAAGGAGTTACAGAAATGCGTAATCCTTGTCACAGGTGACCTTTTCTCTCCTTGAAAGAATGGGTGTTTTCTCAAGAAGTAGAAATTCTTGTTCTTGCTGTGCATGGAGGAAATAAAGACAGTATCACAGGGGGAGGAGGCAGCTGTGTTTTCCTAAAAGGTAAATTACTCTTTAAGGAGGGAAGGAAAGAACAAACTGTTTGGGGGGGATATTTTGCTCAGGAAGGAGAAAATACGTAGTATCAAAGCTGAGTCCAATTACACCGAAAGACTAAGAAAAAGAAACAGCAAGAGTGAAGGGGGGATCCAACGTTTGTAGAAAAAAAATGCGCCCACCAAGGGTAGAATGGCATAAATCAGCATTCAAATTTGAAACTGCTGGCTTTCTAGAGAAAAAAAGGGTGGGATAAGGGTTTTGGTTTGGGGGTTTTTTGTTTTTGTTTTTGTTTTTTTTTTTTAATGCTTAGTTAGTAGAGAAGAAAAATGCAAATACAAGAAATCTTCCTGTGCCTGGGTTAAGAAAACCCTCAGAGTCACTAACACATTGAATGAATCCTGTTTTAGGCAGGTAATGGCTTGAAACTCCCTGCTGAAAACAAAGGTGGTTCACAATGAAGCATGACAGATGCAGAAGCAATGTGACTGTGAGATGGCACAGTTATTCCAGTTTCAGGGATGATGGGAGTTTATCTGAGGATAAAGGAGGGAGGGATTCCCTGTGCAAGGTCAGTGTAGGGGCGAGATCCAGTGGGAGACCAGCTGTCTGTACTTACTAACCTCTAATCCAGGAGGATGGCTTAGTTGTGCTGCTCCAGTACAGAACAGCTTAGATTGAATGCCGATGAGGTACCAGCCATCCAGGAAATTATTTTCTGTTTCGCTGATTTTGGTTCTCGTTGTTTTGCGTTCCCCTCCCTCTGTATGTAAAACAAGCGCCGAAGGAGTTCCTGAGCAGAGGTCGCTCTGCTCCTCTCTACCAGCGGCATTGCGAGCGCTGCGGGTGCCGCTGGCCCGGGGGCTCGCCCCCACTTCACAAACAGCCCCGACAGTACAGAAAGTCGGAGCTTCACCAGAGAGATAATTTCATGTGGTCTGCAGAAGAACAGGCCCTTGTCCGAACGAGATGATAGATGACTTTATTCGGGAGGGCGAGGGGAAGGAGTTTTCTCATTTTCTGTGTATTTCTATTCAGCTGCTGCAGAAACATCCCCATCTGCTTTGAATCTACATTTTAATTCCAAACCCCAGCAAGAAATACAGCGAGCTGCCTTGCTCTGCCTGGCAAAGTACACACATCGCAAGTTGCTGAGCTGAAAGCTGTTCCAAAATCTAGGAGTGTAACAAACTTAATAGCCAAGTTACCTGGCTTTGTGCTCTGTTTAACTGTATGATGATGATAATAAAAAAAATAAATTTCTTTTGTCAGTCTTTTAAATGTTGTCACTTACTCAAGAGCATGTGCTTTCTTTGCTATCTGCTCTGTCAGGAAAATTTGTTTTATGGAAGTGACACTGTACCTATGAAATGGGTTTGACTTTTCTCTGGTGAAAGCAGGCAGTGGAGCTTTGCCTGCTTTTCCTGCATGATGAATGGGTAGTGAAACAGAAGGTGCAAATTAAATTGCTGATTACCCTAATTTATAACACCTATAACTGAATTCATGTAGTATGACATGATGTTTGCTAGTAGCAGTGAAATCTTGCATGTTTTATACATATGTATATGTATATATGAAAGCTGAAGGGCTTATTTTAGCTTTAAGATCTTCACAGTTTGAGTTTTTGCTTGCCTTTCCTAGTGCATAAAAATTTATCCCTAACTGTCAACAGGTGTCAGAAACAGAAGCAGCTGAAGCCAGAGCTGAGCAACATTTCTGTTCTGATCTGATAAACGTGCAGATAAACCACATGTAACTTCTGTTATGGACACCCAGCAAAAGCTAATCATGATGCAGACACCAAGTTAATTTCTGTGCCTGTTTCGCAAGCTGTAACAGGGGATAGTGAGTGATACACAGACTAACTCACAGGCTGATAAGAAGCAGAACTGCCTCTCAATTGTTCCTGGCTGAAAGAAATCATAGAAATGCAAGTTATTTCCATCGCATTCTAGAGTGAGTATAATTTAAAGGATTTTTTTTTTGTGACAGAAAGAAAATGGACAAGCCAAACTGTTCAAGCAAACTTAAGCTGTTGTGAGAAAAGACAGAAAAGGAGAAGAGGGTTTACTGTGAGCTGAAAGGGAAAAAGAATTGAAAGATGCCCATTCAAATGCTTCATCTGCCTCCTAATTTTAATTAAGACTCCTCCTTTGTAACTATGCCACAGAGCCTGAGTCCTTATAAAAAAAAAAATTGTCACTAGGCAGATTTCTGAGAGTCTCCTGATTGAATCATCATTTTAATCTCTTTACTGCCAACCCCCTCTCCTGAGCAGAAGCTACGCGCTGCACTGTGTGACAATTAACATGCTGAGAAATGCTACTGCACTCCTCAGGGAGTTTCAGTGATGCAAAACACTTTTCTGCTGTGTGACAAAAATGCCAAAACCTTTAAAATATCTCTGTGGTAAAATATCCTGTGTTTTTTGAAGCCTGGATGCATACCTTGTTTTCACCAGGAAAAAAATACTCTTCATTAATTTTCTGAATAAAAACATATTCCTTTCCTTCAATTCTCCTTCAGTCCTCCCCTCCCTAATATCCCCTCCAAGTCTGGAGAACTTGATAAAAACAGTGGTCTTTGCAAAGAAATACCAACCAGTGACAAAAACTGCTGTCTGGGTTTGCATGTCTTTGCTCAGTGTACTTTTGCTTTCTCAAATCCTGCCTCATCCATGCCTTACTGCTTCACATTTCACCTCTCTTCCCTAACAAAACACTAGAAACAGCTTCCTGCTCCATGCCTGGTGGGGTCCCACAGCCTGTTCCTGTGCACCACCCCGCTCCAGGCCCACAGAAGCCAAGCCGGGTTTACTGAACTGGGTCTCAGCTCCCGGTTAGACAGCACCCACTGTACCAGCCTGCTATCCTAGCAACACGTAAAAGAGGATTCTCTCTCTGCCACCTTTGTAAGCCACAGATCAGCCCAAGCAAGGTCTGCCCACAGGGACATGCTAATTGAGATGCTGTTTGGCAGCAGACTCTGTCCTTGCACAAATGTTCACAAAATGACTAATTAAAAACAAGCCTCTTGCCCTGCTTCCTTCCCTTGACAAGTTAACATAGGCACGTTTTTCCTTTCATTATTTTTTGGACAACAATAACGAACACACTAAGGAAAGAACACTTCAGGAACAGTTTTGTCTGAAGAAAATACCAAGGGTGGTTGTCCCTTTCTTCTCTCCCCCTGATGGCTGCCTGCATTGCTGGGAGGGTACAATCCAGGAGGAAGTCATTAAGAGGGGGTGTATGGGGAAAGGTGAGTCATTCCAGGCAACTCTTAATTATAGTGAAAAAGGAGGAAATATGCGTAAGCATAAGAATTCTGTTTCTGTTGTCCCAAAAGTATTTTTGGTATTCAGAAGGAGAATAAACAGATTTTCCATGAAGCCAGGAAGGTAGGTCTTAGTGAGAAAACCCTTTGGGTTCTGCTGCTCAGCTGTCCTCCCATGGCCTTGCTTGGAAACCAGAAGGCACCAAGTAGGAGTGCATTACTCCAGAGAGCACACATGATGCCAAATGGGCAGAGCTCTTAATTACATCATAGATAATCCTGGTGTAATCATGGAAGCATGCAAGGAATGGGAGTAACTTTAATTCAGGAAAAATAGCTAACTGGGTTGTGTAATGGGGAAAACCAGCAAATGCAGGAGAAGAATACAATGGTGAGGTGACTGCTGCAAACCAGGCAACAGAATGATTTCCACAGTGATCAGAGATCATGAGGCAGCAGGCTGGATTTTTATCTAGCTGTGGTGCATGACTAACAGCAGCTCTGTGCGTACATGGAGAGCTGAGGAACTGCTTTCACTGTTACTCCGCTGCATGTGTGTTCATTGTTGTCTAAACCTGGGAATAACTGCTGTGAAACTTTCAAGCACGTAAGAGTTTTCCTGTAGGCAGAATGGATAAATCCCTAAGGGAGAAAGGAGTTGGCTCCTTGTGAGGACCTTGATCTCTAGACTTGGAGAGGAACAGCTCTGCCGTGCTGGAAAAAGCTGCATGTGCATCCACGTGCTTTGGAGGCAGCCTCCTCGCTGGGTCTGAGCCAGCTGTGCTCGATTGGAACTTGCTGAGGAAGCAACTCTCCACTCCACGCACAGTCAGGCTGCTGGTTGAGCACCTCAAACACACAGGGACATGGAGGAGAAGCCATGTTTATTCCTGTTGAGGCTAGGAAGGGGCAACAGTGTGGCACTCAGCAAAACTGGAGTGTGAGACTGAAAAAATGACCAAAAGATGGGCCAAAATGTGCAGTGGTGTTTAAACACGTAATGAGACATGCAGACAGGCACATCATGGGGATTTACAAAGGTAATTGGAAACTTTGTGGAATTACAGAAGCACTCATCTGACTCTCTAGACTTCTAAGTGCCTCTGGAGAGATGGTCCTTGGGGCCTGTTTTACCAAAGTCGGGTATGCAGGTTTGGTGACCACAAGACGCACAGATCAGATGCCTGGATGCAACTCTCCCGCAGGGCACCCGAGCCCCGTGTGTACCGTTGGTGCTTTGGTAGCCCACTCCCCGTAACACCAGCCCGTGCCGTTTGACTGGCAATCCCATATGTGGGACTGCTCGTGGGACTGCTGCTGACCTCCACGAGATCCTGCCAATTTGTGGACAGTCGCCAGAATCAGCCTTATGAAGCTGAGGTCAAAGTGTTATGCCAAAAAAAAAAAAAAAAGGTGCAGTAATTCCAAAAAGTGCAATTCCACCTTGAGCTACAATACTGGACCTCCCTTGCTAAGCAGGTAAATTAACTTTGTTACAAGGAAAAGCCAAATGCAGCAGGAAGTAGGGCTCATATTTCCAGGTGTAAAACCACCTTCCCTTTATGTCAGCACCAAACTCTCAACACAAAAAGATGAAGTAACTTGATTTACAGGCACAAAATGTGTCTTCCTCTGAAATAGTTAACTACACTTTTGTTCAGAGTAAGGAAAGGGCAGGAACTGAAAGGAGTGATCTTTACATGTTGAGTTTTTATTTATATAAACTGTACAAAACACCTTGACAATCTTGGGGATACACAGACCTATATATAGAAATGTGAATAACTGTACTAGCGGGCATGACACTCTGTGCAAGCCAAAATATTCCTGAGCGTTTTCAGCCATGTGCTTTCCTTCCTCCCTCGAGCCTTGCATAGGTTATTCTAAATCACTTCAGCACTATGTAAAAGAATTTTTTCTTGCCTTTTATGGTAGTTGTTTCAGTATGAATATGTAGTCTGAGACTTCCTCAAGACCTCTCCGATTGTCTTGCAGTTTCTACTGAATAAATACCTCTATTAGGATCCTGTAAAGCTGTACATCTGTCCCACTGAAGTAGATTATTACAAAAACCTGTGTGCTGAAGAAATATAAATGCTATGCTTGAAGAAGTGCTCTGAGAATTAGTAGATCAAACCCCAACAGGCTGATGGTTTCTCCAGAATTGGTACATATCTGTCATTATCCAGAATTCCTTACAGAGCTTTTTAGACCCGAACACTAACCTGAGAGATAATGTCTTTCCAAGGGGTTTCAGTACCAGTACTTCTATTCTGAGATTTAAGAACACATGCTCTGAACTAGTATTTGTTACTCCTGAGCAGAAATGCAAACACTAAATGATTCTGACTGGGATGGGAACTATTCCTGATTTGGGACCCAGGTCATGCTTTCCCAGGAGGTAGTTTCAGGAGCAGCAAGCCTTAGGAAGGCTGAGATTACCCTGGGTTTGCTTTCCTTGAGTGACTGAGAGTTTCAGCAGTGAACTCTCCTGCTTCCCGGGAAACTTCTCCTGTGGTTGGAACATGTTTAGAGGCTCTCTCCCATGAGGGTTCTCTGGCGTTTAATAACATGGGAAGTTATGTATTGGTTGTTCCCTTGCTGAGATGTTTACAGGGTTTTTTTCCTTTACCCAGCTTCCGATCTTCACAACAGTTGAAGCACTAAATCTGTCACGCGTGGCTGAAAACAGACGAACTGGACTCTCTTTGTGGGGGATGGGCAGGTGCATATGCCCAGTATCATCCCATATTACTCATTTTGCTGGGACACGAGCCTAATATGTCTTTTTCTAGACACACGAGGGATGTATGACTGCAGTAGCTTGTGGCAGTGAGCAGAATGGTTGCTGGCATTCATGGGTGACGGAAGTATGTTCAAACCAAAAAGCAGAAAACTGTCAGACATACCACCTTAACCACAAGTCAGAGGACACCAGGGAACACTATCTGTAAGAGCTGGAAGTGGAGAGGAGACAACATAGAAAGCCAATTTTTAAACAAGCCTGGACAGTAGTTGACTCCTGGACCCTACCATCCCCAGTGGGGATTATGTGAGGAGCTCTTCTGGAAGCAAGTGGAACAGGTTCACGGAAGACACTCCCTGTTTGGGTTCACAGAAGGAGGTGAAAAGGTAAGAAGTAAAACCAAGCAAGCCTTTTTGAAGTGACAGACCTAGTATAATTTGGGACTGGCTAGAGGACAGTACTTTGGATTGACGGGCTTTTTTGTCTTCTATGGAGAGAAACTTGGTGATGTTTTGGGGACAGTAAATCAGAAGTAAAGCCCAGAGCAATGCATCAGAAAGGGGTAGGGCAGAGAGGTGGTGCAGTTTAGAAAATTCAGTGTTGTTTTAATGCATGCTAAGTCATGCTAAGAATTTCGTGCCAGTCAACAAGTTTTCCCAGGGAACATTTCACACACATTAAAGTGACATACACGTGAAAGGCTAGGAGAGCCTCAGAACCAAAAGGGGCAGGCAGCTGGGAATGTGTTATAAGTCCCTGCCTAATATTTAATTTAGGAAGGGAACTGTTTTGGAAACAGTTGAAGATAGTTGCAAAGTTTGGTGGCGGGAACTGAAGAGAGAAGTTTAAAGGAAGTGAAGGGAAGCGGGGTCGTCACACAAGCAGAAAATGTGTGGGTGCTTTGTGAGCAAGCAGGCTGCCAAGAATTAAGTAAGGAGAGTGCTGTATGTATCCAGATACAGAGGCAGACCTTGGTTAGATTAATCAGACGGCTGGCCTTCTTTGGGAAAAAAAGCAGTGAGATCAAAGGTAGGATCTTAAAGGAGGGCAAGAACAGATGAGTAAG
Source organism: Myiotriccus ornatus (assembly GCA_036023395.1). Lineage (NCBI taxonomy): Eukaryota > Metazoa > Chordata > Aves > Passeriformes > Tyrannidae > Myiotriccus > Myiotriccus ornatus. The sequence continues at coordinate 24,500,591 of JAYRBT010000139.1, read as the reverse complement.
AATATGAAATGGGGAAGGCTAGATATGAAAAAAAAGAGGTTCTGGGTAGTGGAAGAAAAAACTTACAAAAGCAAGTTTTGAAATAAAGCAGTGATATTTTTCAACTTGCAGAAGCGAGCATAGCAAGCGATAGGTGAAACAAAGTTTATATAGGCAAGAAAGGAGATAAAAAATAAGACTTTCTGACTTCTTCCTTTTAAAGCTAAACAGTAAGAAAATTGTGAGGTTCAGCTTTCTGTGAATGACATTGTTGCTCTTACTTCCTTCTAGAGCTAGCGTGGTGTGACCAAATGGTAACAGGGATGGACATGCTGAGAGAAGCATCTCTAGTGACTATACAGGCAAAAATACACACGAGGATGAATTTACCCATCTAGTTAGTTCATAAGAGCTGCTCTGAACACCCCATTCAAAATGATCAAATGGCTTATATGGTATCTCTTCTGTGACCCATGGAATCAAATCTGTGTCATGGAGTAAGGTCACTACACTGTCAGCTGGGTGACAAACCTAGTTTGAGCATTGACTCGGGATTGCAGGCCATGGGCCTCAGGCCAAGGGATGTCAAGCGTGCCACAGAGGTGACGCGCGTACTCCCGGCGGAAGGCTTCCAGTCCATCGGCACGGCGCCATGCCATCCCTGCGCCAATTCAGGGAAAGGCAACCGGGCTGCCTTCGAAGGGAGTAACTTGTCTGGCTGTCCAGATGGATGTGGCGCTGTGCTGGCAGCGGTGAAAGCCTGGCAGGGAGGAGGAAGGGAGTCTGTTGGGTAGTCGTTGGTGTTTGTGCCAAGCTTTATAAGGAGACTGAACACTTGCTAAAGATGCCCTGTTTGCTTTGGCCAAAAATATCTGGTAATTTTGGAAGAAATGGGGAGACAAGGGCAGATGTTGCACTGCCGTAGATCAGGGTAGCTCCACTGATTTCGGCAGAGCCCCACTGGTTGAGTTTTGGCTCAAGGACTGAGCAATGGCATTTAGCACAGTGAGACCGTGAGACTGCACTGCTGTAAAACGGTACCGTTCCAGATATTCCTGGCGTAACACAGAAGTAAGTCTGTCCCCTCGTGCCTTATGGCTAAGAGACGTTGCTACTGAGAGTTTGTTGGGGGTTTCTGCGTCAGCTTGAAAAGTAGCAACCTCCTTGCTGCCGTGTACTCCTTCAAACAGTGCCATGACAACTGTACCACACGGTGCCTGCCAGGTTCAAGCAAGGACACAGTGGAGCACACGTCAACAGTGGAGCTGCAAATGAGGTAATGTGTTATCAGCAGACAGGTCAGGGCTCTATGTATCAACTCCTGCAGCACAGAGTGACTAAAAATAACTTTCTATTGCAAGTACCCATTCGCTGAAGAAGGAAGTGCCCTCGTTTAACACCTTCTACCCCAGACAAACCAGGAATGACTTATCATAGTTTCTACACCCCTTGGTATCCCAATGGTCTAGCTGGATGCCTGGCTCAAGTGCTCTGCTTTCACCTCCAGACGGTCACTATAAGTCAAGAGTAATATAAAGACCTGAGCAATCCCAGCCACAACCCCATCACCTGACTGTCACCATGGGTAGTGTTACAGTTATGCACCAGCCTCTCTCTGTCAGGAATGTGAGTGTCTGGAGCAAGTGTGGGACTGAACTATTCCTCGTGCCTTTTAGGTACACATCATTAGATCAGGATCTAGACTACTAAATTACCTCACATGTCAACTTCCCATTTGGGTCTGAACTGTGAACAGAGAAGCCTTTGGCTTCTGTTATTAAGCCAGCTTTATACCCATACACAGACACCAGAGAGATCCCAAGGAAAAAATTTAAATCTCTATTCATTTGTAGCTTCTAGCGTGCCCTAAGAAGTTTTATTTTATCCACTAACCTACAGTGGATATTTTGGTCCTTGCCACGTATGAAGAGGTCTACAGCACAACCCTTCAGTGCAAAGGGTGTCAGTCTGTTCTCCCCAGCACGGTGGAGTGGCACGGGTTCAAGGCAAGGAGAGAACTGAAGTCCAGTTCATCATTAATACTGGACAAAAAAGGTTTCAAACTTACATACTCTAATTGTATTTTTGCACCTTTATAAAAAATGTTTATCTGATGTCTGCTGGCAGTATGTTTCACTACCTTGTCCATCAGCTCTGATGCTTTCACTCTGGCCAGGCAACTTCTACTACCCCCAGTCTCCTAATTATTGCTTTTCCAGATGTTTACATTAGTAAGTCATGGAGTGTGCTAATCTGTCTAATGAGAGTGACAGACCATCAATTGTGCCACTACAGGCCAATACAGTCTTCTCCTGAAGATACTACTGCTTTGACAGCATGCAATAGAGGGCAAAAATGAATAAGCAAAAGTTTTGAAAAGGCAGGTACTAATAGATACACCAGAAACAAGCATGCTCAGAGCCAAATAATTCACAGCACATGTCCTAGGGACCAAAACCACAGGTGTTCCATTAACACACAAAGGCAGTGAACTTAAGCAGGGCCATTGGATCAGGCAGGCCAAAACTCCTCTGCATTTGCGTTAGTTGACTCAGGATTGGGCATTTTTCTTTTTTTTCTCCTCATTACAGGCAGTGCAGTGAGTATAAAAAGGACAATTAAGCACCACTGCTGAGCATGTCTCTTCTTCCCATGTTGCACACCCTGGCAACAAATCAATTTTGTCTTTTGCTGTGAGACCTTTTTTCTCTCTCTCTCTCTCTGACGGCTCAAAATTACTCTCCCAGAATTCTCTAGAGCAACTTTTTTTTTCCCCTCCACAGTTCATCCTGCCAGTTGCCACTTTAGTAAAAAGCATATAGCAACCAACAACTTTATGTTTTCCATTCCCTCTAAAGGTTAACTATAGGTGAATGTTTTATTCTTTGTAACAAGTAATTGACATGCATGAGCCAACTTTCTGTTCAGAACATAATTTGTATTCTTGAGAGATCTGTGCATGTTCTTGTTCATATTGCTTCTTCCCTGAAGGGATCTGGAAGGGGGAGGAAAAGGAGAAGCTTTTAAAGTTTGGCTCACAAAAGTTACAGAGAAAGATCTAGGCTTTCAGCTCCATCAGATAAATGGCAGTGTAACTGCACAATGTACAGTACACTGGCACATACTGATAGGAAAAGAACAGAGTAAAAGGGGGGAAGGAGAAGGGGAGAACTGAGCAGGCAGAAAAACCAGAATACTCAGTGTCCAGGCAAGCTTGCTGTTAAAATAAAAATAATCAGAAACTTTGATCCCAAAGGTTGTTGGGCTCATTAGAAACACAATTCAGGTGGGAATTTAATGAGAGCTTTCTACTGAGAAGTCAATACAGTTCTTCATATACTTGAACCTGGGCACTTAGGCAGCATTTGCTTAATGAAACTTAATAATTTGATTCCGAGACCACTGAAATGAGATTTGTTTCAGTCACTTCAGTGGGTTTAGGATTAAGTTCAAAAAAGCACCACTTTAATAGGGGTGTGGCAGGGTCGTTTACAGAGCATACTTTTTTCTTTTTTTTAATAGAGTCTTTTCATGTGGTTACATCTTCTTCTGAGAAGGTCTTTTTAGAATTTTTGTAAAAAAAGAGTGTCAGCACATTATGCAATGCCTGTAATTTAGAACACAGCTCGTGGGTTGTGGTCTCCTCAGTCAGGCTGAGAGGTGTGGTGGGTACAGCTGTGTAATCCTTGTGATGCCGGAATCTGTCAGCTGCCACTTCAGGCCTTTAATTTTACCACACAATAGTGATTTTTTTATTTCATAGTAAGGATCTTCAAGCCCCCTTGCATGTCGTTTTTTCAAAATTAAACAAACTTAAGACCCCTTTAGCAAACACAGAATATATTGAAAAGGTAATGTTAAATCAAACACAGAATATATTGAGAAGGTAATGTGAAATCACATCTAGAGACTTGATATTCACACTTTCACCTATGAGGATAGGTCCTGCTTACCAGCAGTAACCCCTTAGCTTGTAACATTCAGATTTGTGGTTTTAGAAGAGTGAACAGTATAGTTTTACTGAAGAAAATATAATTTACAGACAGAACTGGGACGGGATTATGTATGCTCATTATCATAGCAATTTATGAGATTTAGCTAGTGGAGAGTCTTCACGCTACTTAGGTTACAGTATCCTCTTGTAGCTCCCTCCCTGCAGTTTCCCACTGTACCCACTAATAAGCATTCTCCACACATGGATACCAGTTGTCTACTAAAAAATTACTCTAAATTCTAAGTAACTAAGGCAATTTAGGCAGAGACATCCACCTATCTTGTATAAGGAAAGCCTGAAAGAGCACCATGAGGTTGTTCTTTCCACTCACACTTTATTTCAAACAGGTGTGCAAAGGGAACATATCAGTGAGATTTAAATAGAAGGTTAAGCAGACTGTAAATTTCCATCTACGCTTGGTCTAATTAAAGCTATGAACATACGTGAGACTGAGAATTTTGTTTAGAGTAATCCCCTTATCAAAACTGTCATATGCCAGGAAATGTTAGAAGCAGAGTTGCTTATTCCCCATGTTCTTGAGCTACTGTGTCTGCCATTTAAATATCAACATTTCTCAACGGCTTTCAGTTTAACCCACAGAGGTTTTCCCACAGTAACTTCTGGCTGACTTGTGAGCCCCTTACTCATACCAATGATTAGTTAATTCCACAAATAACTCCACTGTCTGCAGTGGGATCACATTTAATTATGACTACATCAATGTAAAAGGTCTCCAGCCCTTTAGGACTAACGCAGATAGTGGCATGAGATAATCTCCCAGGGGTTATAATCACCAGACTTATTTTCTACTTCTGCTTGTGTGAAGAAAAAGCCACTGTCACCACAGACAAGTGGAAAATGTTCCTATTGCAAGCCATGCTAAGCCTAGGTTTGGCGTTTTTTTTAATTGTTATTGTCTTATAAAGAGCTTTCTGCCTCTTCCATTCTACCATAAAAGCAGAATATTAAAGTCTAGGGTGCAAGGATTTTCTCACCTTTACACTGTCTCACTTGGTGCAGTACCTGAGCTTTGTGCCTCTACCCAGCATTTGCACTTATAAATAATTTAAAGTCTATACAGAAAAAATAATTATGTGCGATTTATGTACCACAGTAATGTTTTCAGGTCTCTGCTGAGCTAGGGGCCTCCTGTTAGACACTGTAAGGATATGTAATGGGTTTATGACTCCCCTCACTATTATCTGTTTCTTCCCAAAGGGCTTTATTCTGAGTTTCATACATGGATGCATGTAAGATCTTATATGTGATCTCACTGCAGTCAATGACATTATTTCTGAGATTAACTAACGACCACTAAGTGAAAATGCTCACGTTCATGTTATTGTTAATGAAGGGAAAAGGGGAAAAGAGCTTTTCAGTGCAAGGACCACAATCCTACATGGAGCAGCAGTCACAGGCTAGGACTGGAAACAGGTGCTTATGCATCAGGCAAGCCCTCCTGAGGTCATTGAGTGGATCCAGGACTAAATCTTCATACCACAGACCACAGGGCTACCCATTCCCCTTCAGCAATTTTTGTCGTTGTCCAAGGGACAGACTTCCCTGCTAAGCTTTTGCCTGCATGTTACAGAGCCTTCTTTTTTAAGAACTGCTATGTAATAACCTAAAATAGCCTGCCCCATCCATCCTGAGTGCAGCTGGGCAGAGGTCCTTTATAGTGTCTGTCATGCCTAAAAATATTCCTGTTATGAAAACAGAGACAGAGATGTGTGTTTTTGTGTGCTGTGCCCGTGTGTTTAATGTACGTGTGAGTGCATGTGGAGTAAGTTTGAGGGTGAGCTTCCACGGAGCGTGAACGTTGTACTGAAGGATTATCTAATGTCATAGTGTCATGAATAAGGGCTTGATACTTGTTTCTGAATATCTGTCTATAGCTCTGCTGCTGCACTATAAATACATCTAAACCAAAGCTGACAGTATGAAAAGCAGGGCAGGGAATACCTCTGACTTCTAGACTTGCTACACTTGCAAAGCTGTGGGCAGTGCTGCTCGCAGCAACACTTTACAGGCATGAGAGAAGTACAGTGAGCAATGAGGCAGGCTAAGCCTCACAAGTGAGATGAAGTATAATATTTGAATATTTCCAAGGAAGGAAACTAAAGGGCAGTGCAAAGTAGGTAAGATGTACTTTGACTGGTGCATAGAGGATGACAGTGGTGAGGGCCATAGTGACAAAGCACAAAGGTGGGAGGTGTTTTAGATCACATGTGGTTTTCCTTCTTTGAAAGTTTTAAGTCATAGAAAAAGCCCATAAAGGAATCAGATATGACCATACAGAAACAGGAACCGATGAAAGAAATTAAGTCTTGGGGTAGAGGAAAACCGTATTAGTTGAGTGTTTCTCACAGCTTTTCTTCCCTTCTTTCTTTTGAAATGATGATGTGTTCAGCTTCATAACACAGGCAAACACTGCAACTGAACCGGCCCAGTTTAGGTGTTTTAAAGTGCAAAAACATGCAAGGACAAACACCTGCTGAGTTCAGGAGAACAGAAACAAACAAAAGAAAGAATAAAACAAAGAAAATGCCCAGGTTATCTCCAGTTCCCTCTGAACTAGTTAGTCCACATCAGCACTGTTGTGCTGACTATACTGCAAGACATGAGTTTCTGCAGGACGCCCACATTTTATGAAATAGTTTTTATTTCTCACAAGCACTACCTTTACATGAGGTTAGTGTTACTTTGAAACCTTCTTTGCTTCATAGTTTCCACATATCTACAACAAGTATCTCCATGTACTCATCCTCTGTGACTACTGAAAACTCATTCTAAGTTCCCTGGAGGGAGAGACAGAGTCAGATGAGGCAGCCCTTTCCTGCCCAGTTCTGCATAGCAGAACTAGTAACCCTTCCAAAAAGACTGTCATTTACCCCCTTGAATATCCTGATTTAGTGCAAACTCACATTCATATATATAATTAACATTTTCAAAGGATTTCTAAAGTCTGTGTCATAGCCTATAAAATTCTTTGGCAATGCAGAGGAATTTAGGTACTTTGAGGTTAAAACAGTTTTGGCAGAATAAAGAAAACTAGAAGCAGTAATAAAAAGCCCAAATCCCTGAAAGTACACAGTGTGTCCTTCCCCATGCATTCGGCTGCAACAAGTGTGTTGATAGGCAGCATTAGATATGCAAGGATGAAGTAAACAAAAAGCCCGGGATTGCAAAGTAAATATTTAGATGTATTAGCTAACTGTTTGTGGGGGGGTTTCCGCTTTTAAATTTGTTTGTATTAATGTTTAAGTCCAACTCACCTTCTAAAAAAAAGATAGCTGCAATGATCTGACTCCTGCCGACAGTCATCTCTTCCATCAATATTTTTGCTTATCTCTCTTCTCATGTTTCATGTTGTTTCAAAGCAGCTCTTTAGCAACCCACAAAAATGTTAGCTATCCAGCTAGGTTTAAGTGGACCCCAGCTGAAGTAAATACTCCACACAGGCATACTATCTTTCTTTTCCATTTCTTGGTTAGTCCTCTTTGGGCCTCTACATGTAGATCAGGAGTCTTTAAAATGTTTAGTGAGGAGACCATGCAATACAGAAACTATTGCTTTCACAGTCCTGTGTTTCTATAGTAACCATCTTATTAAAGCATTGCAGCCATCTGCTTTAAATACTAACTTCACAAGACCATCAGGACTAGCTTAAAACAATATCACATGTTCATTAAATATTAAAACTAGAAACAAGAGGACAAGAAGAGAGAACTACAGGAGAGAGCTTTTTTCCTGTTCCTTCAATCTAATCTTTGAAAAAAACCCACACTTGTTTGCTCTTTTTAGATAATTTAACAGTTCATGCCACTGCTTTAGAAAGAACTGTGACCACACTAGCTTTTGGTGGCATAAACTACAACTTACTGGGATGTTGCAATTACAAACAAATGAAGAGACTAGCTTCTTGGGGTAGGTGTTCAGTTTGTGTATGCTCCTAATAACAGATTTTCTGGATCCTGTTTTTGTAGCAGTACTCTCAGACATAGAAAGTCTTTGGAGGAGGGAGCACAGAGGGGAAGAGCCAGTAGCAGCTGAGAGGTGCCACACTGAAGCAAACAACTGTTTGTTTTTATCATAGTCTGCTAAAGGGCAAATGCCTCAGAGAAATGTATAGTCACTCAGTAATGCATTCAGCAACCTCCAGCTTACAGCCAAAACCATGAGACTTAAACCCCCCTACCACTTGTGTCCTAAGGAGCAGGCACCTAGACATGGTCCTGATTCACAGAAATGCCTGCTACCTTCAAAAGAACCTGCATCAGCAGCAGCTTGTGACACCAAGGTCCTGAGATTAAGCACACCTGTCACGTTTGTTTCCTTTAAGCAATTTGAAACCTGTTGGCTGTTACCTTCTTCAAATACTGTCTTCAAACTGTGCTAGAGAGTCAAAGGTGAGTTCCTGAGACCCCTTCTCTGCCTTCAGCCTATGGTATCTAGCTCACACTACAGAGTTATTTTCACTGTGTTCTATTTCCTGCTCCCTCATTCTCTGCTGCCCCTTTAGAGGCCCAGACCCCAGAGTCAGAATACATGGGAACATCTGAAAATTTCACTGGACCAAGAAAGAATAGAACTCAGATTTTCCCATGGACAAACCACACATCCCTGGCACTACAGCTCAAGAGAAATATTTTCTAGTATTTTGCATTCCCTCAAACATGTTTCTGTCTTCATCCACGAAGACAGCTTAACAAAACCATAAAGATTAAGTACTGTATTGGATTTGTTTTTCCCACTTCTCATAACTGCCACAATGAGCAAGTGCCTACACTTAAGCTGTTCGTTATATTGTCCAGATCTTCTGCAGCAGAGAGCATTTGCATCATGTGTGGAATAGCGGCAGTGTGCCCAGATAACACTGACATGGTCCTTGGCCAAAAAATTTCACAGTCTAATGGATCATCAGACCCTCATAAAAACATGTAATTACTTAAAGATTCCCCCTGCCCAGTATGCAGTTCCTCCTCCTTGATGACACCAACTTCTCTGTTTCACACACCAGCTTTTTTTCTGAAGTTCTTCTGAGGTCTCTCGAATAGAAAACCCAAGGGCAGTGTCTCAAAAGGCAGGAACAATCGTAAACACAAACACTGAATGAGGAACAGGAGTCCTGGAGTTACACTGAACATCAAGCTGAACAGTTATGTGAGTCCTTTTGAGAAAAAAAGGAAATTTTTGCACAGGCTGCAAGTCCTCTTTGTGCAGCTTTGTCAGACATTGTTACCTTTCTCCTCAAGCCTTGGCAGGGCTTCAACTGGAATGCTATATCTGTCCAAAAGGAAAAAATGTTCATCAAAATGAGAAGACTTGGCAGAGTACAGAATCTCCTTTAGCACAGGTCTCCTAGAGCAGATTATCCAACTATTTGTCAAAATGACAGTTATGATTTGGCTGACTTGGGAAAAGAAGATGGAATAAATGGTCTCTTCATGGCTATTTCATACAACTTTTAGGAACAACTTGTCCGTCTGCTGTGCACTGGTACAGGGAAATACTGTTTAGTATATCCTGATGAGAATTTTCCTGGATAAGGGTGCAAGTAAGTTTGCACAGACCATAAAGAGGCTCACAAAGGAAACATGCTGGCCACTCTTCCCCTCAAAATTAAACTAACCTAAATTTTCCACATCAAAACTTTACACTGGAGCTCGACATTCTTTTACATGGAATTTCATGGTATTTGCTGTGCTTGAGACAACCATACTCTCCACATTTGTGGACTTTCAGCAAGGATAAATAATTAGAAAAAAAAAAGGCTGCTAGGATAGTGGAACACGTGTATAAGAGAAGGCCTGATTTTGCTGCTTCCACTGTATCTCTACTGAATTCATAAATCACTATTTCTGCAGCTTGCCTGATAAAGAATAAAGGCTGGGTTTTTTTATTGATGTATAATTTGACTACTAGAAATGGGGGTTTCATCCCATTTTGAAGCTTTGGATGTTGGCCATGGCCAAAGTCAGCCTAGTCGGCAAAGCACGGTAGTGTTTCTTGTAGGACTGAAAGACAGGGGAAGAAACCTCAGCACCTCACTGGCTTAATCCTGTGAACATGAAGAAGCCATTGCTGGCATGGATTAGACAACTTTTTTTTTCTTAAACTTACTCTGTAAGGTGGAATTTTCTTGCTTTCCTAAGAACATCTCTGGGCATTTTCCCCAGTACTGTAAAAATCTAAAATGCTCCTTGTTTCTTTCATTGTTTTTGTTCTCTTTTGCACACATAATAGTTCTTGTGACTCTTGAATTAACAGGACTTGTTATGTTTTTAAGGTGATGTGAAACGTTTTCTGCCGGTGGTTTGTACTGAGCAAGATATTCTGCAGGCTGGTATCATGTTCCCACCTTGCCTTTGAGTGCTGTGGGCAGTTGTTAATGTGATTTAAATAACTGTCCAGCAGGTGGTTTGTAAGTTTTCTTCCCTGTGCACAAAAGCAGTAAGCAATTGGTCTGTTAAGGAACCATCTTCTGCTGAGAAAGCAATGAGTAACAGAGACAGGAACAGTGTGACCCCAGTCTGTCTACCTCTCAGGTCAGGAAGTCGTCCCACTGCCTCACTCAGTGCTGCAAATTTTGGTAGCGCAATTCAGATCCTATACAAGATTCCCAGCTCTAAAAGGCATTAATGACAAATCCCTCAGGTAAATACCAAGGTGCTGTTTCATCTCTTCTCCATCTCCCCTTGCGTTTTTAGCAGATTGCCTTTTCAAAGGGGTGAGGGAAGAGGGGGATTGGCAGCAAATTATAAACTGGTGAATAATCCCTCACTCTCTCTCACACACACATATGGCAGAGAAAGCTATAGCCAGGGATAGTTCTTTTTTATGCCAAGGGATTTTCTTCCTCGAACTATGCACTGTCATGACAATTGATCAGCATATCTAAGTATAAGAAAAATCAAAGGTCCCAAGCCTCTTTTTTGGGAGTTGTAAAACTCTTTAGTAAGACTTGCACCCATGGATCTGAAAACATAATTAAACTTTAGGTGTGCCTTTCGCTGAACTTGTTAAACAAGATTTCCATTGCTTTTTTACCTAGAGGACAAACCCATGACAGAGTCTGTATTTATTCTGAGATATTCATCTAAACTGACACAATGGCAGTATTCACCCTGTAGCATATAATGGTAATCTTACACTGTTCCTTCCCTCCTGATCCAACCAAAAGCATGGGATAAAATAATCTTTATCATAAGCAGCATTTCTTCCCTTATAATCTCTTCACTGGGTGGCTAAAAGAAGCTCTTCGTATAACATAAGAAAATATCATAAATGGTAACAGTAAGAAGATTCTCCGAGTCAAAGATGCACCAGACAGAATTTGTGTATCTGTATGGACCTTACACTGGTTAAGTTAAATGTACCAGTGAAGCCCACAGACATCATAAATGCTAATAATTCTGTCCTTGTAAACCTTAGTATTTTCTGGTTAAGAACAATTTAAAAAGTGCTTCAGGGCTTCTGAAGAAAGACTCCAGAAGATGTACAATGACGTATCCAAGAGAAAAGCTATATACATTAAGGGAAGATTTTACACTAAGGTTCTAATTCTCCTTTCTCCAAGTCTGCCCATACTTGTACGAAAGTTTCACAGTAAGGTGGATTTGCTTTCCTCAGGCAGGAGAAATGATACAAAGAGCTCTTAAAATAGGAACACAGCAGTGACCTACTTTCAGTACTTCCATTCTTATTTCTAGGTCCATTATATACAATGTAATGAACATTGTAATGAACATTCAGCAGTGAAAAGGCATCAATAACCGACCAAGTACATTTGCTCACATTCACAATGCGAGATTAAAAATAGCAAGGAGACTGGGCAAAACCAGCCAGGGGCTGACCTGCAGAGCACTTTGTCTGCTCAGAGTAGAGTTGTCTGACCACAAGAAATGAGTTAGTGATCAGGCCAGAGCGGACATGTGTCAGCCTCTCTAGTTTTGTTTTGTTTACATAGCAAAAAATCTCTGCATGAACTCTGACAACTCTAATGCAGACCTGCCATGGGTATGGTTAGAAAAGATGAAGACTGTAGACTAGCTTTATACTTACAGAAGTTTTATTCAGTAACAGGATTGAACTGTATTGGAGGAGAGGGATGGAGAAGCTCATAGTGTGTCTTTCCCATGGGCTTTGTCATTATGATTATTTACAAACACTGAGATGTATTATAGCAACTAATATGAAATAGAACTGCTATTTTTCTATCATCTCATCTGCTTCGGAAAGTCTAACTTTCTATTTGGGAAGGGAAAAAGAATTTTTCACCATTTAGTAGGCTTTTGCAAAGACAAGATTAAATTCTTTGATTCCAAAAGTGAAAACTGGAAGTGGTTTATTAACAAGTGTGGGTTATTTTTGCTCATTTAGCAGCTTTTTCAAGAAAGCTCTGTTTATCTTTGGCAACTACTCACAGTTATAGAACCTGTCTTCCTCCACATACATGTATTTCTGAGACAACGACAAGAAAGCTAGAACCTGTAAAAAAATAGCTGTCTGACTGCGTACTCCACTTTACTGACAACTTCTAGGAAGCAAACTGCTTTGGACTAATTTGGCATACAATGCAAACTTCTTTACAGAACTTCAAGGATAAAGAAGGGATACTTTTTTTTTTTGAAGTAGACATCTACTGTAAAAAATATACACGTGAAGATAATGGACATGTGCCAGTTGAGCATACAGTGCTTGGTTCTGCTAAAGGAGAGTTTCAGCTATGATTTTTTTCCCCTAAGGCCCATGTCAAAAAACCCAAGTCAGTCATAGAGTGGTATTCATATTTTGTAGATGGAGGTGTTTATTTTGAAACTACTAAGGCATCTTTTTCCTAAATGGATGGTTATATCGACTACAAAGCATTCATTAGTGCCCAAATGCAAGTGTTAGTAAAGGAATAAAAAAGGAACTGTAAATCCGGAACCACGCGATCATGCAGTGTTCTTTTCTTTTAGCCAAAGTAAGTCAGCTTTGCAGTTCCTTCCCATTTTGAAAATTTTATGTACTTTTTGAGTTAGTTCAACAGACTTACGGTGCTGAAGAACACAGTCAGTGTTCTGAGCTGCTGAATCACTTACCCGCCGCTCCTGCTAGCTAATAGTAGCTATTTTTAGTTTATGGTGTAAAACGCTCTCATGGTGGCAATGATATTTCAAAAGAGTTTGGGAGCAAAATCATCTGCCTGTGTTCGGTCTGAGTGCCTCGCTATTCGCTCCCAGCGCTGGCGATTTAGGTCACCCTGGCACGCGGGATGTAGCATTCGCTGGCTCTTTCATAACTGCCCGTAAGAGTTCTGGGGTCATGTTTGTAAACACTGCTGCCATGTGCGCGCAAGCACGTGGCGAGACACCAGCATGGCCTGGAGTGCCAAGGCAGGAGGTAAATCTTGGCGCCAGTGTCAATGTCGCTAAGCCAACTAGCGCCGACTCTCCCGCTGGCGCGCACCCCTCGCGGCCCTGTGGAACACCGCGGCGGGTGGTTTGAAGGGCAAAGGGGAACCTTCTTTCTGTTCGTGGCACATGTGGACGTGTGCTAATGCTGACGGTGGCCCAGCAGGTTCGTCTCTCAGGGGTAAGCAAATGGCAGTGCTGAATTGTTCTCAGGAAAAATAAAACCGATTTGTGCCCTAAGTCACTGAAATTGGAGTCCACATGGTCCCACAACACAGTGCAAAACGCTGGCTATTAGGGAAAAGAACCGTATAAGGGCATATTGCCAAAGTTTCCAAAATTACTTCAAAGACACATAACAGAGACTTTGTAATAGCTTTTTGCTGGCTTTGCACTGATGAAATTAAGACCACGTTTCAGGCATTTGAGGAAGTAGCTCCTAAATTATTTCTGTTTATCAGCAGAGGTTGCACGATACGGCCAGTGCAAACAAAAGTCACGAGTCTTTCATTTCCTCTTAATGAGAAATGAGCAGATCCAGCCACCCAAACCTATGCAAAGTTTCATCTCACCCTGGCCATACACTTTATATGCTTCAAGAAAAAAAAAAGTGGGAGAGGGGGAACAATCTGTGGTCAACGTCTCTCTCTCTCCTATAGCGGCTCTGTTTCAAGTGCAGCTGTCTCATTTGCTTTGACCTTTGCTGGGAGAGCTGAGAATAGGACAAAGAGTTAAAGTGTTACCAGTCCCTGCTGAGTCTGCATTTCTCGGCCAGGCAAGCCAGAGGCGGCTGGGAGAGGGTGTGCACACGGCAGAGGGTGAGCGGGTAGGAGGGTAAAACAAAAGGAGAAAAATAAACTGTGCACACCCCGAAACAAAACAGGGGAACAACTACAGAAAAATGCTCGTCTTTGAAGAACAGGAACTTCTCTGTTTGTTTCCCTCCATGTAGTTATATCTTGTTATCTGAACTCAAGGTACAGTAGGTATATGAGTCCTTGAACTCTGAACTGGTGAGGAGAGCAGCAAAAGTAAGTCAATACAATTTTAGCTGAGCGGCTGGAAAGAAGCAGGCTTTGTCTTTTTGTGCCTCAGCTATGGGAGGCCATTTAATGCAGCAAGGCACAGCTGTTCAAACCTCTTTCTTGCTGTATGCCTATGGCCTGCTAAAACAAAGCAAAACCAAGGCAGTCTTCTCCGAGTGATAATGCAACTGTGGTTTCAAATACTAGCTGCTCCAAACTACTTGTGTTTCATTGAGCCCCGTCTCTCAAACCTGGGAAAAAAGCGGTCCCTGGTTTGTTAGCAGGAAATGAAAAAAAATGAGCCCATTAATTTCCACAGGGTTTCTGAAATCCTGCCCTACTGTAAATGTTACCCAATTCCCTAGCAGTGTCTCTGGAAAGCAGAAAAGTACCTTCCTCGCTGTTGCGTGTATATCTAGCCAGCGCTCTCCAGTGCCGCTACTCTATCGAGCAATAAAGTTTCTATTTTTGACTCACTGTAGACGACCTTGCTCTAAACCCCTGGCCTGAATATTGCTTAAATGTAAAATGAGCAAACCCAAACAAGGCAGCAGGCTCGGCCAGCCCGTCACAGCCCTGCTACGAGCAGCCACGAGCGTGGGTGAGAAACAGGAGCTTGAACAGGAGCTCTCGCAAGCTGCGCGAAGGGAACCCGGCCCTGCAGTGGGGCACCCTCAGCCCATTGCTGCGCCTCGGGACACCTGGGAGCGAGTTTGTAAACAGCAGGGCCACGTGCACGGGAGCCACGTGGGGGCTTGGCTGAACCTCCAAACCTGGGAAGAGGAGCAATGGGGGAGGCGAGTCTGAGGGCCCCCACTCCATCATCTTCCGAAGTAGTTTGCAGTGCTGTGGGATCCCTAAAGATAGCAGGGAAAAAAATCCATCTGTCCTTCATGGTCAGTTGCCTCTGCCAGCATCCAGAGATGCTGCATGAGGTAAATTACCAATCGGGTTTTATTTCCAAATGCATTTTATCATGGATTGTATCACGAGTCTGTGAATGTGCTGAAGTTAAATAGGGCAGGCTCTCGGTGACATGCACTGTGCACCAGGCAGGCTGAGCTGTGACTATCACCCACAGCACAGGAACTCTCCAAGGCCAGAGGGAGACATTAAAACTTACCATCTCCATTTCAGGTCTAGGAGGTAACAGGTGACTGTTGCACAGAAAGCTGTGAATGCTGCTAAGGTTGTGTCACCTGCACAGGTTTGTGCATCCCATCTCCAGCAGAGAGATTTCTGACAACAAATTAAAGTTTGTTTTGTTTTTTCCCCTCCTTTGAGCCCTGCTACCGAGTATGATGTCAACATGAGGGTTTGTGAACCCTGACAAACCTTTAATTGGTAAAACAGATCAAATGGGAGTTGTGTGGTAGGTTGGAGCTGATGTACATGAACAGTTTGGACACTGTGGGAAATCTTGCCTGAATGATTAGGAGGATTGAGGGCATTCAAGGGAGTTATTGGAGTACTTAATTATTGAAATGACATTACATAACTCTTTCACACAGTGTGATTAACTGACACCACATACTATTTTTAATTATTGTTATTTTAATTATTTGTTTGAAGGTGCATGGAGACATCTACAGTGCCAGTAAAATGGAGATAACATCCTTTCCTGCACTTCTTCTCACTTGGAGTGGGGTTTAAACAGTGCTGCAAAGCAGTGCACAAAAAGAGCCATCCTCTTCCCTGAGGAGATCTATTTAATTTTAATTTGCTGGATTGTTTTGGATAAGCACTGCTGATTTAAAGCTCTGAAGGTTTGTGCAGCAAAAAGAGAACATCTCAATAAACAGAAAATGCTACTTCTGAACCAAATGCTACTTCTGAAACCAACTTCTGAAAAAAAGTGAAAAGTGTCTAGTTTCTGTTTCTTAAAATTGATACTTCTGTTATCTTAGTAAGCAGAGAAAACTATCTGTAAACTTCTGAATGAGCAGGAAGGAGGGTATCATGGGTAAAGCACTGGGGTTTAGGAGATATGGGTTCAGTTCCCAGCTATACCACAGCTTTCCTGTAGGTCTTTTAGGGTTAAAAAAAAAAAAAAAAAAAAAAAAAAAGACACTGAAATGAATTACTCCAGCAGGGTTTGTACCACAATGCGTGATCTCTGTGTGCTTTGGCTCTCAGTTGTTGCTTATTAATTTTGTACCCTTTCTCTTACTCTTTTCGTCTTTTTCCTGCTCATTAACATTAGCACCCTTGGGAAAAGACTGCAGCAGTGCTGGTGAGGAACTCCTGTTACACACATATACAGACATACGTACACAGAGCAGGCAGTAACAGCAGCTTTGTTTTATTTACTGCAAATATTTAGAGTTTTTTTGAAGGGAGCTGCCTGCCTCTGCTATAAACAAGAGTTACTAACACTCTGACCCCTTGTGTGCTGCCAGACCCCTTTTCCCTGCCTCCTTTGCTGAATTAAATAGTAGAACAGAGCAAAAATGGCTTATGTTTGTACAGCCCCAAGCACAGTGGGATTCTGTTTCGTGGCTGGGATATGAAGTGCCTCCTAATGTGCAATAATTAATTTCACTCGATCCACTCTCCTTATATTTAGAAGCATCAGAGTTGCCATCCTGAATTAGACTCATGCTCCAGCTTGTCCAACAGAGTATCTCCAACCAGCTAATTGTTTCAAGAAAAAGCATAGTAGTTAGACTCACTCTTCTAGAGGCAAAACTTCTTTCTAATCCATCAGCTAGAGTTTATATTTTATTGCACAATACATGTCAACTTGCAACTGCTTTGAAAACTTGGGTTTCTTTTTTAAAGTCAAAATCAGTTTTTAGCTTCTATACCTGCCTCTTAGTCTTTCCATCTACTTCCTCTCCCTGTCCCCTCAAAGAAGAATAACCCCAAAACTACTTTTCTTTTTTTTTTTTTTCACTTACTACAAAATATAGACTGACTATGTGCCTCACTTCTACAAGTGTCTCTGTTACAGTTCTCTGAGCGCAAGGGAAATGAATAGGGCTTTGTGAAAATGGCAGGGGCTGCCATCAGTTTGCAGGATCACGAGTCAGCCGATAACACGGGGCGGGGCGGGGGAAGCCACCTAGACTTCACATATTGTCAACTGCACACAAGCACAGGGGGAAAATGGATAGAAATCTGTGTTTTCCTGCCTGGTCTCTCACTTTTCGGGCACTATACACAGTAACAGAGAGGAAAAAAAACCAAAACAGATCAGCCAATTTTTCTTTTTCTACTGCTTTCTCACACCTACAGAAGTTTCTTCTCTGCATTAAGGATTATAGGGAAGCAGAAAACACAGGTCTAACTTACTTAAGGAAAACAAATGTTCCATGTAGAATATGGAGACCACCACAGAAACAACAGAGAACTGAAAGGCTGTATTTTTCTGGGTTTTGCATTTTTTTCTTTATAAATATAAAGAGTGTCTTTCCCTATTTGTTCAGCATTTTCAGTTGCTTCTGGGTATGTGATGTGTACACTTGCAACTGTGTATGGAACGGAAACTCACTAGCACAGATTTGCTTTCCCCCAAAATGTCTACTACTTATACAAAGTTAAATAAGTGTTAAATCTGACCCCTTCCAGTTGTTCAGCTTTCATGTTTTTGATTTTTACTATCGCATTTTAGTAATAATTGAGAGCTGTTTGGGCAGACAAACTTGAAATCAGACAGACAAGCAAGCAAAGGAGTACAGAGAGAACAAAACTTTGGTAACTTGAAAGTATGTTGAAGTCTGTAATACATGCATACACACATCCCAACTTCTCCATATCCCAAGGAGAGGATAGTCCAATGTATTTTCAGCTTTCATATGCTCTCTTTTAGGGATAAATGGCATTCCTTTTATTAAGCTGTACATGCACTTCAAGCTTCACAGAAATATCTCACTTCTGTGAACTTGAACTTTGGGAGAAGGGAATAAACTCCTGCTTTAGTCCAATAATTCCTTTTCCTCATTTTACCATGAGCAGGACAGTAATGCTACTTGCACACAAGAGGAAATACGCAATCATTCTTTTCTCCTTTTTGCTTACATAAGAGCTGAAAGAGTTTTGTGTCCTTTGGCAAGTATAAAAATTGTATAACTTCAAAGAATGTGACTTCAAACACAAGTGAAGTAGCACTGAAAGAACAAACAGATTAAACAAAGATGAAAAAAACCATCAGGGGCATGAAATGGGGGTGAGTGCAGCTTGAACAGTTGTTGTCTCTCATGCAAAGGGACAAATATGGAAAGATACTAAAGGACACTGAAGTTGAGGGCAAAACTCACCTACCAGCATCAGGCCCAGGGTTAATGTCTACCCTTTGATCTCTCCAACAGCACTAGAAGTCGCAAGAGAAGGAACAAATACTCAGTGCAAACTCAGGAATGCCTTTGTCACGTATTCTATCATATATTCTTTACTCTTGCTTGCTACCTTCTGCTATCCAGCTGCTGCAAGAGTAGTGGGAACTGTGGGTCAAAGAGAAGTCAGAATAGAAAATGAAAGGCAGTAAGGAGTTACTGAAACCATGGATATGGATATGACACAAAAATTGTGTCTCACAAATGAGACAACAGGTGAGCAAGAAAACACTGCAGTGTAATACCAACAATAAAATGATGTAACAGACATTAACATAAAATGGAAGCAAACAATGTGAACATAAAACTGCTGGGAGAAGCCATGGGTATAATAAGATCTGTGGATCAGCCTTCATACTCTGTTGCGTGACAATGAATACCATGATTGATCTAGACAAATGCAGAATATGGAGAGACATTTGCACCAACTGCTTCCTCCCTATGAGGAAAAAACAGATCTTAGGATTCATTTTTGTAAGGCAAGTGATGCGCTTTGCACACTGTTCCCATCACTTGCTGCAAAGCTGTGTAAGAAAGTCTGAAAAATGTTCATGAGACTGGATGAGGAGCAGAACATCTGACAATGAGGTCCCACAGTGCATGCAAGAGCACAGGCTTCAAGTGTCTCTGGAGACTAAAACCTGTCTGACAGCTTTGGTTTAGGTCCACAGGGGAGAGCATGAAACACATTGCCACTTGGGTGCTTCTGACCAGCTACAGTCCATTTTCACAGAATCACAGAATTTTCATCTGTGCAAGGCATTCCCGATAACTACTACCACTTGTCCCCACTCCTTTTTTTTTTTTTTTTTGAACAACAGATTGGTGGCACTATTCATTTGACTGAGTAAATGCAGAAATCTCCACCAAGCTTCCTGTGTCTAATGGAGATCCAAAACTTGCCTTACAGTGGTATCAGCTTTCGTAACAGAAACGCCTCTTTGTGTCAACATGTCTAATTAAGTAGTAAAGACTTTCAGGTATTTGATTTTACTTATAAAGTTAGTAGGATTCATGATTTCTTTTTTGTTCTTTATAAAGGGAATTGTTCTAGTATCCTAACAGGTAGTGAGTCATGCCTAATTAAGGAAAAATACATAACCATTTACAGTGGGATTCTTGTATTGCAAAGAGCTGTTTTGTCATAAAAGCTTTTGGGGATTGAATAATTTTTAAAAGGGAAGGAGGGGCATAAAAATAATTTGAAACCTTTGCAACAATTCCCTTAACCCCCATCTCATAGTTTCGGGTCAGTCCATTCCAGACAAACACGTCAACACAGCCCAGACTGCGCTCGAGTGCTGAGGGAAAAAACAACGGCATCCGACAAAGGACCCAGAGATTTAGAATGCAACACAGATGCAGAAAGCTCAGCCAAAAAAACAAACAGCGATATGGGTTCTTAAAACGGTGCATTTTTTTATTTCTTTCCCCTCCCCCGCGGCTTGTGGAGGACCAGGGACATTCCTAGAACTCTGTCCTCACTGGCTGCGTCAAGGCAGCTGCCGAGGATGCTGGGACACTGTTTGTAAACACTGTAACCACGTGCGCGCAACCACATGGAGAGTCATCGTCCTGACCTAAACGTCTACCCACTTGGTAAGCCGGGGTTTTACTGCAGTGGAGCCAAATCCTTTCCCAACACGAGGTGACTTAAAAGTCGCTCACGCCAGGACATTGGAAGACAAACTTGAACTGCTTATGCATTACTAGAAAGGAAATTAGGCAGAGAAGGTGGTTAAACTTTAGTCACTGAAATGTAAGTTTAAGGACAAGGTAGCTCACATAGAGTAAAGGAGTCGTTCTTCATACATCTGCAAAAAATTCAGCTTAAACCGAGAAACTGCTCCTTCACCGTGCACACACCTGGTGAAACCAATATTCATGTGCTGGGAAACCGCATGGAATATATCTGAGGCTAGAGGTAATGCTGTTCTACAACAAGTGAAGGTTATTTCAACTTGTCTAAATTGCATCATAGTAATTACTCAGAGAGTGCCGGGGCTACTGCCCTGTACCTGGGGAAGACACTTCCAAGGGGTATTTGGTTCTTGAGCTACTCTTGGTTATCTTCGCTATCTAAACACTCACCTGCTCACTTCTCTGCTACTTCTTTGAAACTGTCTGTTGTGGTTTAACAAAGCTCTGTACTCGATTAGGGTTAAAATGCTGAATTATCCCTTCTTGCTTAGCCTGAGCATAGAACAAGCCTATTCCTTTCCACACTACTATAGAAATGCCTCCTTTATTTTTCTTTATTATTTTTTTTTTTTTAGCAAGAGGAAAAGCACACACACCAGGAATTCGGTCAAATACTGGAAGCCTTTATTAATCTGAAAGAATAATCCTACTAGGATTTCTTGCCACATGTATGTTACAAGGCAACAGCAATCCAACTTGGAATCCACACCTCCACAGAAAACTTTGCTTTTTAAGGACAGCCTGAATTTTGTTCAGGTTTCTAAGATGATTCAGAGTTCTGGAAGGTGTTTGACAGATATGAAAAAGCCTACTTGAAAAGACAGACAGGAATTCAAATCTTTATGGCTTTTATTCGTTGAAGTTTTTTCTCAATTTTTTCAAAGCATGGCAACTTTCTTTAAAGTGACCCCAGATTTAAAATCCTTTACTGTGACAAACTAGTAGAACACTCTGATCCTCCTATAAGTTACATCATATTTTTTTCTTCATTTCAAGAACAGTGTGAGATATGTGGGTGAAATTAGTTAGCTGTTCTTCCTATTTCTCAAACCTTGTTTTTCTCTACCTTCCGTTACTCCCTGCTACGTAACACAAGGCACATTCTCAGTATTTTAATCCAAACAACCTTTTTGGGTCAGTCATCAGCTGCCCTTGGGATCAGTCCAGCTGATGCTGGAGGTTCAGAATTTTATTCCTTAACCCCACCACCACTGTGTCCACCCACAGAGCAATTCCTTGACAAAATGGCTGATTTTTCTATATATAATTTTTTTTTTAAACAGGCATCTATTCTAAGGGAAGACAGAAGTGACTTCTTTTCAATGGGTGACTGAAAGGATGATTACTCATGGTGCTTTCCATTTGTAAGGTTTTATTATCTAGGATATGGGGACAAGCTATGCAAATTGAACATGCAAGCAGTGATGATCTGAAAGTCTAGCAACCAGAACTATGGCAACTTGTTACTAGTTACTTGTTCAGTGCTCAAAAGCATATTTTTGCTGCAGAATGTCATTAAATGAGTAAGATGGTATTCACTGCCTTATGGAGTAAAGGATGGGAATAATGCTTCAAGTGTGATTGATTCATATAATTCTCTTTCTGGCTTTCAGCCATGATGCAGTCATATGCTTTATCTCTGTTCAGACTACAGCTTTCTTTTTTTTTTTTAAATAATGAATCATAGTACATCCCACTCCATTTCAGAACCAGCACATTGCCTTTCAAATGATGTCACAACACTTACTGCTGCTGGCTGACTGCCTTAACAGCAATCAGAGAGCTGGACTAAATAAATACTGTATATTATTTGGCAAAATCATTTGTGGTTGTGTTCTCCAGCACAGTTTCCAAGATAACCACCAACTCTACTTGAAACTTGGCAACTTTGTTCTACCACTTTCAGGCTCCAGTTGCGAAGCTGGCTTACAGATGCTGCTACCATGCCTAGAGCTACTGTGCAGCCGCCCAGTGAGAGAGGTAAAGGGGTCACTCACTGTGACAAGCCAAATTTGACAGCTCTTCTGAAATTCCACCTTCAAAAAATATCAGCTTTTTAAAAAGGACCTTATTTGGCACCTGTAGAAGCACAAATCGTAATCCAACCCAAATTTCACATTTTTCAACATCTGAGCAGCAGACTTGTTCCCAAAGATGAGGAGGTGGTTTTTGGTTGGTCTTCTTCTCTTTTCTTTAGCGCTGTCTGGCTGTTGCTAATATTTAAAGGAACTGTATGGAAGACAGAGTCCCAACAGCATCTGAAGTGCCTGGGGCAAGAAGGAACAGTCCCATCCAACTCTGGCAGCTGAAATTCCAGCAGCAACTACAGGGTCTCCTATTCTGCATGCAGAAGCCAAAACATTTGCAACCTCCTTTTTCTGTTACCCAGTGCAGCACTGGTGCCAACAAGAGACCTTGGAAATCTGTCCGTCATAATAACTCCTCAGCAAGCACACGTTTCTTGTTCTTTAAACAGTGTTGACGTGCCGAAGTCTAGGACCATGCACACTATATCAAAACAATACCAGTTTTCCTGGCTAAAATCCAGGAATCAGCACAATGCCAAAGTCCTCGTTAAAAGCCTGACTACAAAGAGTGATAATTCGGCAAATTCGGGAGCCTCAGTGTCTCCTGTTCAACCTTTTCTTCTTTTGAAGATTTGTTAGGAATTAGTTTTGAAACGGGCAGTACAAAACTGCTTTCTGAGGTTCCCTGGATGCATTCACACAGGTGTCTTTTTTAAAAGTCACTTCCCAAAATGAACCAACTATTTCCACTGAAAGATGACTTCTGAGCTCTTCATTTCACGTGAACAACAGTTTAGCCCCACTACCAAAGCACTCTTATTTTCCACATCTTTGCCCTCCCTTTTTTTCCTTCTCCCTACACCCTGGTTGCTCGACTTAAATGTTCTCTGACTTCACTGGCAAGGTTCATGCTACACTTTCCGTGAGAAAAAAACTGCCCAACAGTGATTTATCTTCATTGGTTCCAAGCTGCCTTTTTTTCTGGGGGGGGGGATAAAATCCAAGATGGGTACATTCTTTCAGTGTTAACAGCAGCAGTCAGATCCCTCTACAACTCCAGTTCATGCATGACTATTTTACATGAGTGTATACACGACTAAGACCACTGACATCTCCCTGTTGAGTATCTTCGGCAGCCACGTCCTGTTTTGCACTTTACAACCTCCAGAGAAAGTGCCGTAGTGGAATACACATGCAGATACGCGAGTGAATGTACGTGTGACTGCGCTCACCCCCTGCTGCAGTTAAGTCAACCTGCCATTAACATGCGAATAGACTGGCCTCATTAGCCGACAAACAACACCCACTGACCTGCTTTCACTAGCGAGAGTATCTCCTCATCTCTGAAACTCTTAAACTTCACAGCGAAAAGAAGAAGAAGAAAAAAAAAGAAAATGATGCCGAACTGATACTCAGAGCTGCTGATCACGGCTCAAAGCCTGCACATTCGCATGCCGCTCATCATGGAAAACAAATCTTGTGATGAGATGTTCGGCTGCGATAAAAGCACGCTAGACCACATCACTTCTCCCTTCACCTCACTCCGAAAAGGAAAATTACTTAGCAGGAAAGGGTCTGCCGAATTTCCAAGATTCAAACCGCGAGCCGAAAAGCCCCCTTCTATCTAACTCGGGGCTGCCGGTGTCTCAGGGGTGATTTAACGCCGATCAACGCCACGATGCGAGCGAGCACAAGCACACACCGCCGCGTCCGACCCAGGCGCGGGGAGATTGTTGCTCTTGTCTGTCATCTGGCGGGGAACAAGCCCGACCTCGCCGACAGCGTTATTTCAGGGGAGCACGCTCGGGAAAGTGATTTCTCCTTTTCATCCCGCGGCCACATCGTGCGAGTGGCCCCGACGGCGGGGTTCAACAGCGCGGACAAAACGCGCGTGTTGATCACTGCACGGAAAAACGGAGGCCCCGCACCGAGCCCCCCGCCGAGCCCGCACTTCTCCCTCCCGAGCCCCCCAGGGACCGCGCTGCGCTTCCCACCGCCTCGCCCTCGCCAAGCCCCGCAGGACCCGCGCCTCTCTCCCCCTGTCCCCGGGGCTGAGCCCGCCTTTGTGTCCGCCGGGGGCCGGGGAGCGGCACAAAGCCGGGGCGCCTCCGGCCGCCGTCCCCGTGCGCAGACAAAGGCGCGGGGAGGGGCGGCGAGGCGAAGCCCGGGTCCGGCCCCGCGGGGAGGGGGCCCTGTCAGTCAGCCATGTTGGGGGACCCGCGGCGGCGCCCCCTCCTCGCCCATCCCCGGCGGCGCCGCGCGGCGCGGTCCCCGCGACACCCCGCGGGGCCGCGCGGCGGAGAGGGCGGCCGGCGCGGGGGGAGCCCGCTCTGACCTCAGCCGCGTCCCTCAGCCTCGCCGACATCCAGCACGCACAGCCCGGGCGCCGCGCTCCCCGCTCCTCCAGCGCCGCCAGCGTGCTTCCTTCTGCTCCTTCGCGAGCGCGGCCGGGCCCCCG
>JAYRBT010000139.1:24451260-24475504 GCA_036023395.1 Myiotriccus ornatus | reverse complement strand
CCCCCCCCGCCTCAGCTCCCCCCCCGCCCCCCGGCACGAGGCGCGGGGGCGCCCCCGGCCCCGTCAGCGGCCCCGTCACCGCGGGCGGCGCCGGCCCCGCCGCGCGGGGCTTTCTGCCCGCCTGCTGACGCCTTTCTTTGGTCTTTTGGGGTTTCCACACACACACACACATACCACCCCCCCGCGCCTCTCCTGCTTTCGCCGGCGGGTCCGTGCGGTGCTGCGGGGCGCGGGGTAGCGCCCGTCAGCGCCAGCCCCCGCCGCCCCTCCGTGGGACGTCCCGCGTCCTCCCCGTGCGCGCGGGCCGGCGGCGCTTTCCCACGGCCGCGGGGAGCCCGGCTGCTGTCCCCGGGCTGCGCTCTCCCCCGGCTGAGGCGAGGGGGACTGGGGGAAGCGGCTCGCTTAATGTTTTCGGTAGCCGGCTGACAGCGCAAAAGAAAAACCGACAAAATCTCCCCGTGTTTCCCCGGAACGAAGCCCCGTGCCCGCAGACACCGGACCGCCAGCGGGGGTTGCTCAGCGCGGCGCCGGCTGGACACCCATCCCGGGAAGCGCCCGGGGCGCCGCGGCTCGGTGCGCGGCGGGCGGGGGCTCTCGGCACCGTCCGCCGTCCCGCGGTTTCGTGCCCGCGGCAGCGGGAGCCGCAGAAGGCGGTCCGGCTGCCGGTCTCAGCGCCGCAGCCCTGGGAGCGGGGTTCGGCGCCTCCCCATCCCGCCGCTCTCGCCAGTGGGGAACAGGGTCCCGCTGCCATCCCCGCCGCTCGCCGGCCTTTTCCGAAGGAGCTGGAACTTTTCCAGCTGGGCGGCTGCGGGGAGCAGAAGTAAAAGTATGCAAACCTGCCTCTCTGGGAACCAGTGCTGGGCTTTCACACCGCCGAGACATTGCCCGGAGCCCCGAGCGCCGGACAGAGCCGGGGGCCTCCCCTCCGCCGCGCCGTCCCCTCTGCGCGAAGTTACTCCAGCCTGTCCGGGACGCGTGCGGGGCTGGGGGCGATTTCAGGAGAGCATTAGCTTCCCGACATGACCCGGGTCCTTCACCTCAGGAGTGGCAAGCTCTGGGTTCGTCAGTGGTGCCCGGGAGATGCTGAATCCCCATCTGTCACCGTCCGGGCAAAGGCAGGCTGGTGAAAAAGGGACTTCAGAAAGATGACAAATCCTGTGCATTCGATGCAGATCGGAGTGATTTCTAGGAAGTTCAGGTCATCACTGAGTAATTTGTTTTTCACATCACAGGTTGTTCTCTGAGTTTTGGTTTTACTTTAATTTCTGTGAAACATTTTAGAAGCATGCTGGAGATTAAAGCCCTCACGACTTACTAAAATAGTTCTGCGCTGATGGCAGAGTCACTTCTGTACCTGTGCCGGGCATCTCGCTCTCCCCAACCCTTGAAAAGGTGCTGGCCTGGCTAGCCCTATCCTGTAGCAAAATGCATCGGTTATCTGACAAAGATCGTTGCATTTAGCAAATAGACTCGGGTCTCTGTCTCTTTTTGGAAGAGTAAATGCAAAAGAAATGCAAAAGATGCAAAGAACGGTCAAGGTCTCTCTCAATTTTGCCAGGTGTCTTTGTGCTTTCACAGCATTTGCTTGATTTCCAGCAGACTTTAATCAATATTTCAAACTGTTTTAAGTCTGTGTGTTTATTAAAGCCTGGGGTTGCTTTTTCCCCTGGAGTGGCACATCCAACTGGCGTTACAAGGAATGAGCGTGCTCAATCTCTCAGCGGGTTCAAAGTGCTGCCTCGTCCCTGAGCTGCTCTTATAGCACCTTCAGAGACACCTCCGTCGTCTGCAGTCTTGTTCTGCTTAGCCAGACCTCTCTCTCTGTGCTTTTCTCCAGTATTTGCATTGCACTGGGAGAGATGACCCTCCTCTTCACGACTCAAATCCCTCCCGTGCCCGCGCGCCCTTTGCGTCTGGAAGAAGCAGGTGGCTGGTTTCGGCAGGACCGTGCCGCACCAGCTCCCGGTTTCAGCAGAAGCACGGACTTCCCTTTGCATGAGCAAGCTGCAAACCTGGATAACTGACTGGGTGGTTAAAATGGAAAAAAAGAAAGAAAAGACTTCCAACGACCACTAACCCGAAAGCCACAAGCAGGAGTTTGAAACTGAGCTGGGATTCTTTTGTTTTCTGATTGTGCTACTGTGCTGAAGGGACCACTCATGCATATGCGATCTGCAAGTATGAATGTGAGAGACGGGTGCATTTTTTAAATGCTTCCTGTCATAGGTGTGGTTCTCTCTCTCTCTCTCTCTCTTTAAAACTTTACTGCCCTAATGACAGCCTGTTGTAATCACCAGGCTCAATAAACCCAGGAGCACTCTTGCTGAACCAGCAGTACTGTCTTGCCTCCCGGAGCACAAGGCACGTTTACCGGAGCCTCCCCTGATCTGCCGGGTTGTGCTCAGCTATCTTGACCTACAAGCCTCCTAATTGACCTGGTGCCATCCCACAGACCTGCCACATTTTGACAAACCACAGGATCTTTTGGCTTCCAAATCAATGGCTTTCTGTTGCCTCTGTCAAATGCAGCTTGCTCTACAGTGCACGTTTCTTGGTATCTGTTAGCAACCTAATGAGAGGGACATGGACCTAATTTCTCCCTTGGGGTGGTTGTATTGGCTTCAGTGTATTTATTGAATGACGAATTTTGACCCATTTTGCTTTGCTGTATCTATCAAACGGGGAGAAAAAAAGACTGAACGTGACCCAAGCGAAAAGTGGCTTAAAATCCCCTACACCCTTAAAGAGTTGTGGGGGGAAAAAAAGCACCTTTTACCTCTGAAACATGCTATTCCCAGCCTTAAGTTGTACACATTTTTCAAAACAAGTATCTGCTGTAAAAAAACAGCTTTCTTGGAAATATGCTGAAATGCAGTTACTTCAGGCGGTGTTTTGGATCTGTTTCTAGACCTATCCCAGTGACACCATTTTTTTTTTTGGTTGGTCTTTGCATCTATAGGCAATGAAAAAAAGAGAAGTCTCAACTGATTTAAATGCATAGAGTCAGAAATCCTACCAAAAAAGAAAAGCCCACTCCAGACTTATGTGTGTTTATTGCTGTCCTTTTCAGGAAAAGCTTTTGGTCCTTTTAAGATCTGTTAGGAACAGAACAACCTGCAGAGAGTTAATAGCGGGACAGTCCAGAGGCTGATCATCACACGGTGTGGCTGCAGGTACCCCAGAGGTTTCAAAGAGTGTGGGTCTTGCCCCTCTACTAGAGCAAAAGCTTGCTCCCTGTGAAGGGTGTCGGGGCAGCCAGGGCATGAGTTGCTGCCAGTTTCCTCCTAAAGCTGCAGTGAGCAAACCTGATTGACTTACCGAAGGAATGTAATATACTTACCCCCCTGAAAGCCCCACCCGAAACATTCAGAGAGATGTAGAGTGCAAATAATATTTCATCCTGTACCCTGCATTGAAGAATAAGGGGGTTTGTATTAACTTCCTGCTTCGTGTAGCTTGCTGGGCCAACTTGAACTCTGACTTAGAATTTCTGTGCAAAAAACAGTTCAGAGCCATAATTAAGTTGCTTCTACTGAGACTCTTGTTATTATTTTATTCATGCTTTCTTCCCCCCCAATAAAATGTGAACAGCTATGTGAGATGAGAGGAAAGAAATGTGCTAGATAGCTCACTTCACCTCCTCAAGGAAACCTCTGGAGTCCAAAGGACTGTCCACTGCGAAATGATGGGCCTGCAGAAAGTCTCTCATATCCTTTCTCCACATGGACATTTTCCTTTGTCATGAGGTACACCGATTTCTCGTGGGGCCATCTGCATGACAGCAGCATCCACCAGAAGCCCTAGAGGGACAAGGTGTGCGAAAGGCAACACGATCTGTTCAGTGATCTATGGTTTTGCTTTGGCTTATATTTTCAGCAGGGCTTTTTCAGGTCCTGAGACATTGCTTGTCCATGAGCTCAAGAGCCCAGCCTCAGAGCTGAGGGATCACACTGATGCTGGGGCTGCAGCCATATGAGCAGAGAGCTGGGGGTGGTCCTGAAAGACTCATGTCTGGCGTGAGTCAGTCTTATGTTGATGACAGGACACCACTTCATTTTTTTCCCCTGAATTCATCAAAGGTCACTATTTGTCATTTCTTTGTATTCCCTCCCTGGACAGGAGGGGGCTGTTCCAGGGCCACACAGATAAGTGAAGGAACACATGGGGAACCCAGTCTGTTTGTGGGAGTTTTTGGAGCGAGGTGCCCAATGGCTGGGATGCCTGTTGGGATGATATCAACACTGCGGTGTGTTATCCGCCCAGTGCTGTCATTCTCTTGGTGGGAGATGTGTGTCTCTTGGGGATGGAGAAGAGCTGTAGATGGTTCAGCTTTTAAGCCCCTGGCTTTTGCCAATGGATGTAAATGTCTTTATGCTGCTTTTCAGTGTTTATGGCTTTGAAGGTGACTGTAGCCTTGTGATTCCTTGGGCATTTATGGCTGGAAAGACTGAATCTGGACACACCAGACACCCATTAGGCAATTCCTGTCCCCAGGACCATGGTTGGGATTAGTGCCCTGGGGCAAGGAAGCCCCTGGCAGAGGAGCAGGGGTAAGGGAGCCAGATGCATAAATCCAGTGCCACAGACCAACATATGCAGAGCAGACCACACAAGAACAAAACGAGTGGCTACCCTTCCTCATGACCTGCCTCCATGAGCAGGGCGCAACTGGTCTTGCTGTCAGCCAGGCTTGCTGTGTCTGAATGCTCTGCTACAGGCAAATGCCTGTCATGGCAGAGTGTGGTGAGCTGTGCTGTCAAGTATGTTACACAGCCATCAGGTGGCTTCAAGCCACACCATCAGCCCATCCAGCTCTGGGGTAGAAAGATGCACCATTAACCCTCTGGAATTGCTAAAGCAATGATGTGAGACCAGGAGTGCTCCAGCAGTGTCCGGCTCTGTATGTGACAGTGTGTATATCTCCCTGCTTTTCTGGGCTAGAGCAACATTTGGTAGCTGTATCCATGGATTCTCTGATTGTTGGAGGAATTAAAATCCTTTGATAACCCCTGAACTGTGAGCATTTTACTGCTGCATGAATAGCTATGGGCTCTGATGGACTGGGCAGTAGAGGCAGCCTACAGCTGCCAAATCCCTTCACTGATGTTTTTTCCTTGCCTTCTCTGCTGACGTTTGGTTTTCTCCGTATCTTTAAAGCCTTCCACAGCCTTACAGTCACCATCCTGGCATGCATCCTTCCATACTGCCTACTGCCCAGCATCACCTCACTTGCCAGCAGCCCTTTCCCCGTGGCTCCACAGCAGTGTTAAGGGAGCAGGCAAACAGACAAGGTCATGGAGTCTCCTGCTCTCTGCTGGTGATAGTGATGGGGGGGATCCCTTGCATATGAGCCCTCAGCAGCTGCATAAACAAAGCCCGTGTGAAGCAGGGGATGGGTGCAGAAGGCATTAGTGCGGCTGTTGTGAATATAGAGATCAGTAGCATTAGCTCGAGCCAACACAGAGCTGCTCTCAGGCTCTGCCTTCTCAGCTTCACCATCAAGTTGTCCCAGTTTGGTTTGTTTTCAGGGACCACTCTATCCTCTGACACTGAACATTACTTTTTGTTGACTATGAATTGAAGGGAATGGATGGAGGTCTAAATTCCTATGGATGCAGTTCCCTGAAAGGGGCTCCGTGTCTCTTCTCCTTTGAAACTAACTCCAAATTCCTCAGAAAATCAGGGTAGAAGATGAAGGAGTGACTGAGCACTGATCTCCTGACACCACACTTTCAAATTAGGTGTCTGAACAAAGGCTTCCTGTATCTGTAGTACTGAGGAAAGGTGGCTTTGTTCCAGGTGAGCTTAATGTCCACGGGTGACCTATGTGACAGCCTCAGGGATCAGTACTGACCCTTTTTAGTTAGGTATTTTCATATATATATTTCCATATATATATTTCCATATATATAATCATATACAACTTTAGATATCAGGAATTTGGTAATTTTGTACAGTTCATCTGTCAAGCAGGAGGAAGAGGTCTTGCTGTTGACTTGGAGAAGTCAAGGAGATGTGCCACTTTTTGCAGTGCAGCCTGTGATTTCCTGGCATATAATGAAAGCTGGCTCCTAAGAAAGCCTTGCAAAGGGAAAAGCACCAAGGAAAAACCAGCAGGGAATGATGAAACAGTTAAATGGGGTGATACACAGAGTCCTGGGCTGCGATACAGCAAATGCCTGTCTTTGGAAGGAGCCTTAGCTGTGTGCCTGGGCAGCATCTGGGAAAGGCAGGGGCTGCAAGGCTGGTGACTCAAAGAGCTTTCCCTTTTCACTTTTAATCATTTGCCTTTTTAACAAGCTCAGTGGGACTCTGCTTGTTGCTTTCCCTTCTCACAGTAAATCCAAATGAGAAGCCCAAACCTAGTCATGGGGTTGCCATCGCCCCCGTGACTCAGAAATTCTCAGCCCCTGAGCAGAAGTGTAACATTTGTGCATTTGTACCCTTAGTGCAGGCATAATTATATTGAGTCAAATTCTGCTTAAATCAATTTTACCCTATAAATAAAAGCTATATGCAGAGCCAACAACTGCTTTGCAGTATACATTTAAGCAGCAAAATAGTATTCAAAAGCAATGTAAATGTGTGCGTACCCGTGGTCTCGTTAGTGCAGATTTTCTAATTTAGAAGCAATGTATAAAGAAAATAAATGTTATAGCTGTCTTTCTCTCTTTTGATTTCCTTCTGTGACAGAGCAATTCATATGTGGTCCTAGCTGAGCTGTCAGCTTGCTTTGATTTTTTTTCTTACGTGCTGCTACTGTTTCAGGCAGGGAGTTGGCACCGGAGGTCCGTGGGGGCAAGACACATTTGGATATGACCTGGCAATAGCCCGGGGTTTTGCAGCTCAGGGAAGGAGCTATGGATTCAGTCCTTTGTCTTTGGGTGAATGTGGGGTTGTTATATACAGCTGCCTTTACGCCCTTCTTCGAAAAGCTGTAGAAAAGCTCTACTGAAAGATGCAAACTTACATCAGACACACAGTCACCCCATTATATTAAGAATTACATTTTTATCTGAGGATTTGAAGAACAAGAAGTGTAGACTGGCAGGGCTCAGCAGCTCTGAGGCACCAGCAGAAGCCCTTGACACCCTGAGCCGCTTAAAAAACCCCACAAACACTCTCTTCTTTCAGGATATTTGGACAGTGAAGAAAAGGAAGCTGCCTTTCCTGGCTCACTGGAGAAGCTTTCACTCCTGCAAGGTTTAATCTGTCATCAAAATACACCAACCTGTGTACATTTTTGAACGGCATCAGGGTGATGCAGATGGGGCTGGCTTTTGGTCACTGGAATCAGTGGGTACTTTGGGACAGGGATGAGGCCTCTAGGTCAAAGTGTGTTGGGTGGTCAGCCTTAAACTGGCACTGTGCATCTTTCCATGCAGCCACTGCCTCCAATGTAACATGCCACTGGCTGTCAAAACGAAAAATATCCGCAGTGTTCTTGGTGGTGAAAACCTGCCCTGTCTTCTCCTTTCCTTAACTGGAAGTTGAGAGACAAGGAAAACATGATTTTATGAAGTTGGTAAAAAGTTAAAAAAAAAAAAAGAAAAAAAAATTATAGCTGTTGGGATGATCTCTGCCTTGCTAATTCCATCTCTGAAAAAATAGGAGATATATTAAAAAGCAATTGCTTTGATAGAAGGAGACTGTCTGTGACCATGGACCCTGATTGCCACATAGCCTGCAATGTATTATCTTATTTCGTTCCAGGAGAAAGCTAAGGATAATCTCCCCCTCTCTGTGACAGCATCGTCAGTTTTCTGCAGTATGAAGGAAGTGAGGGGGCCACTGATCAGAGGTCCCTAAACTGAAGCAGCTTAAAGAGCACAAATTTTAGAGGACACTTACTTGGCATTTTCAGAAAATTCAGCTGCTGGATGCTTTTAGGACGTCTCAGATTAGGAATTTTTACTTCCAGTCCCACTTTGCCTTGCTTTTCCATTTGTAAATAAGAACACTAATACCTTTATCAGCAGAGGGATTTAGCAAAGATAAACAGATTTGGTTTTAATTCCTTCAGAAATCATGCCAGAAGTACAGAAAATAAACAGGAAGTATTTGGACGCTCAGCACAGAAGCAAACTAGGATTTAACAGGCACCACAGAGACTCTGGGGGCAGATTACAGCATGGAAAGATGGATATGGAAGGGCACAGCTGATTTAGGAAAACCAAGCAGAAAAAACAGGGGTTAAATTTTGTGACAAACACCAGGAAAAGCTGTTCTTCGTCTGACATTCACAAGAAAGCAAGAGGAAGATTTATTGAATTTGTTCAGAGACAGATGAAGAGGGAAGAGAGGAGGCTGTAAAGAGGGGGGTTGTTACAGCCCACTTGGTTGGAAGGGAGATGTTTAGAAAGGTGCTGCATAAGCAGGTGCTAAGCAGTCACCCACTGGTAGTGAAGGACACCTACCCCAGCCTGCAGGTCAACAGAGCCCCCCCGAGCACAGGCTCAGCACCAGAACAGGCTGCTCTGGGGCCAGCATGCCTGATGGTGCTGTCCAAGGGCAAAGTTTGCCCCGTGGTGTTTGCCATTGGGAGGTATCCTCTGTTGTTCACAGCTTGATGAAGCTTCAAATGGAGAAATGTTGCCAGCTGGAGAGCCATGCTTCCAGTAATATATTAGATGAGGGAGTTCAGAGACGGTCTGCAGGAATGACAGCTTATACAGCGAGGCTCTCCCCTGAGCAGAAGGGTTTGGAACCGCTGAATTGGGATTTTGGCAGCTGTGAGGACATGGTAAGTCATCTGGTCCATGTTAAATTCTGTTAAAATGCTGAGCATTGACTGCCCTTCACATCCACTGGAAAAAAAGCAAGAAAAACCTGGGCTAATTGGCAGCAATGCACATCTATTGCCAGGATAATAATTTCTGACTGTAAAGATTGTTCTGCTCTTAAAAAAGTTGCCTGGAGAAGATATTGCACCAGAGGTTCAGCAGGGCAAGGGCCAGTCAGGAAACATCCACCCACGCAGGGCAAGGGTGCATCAGAAACCACCTGCAGTCCTTCTCAGACCCATGTTTCCATCATGCCAAGAAAATAACGGACTTTTTTAAAGGTCTCAGGAAGAGCAACAGCATCCTACTTGGAGACCATGCAGAAAATAAAATCTGGTTGCTCAAAGTAAGATAAACAGTGGAAATGTGCCATTTGCTGGGCTGTCCGTACTTACAGAATTACAGGACACATTGTCACAGGTGAAGGAGGGGGCAGAACTTACATTACTCTTTGCTAGGATGCTGAGGAGTGAGCTGAACCTGGAATATTAACCTATACATTAAAAAAATATGATTGGTTGTAAACCGAGAAGTGACTTGAATAGAGAAGGTTCTTTGATGTATAGAGATGGCAGTCCAACAAAGCTAAGCTTCAGAAGTATTTTAAATCACTTAAATACAATAAAAATACATAGATGTAAGGTCAGGTCAAGGAAATAAAATTCTAATGGGAAGTACACAGGGAAGCAGGGAAATTCAAAGTAATACCCATTTGAAGGTGGGTGATGTACATCCAAATGATGCTAACAGGTTGAAAAGGGTTCATAGAGGACCTTCAAACTTCCCATCAGTTTCTGACCTTTATTTTTTCAAG
The DNA here is from genome assembly GCA_036023395.1 of Myiotriccus ornatus. Classification (NCBI taxonomy): domain Eukaryota; kingdom Metazoa; phylum Chordata; class Aves; order Passeriformes; family Tyrannidae; genus Myiotriccus; species Myiotriccus ornatus. The sequence continues at coordinate 24,465,907 of JAYRBT010000139.1, read as the reverse complement.
ATCAGAAAAACTTGTCTCCCTCTGAGAGATGCAAATAAGTTCAACACATTTATTTTAAGAAAGGCAAGGTTAAGATACAGTCCTCAAATGTCTACGAAGGGAAACATTCTCAGTAGCTGCAAGTTCTTTAATCGATCAGACAAAGACAAAATAAAACACCAAAAATGGGGGCTAAAGCTAGAGAAGTTCAGTACGAAAGGTTCTCATTTTTAAGAGTAAGTGGCATTCCTTTCCTAAATTGTGGAATAATTTATGAGTGGAAGTCGCAGAGCCTTTCCATCAAGGCTTTGTCTAAAAGACATAATATGGTGCTTCAGGTGACCTATAGGCTGTGCTCTATGAGAGGTCAGAAGAGATGATTGTGTGGTCTAATTTAGTCTGCGGATCATGCTTTTAAGTTCATTTGTGCTGTTTCTGTGATTAAAGCATGACACAAGTGGTTAATTTGAAGATGTCTGCCCTGTTGTTGGAGGTCTATCCAGTGAGCAGACATCTGACATTTGAGAGTGAAGAGATAAAGTGCAAGATGTCCCATGCAAAAGAATTGTAATGGTATTAATTTCACAGTTCTTCCAGGGCTTTTGAAGCCAGAGATTGATGTAGGAGTCAAGAGAGGCGGCTGCTAGTCCACTGGTGAGCTCATGAAGCTTCCTCCCATGTCTTGCTTGTAAAAGAAGCTTTGTGGGCTATTAATGCAAAGCTCCTGTGGCTTTGAGTATTTCAGCTGGCTGTCCCTCCCTGCCAGAGCTCTTCTTAATTTTCAAGCAACAAAGAAAAGGGTACTCCATCTGAGGGAGGTCAAGAGAGCAACAACTTTATGAAAAGAGCAGGACTCAAATTAATAAATGTGGGTGGGACAGAGATGGTGAGGTGCATTTGTCTTTCACTTCTAGTCACCCATGTTAATCTGTTCTAATTGCATTAGGGAGAATGAACAGGCAACAGAGCTGATGTTTGCTGAAGCAAATGCTTGTAACAGTTCTGGGCATCTGTTGGGAGATTTTACCAGGTCAGCTGCACTGAAGGCAAAGACGCTGCTCTCAAGTGAAGGCGGACACCGTTTATGTACATATGTGTCTATATTAGATTAGTGACAGGAATGTATACATATGTATAGATAAATACTCAGGAGAGATATCTTAGCTTGAAAATTTTCAGTTGATGAACATAATACCCCTTCACCCCAAACTTAGGTGAGACCCAGACTTTGCATGTTGAAAAACAAGCTCTTAATTTCTCATTTGCTCCTCTTGCATTTCAAATGCAATCTTTGCCCAGAAGATAACATTAATCCTGTCCCACATAATATGCTGGCTCTTTTAATACTGATCTTCTTCGGCAAAGCTCTTGAGCAACAAATTGTGCCTTGTCAATGGAGGCTTCAGTGGAGGTGAGAGTCTGCGAGTCTCACTGAGGAGAACCTTTGCCAAGGAAAGGAGGGCAGGATCTGGTCTGGGAGCTGAACATCACCCAGAATTAATGTTGTTTGCATTTCAATCCATTTAAACTCATTGAGACTTTTCTCCCAAGTCCATGGTTTGGCTATGTGCAAATCAGCAGCAATGGGGAGGTAAAAACCCCTATTCCATCTTCATGCTATCCCCGTACCTGAAGTGCATCACCTGGTGCGTGGAGGGGATGGTGTTTTAATGATGTCTCCAACCCCTTTTGGCTCGTGCACATGTGTTGGCAGTACCTGTGTGTGAGGAAGAGTGGAAAAGAGTAATGTGCATGTTCTCTTGATCGTTGGAGTTTGCAAGGAGTTTGCATTTTTTAACAATTCCGTCATTACCTCTCATCTTGCTTTCCTGGCTTGTTTTCAGTTCTCAGGTATGGCAGCAGCGAAGGCAGTGAGCTGCCCCGTGGCAGAGCACTGAGGGGCAGAGAGCGGGAATGGTGCCACACTCGAGGATGCAGCCTCAGCTCCTGCATGGTGCCCTTTGGGTGATGGTGCTGGGTATAGGGCAGTGCTGGACAGAGAGACAAAATGCAAACACTCACCTGCCAGCATGAGAGGGAAACATGTAGCATGGCTTGCTTCTGTTTAGTAGTTGAAGACAATTTGAAAGGAAGCACTGACATTATCCTTGTGGGTCTGGAAAAAAACATTTTCCTGCTCCAAGTGGTTTCCCCATTCTCTTCTGTGGATGGTTTGGTCCTCTAGAGGTTGGTTTTGTGTGTGCTCCTGGTGGGACTGCCCATGGCAGTGGCCACCAGAAAGAAAGCCCAGCAGCAGCCTGGAGTGTGATGTATCTGCTCTGGGAGGGTTTTGCACAGGAATGTTGAACAGAGTGTTACTTCCTCCCAGCTGTGGTGGATTGCAGCAGGGGAGTGTACAAGTGCCCTGCTGGGTATTAAAGTAGTACAAACCTCCATGATCTGGTCAGCAAAGGCCTGTGAGATTTGTTTAAAAAATGTTATTTTGTCCTTTAGCGATAGCTTTTGCACTTTCGTGTTGAACCATCTGGGGTTTGAGGATCTTGCAACTGCTTGAAGTTTCTCCAGAACTGTCATCTTGAGATGCAGCTTTCTGGGCCCCCTTAAAAGAAGAAGATGCTGGGAAACTAGATGACACCAAAGGTTTGGCTCTTGGGGTGAGTGTGGATCACAGGCGGGTCACGGTTGGACCTGGGGTGGTCCAGACTGGGTATGAAGGGTGAGGTGTAATGAAACCTGCCAGGTAAAGGGCTTGTCCTGGGCCCATCTTCCTCTGGTCCTCTCTCCTTCCCATCCCTTCCTCCCTTTCCCAGTCACCTTTCCAGTCCACCCTCTGGACATGGTTGGCATCCATCACCACAGCTGTAGCAGCATCTACCGGCTGCAAGCTGTGAAAAACTTCTTTTTAAGGCACATCCTCCCCAGGGCAGTTGGGAAAGCGGGGGCCTGCATCCATCTCCTTTTCCTCATGCTCTAAAACCATCCCTGTTTTAAGATATCACAAATTTTGGCTGGGCTGAGTGTGGGGAAAGTGAGATGCTGTCAGCACTACTGCCCAGTGAGGGGAGGAGAAGCAAACCTCCTCTGGGCAAGATGCTGTCAGCACTATTGCCCAGTGAGGGGAGGAGAAGCAAACCTCCTCTGGGCAAGATGCTGCAGGCCTCTGAGGGGCTAGGGCTGTTCCCCTTAATAGATTTATTTTATTGCATGTTGTGTTATTTTCAAGGTTTTCGAGGGGTTCAATACCCTTACACACAGGCACTTTTTGCCACTTAAATTTTGGGCTTTCTTTCTGCCAGTGGATTTTGAAAATATACTCACAGTATGCCAGGCCTCATCCCAAGGGAAGCACTAAATGAGAATTAACGATTAACATCTATTTCCAAGCCCCCCCAAAAAAGATGTTGACACTCCTCCTGCTGTTAGGTGCTAAGCAATAGGCACTGAGCTGTCTTTACTTGCCTTTTGCATGCTAATTAGTCTCATACGTGTGCTGGGAGTGTACACATACGTGGTGGCCATCTCCACATGCCTACTCTGTTTGGTGCTCCTTCTCCGGAGGTCAGGGTTTGGGACCCCTTTCCAAAGTACCTCAGTGCTGGTACAGGATAAATCTTAAAGGCAGAGCATCCTGAAGAAGGATGGGCAGCAACTGGTGCAGCTCAGTGAGCAACCAAACTCACAACCCAAGTGTGGAGAAATGCTTTCATTTTGAACACGCGGGCACTTTCAAGTCAGGGGAGCAATCTCAGAGAGTAACAGTGTGGCCCAGCCTGCCTGCACTGCAAGAGTTGCAAGATGGGCAATTTAGAGAAGGATTTCCCTGCAGAGAGAGGTAGCCCTAGGCAGCAGAAACCTCTTCGTTTGATGCTTTTTGTGGGATTTCAATTGCACTAAATCCCACTGAGTCCTGCAGATATGTATTTTTTTTTTTCTCATGGTAATGCTGCTGGGTGGAAAATTGCCTATAAAATGTCCATCCTTTGAGAGGGCAATGGGGGAGTTGACTTTTTGGGGGGAGGAGGGAGTGTTTTTGCATTTTGTTGATGTATTCATTTAACGTTAAGGTGTCGAAAATGTACGAGAAAGCAGCCGTCAGACAGTCAGTAAAAGCCCTGATGGTCTCTCCCGGTTTTGAACAGAAAGTGTGGTTCTCTGCACACATCGAAGCCAACCCAAATCAGTGCAAACAATTGTTAAGTCATTAGCAAAGGCTGTGAATGCCAGTAGTCCTAATATTAAGCCTTCTGGTGCTCTCCCTGGAATTGTCTGACTCGACTGCATTCTGTTACACTTGCAATCTGCTTTCTGCTCTCAGCAGATAGGCTAGCAGACGTTTAAATTCTCATCTAGACAAATCTGAGAGGGTTTAGGTTGGGACATTTTGTTTTTTTGTCTGCCTTTTTTTCTTGCTCTGACAAGAACGTTGTGGTTCCCAGAGGGCAGCCTGCGGAAGGGCTTGACCTCCCTTGGGGCTGAGCACCAGCAGCCTGATTTTGGGCTGGCGTAGTCCACAGCAAGGATAGCCAAGAGGAAGGCTAGGTGTGGGAGACATCAGTGTGCTGCTCCCACCACCCTCCTCATCCTCTGTCTTTGTCCCTTATTGTGTTTGTTTTCCAGGGATACATGGGAGAAGGAGATGCCAGCATTCCCGCAGTTCAGGGACGCACAAGCATTTTTTGGGGGGGGTTTTCCTGGTGCAAGGGGACAGCACAAGGGACACAGCAGGGAGCTCACTCTCATGGAGCTGGGGTTTGTGTTAGGCACAAGGATAAACTTAAATCTTCCTGGGGGAAGTAAGGTGAAGAGAAGGTGTTCTTCTAACATTAACAATGGGGTTCTTACTCCTCAAACTATTGCACTCCTCGTCTTGACACAAAACATAGTGAGGGAGCAGGGAGAGCCCCTCTTCCTGTCAGCCCCTCCTGCAGCCTTCTGTGCAATCCTGACCCTCGGGGCCACATCCCAGTAATGAACCACAGTTGTCCTGTTGACAGCCTCCTGAGAGGGGGCTGCACACATCCCTCGTTGAGGACAGCCATCACATGTGCCTAAGTTGTGCTTGAGGACTTGCAGGATGCTTTGATCAGTATATTTCCTCTATGGAAGACACTTTTTTTTGGAGGGGTTTGGGAAGCCACAAAATGCAGATATATCCTATGACCTGCTTTCCACCAACATGTGAAAACTATCCTCCCTCATTCCTTCAGTTCTGTGCGCTGGGGATGGGCCTGGGCTGGGGACTGGTTCCCACGTGCGTGGTGGAATGGAGAACTGCTGGGTGGTTTGGGGGCAGTTTGGTTTAATCTCACCTGCTAAAAATGGTCTCAAGGGAGGCTGAGGGGACAAATGAGTGCCGGGCTTGCCTAATGGCCATACTCACAGGGAGGCACCCACTAAAAATCCTCAGGTAGATGTAGGAATCCTAGGAGAACAAAAGGGCTTTTTGGTAGATGCTCTGAAGTGCTCCAGGAGCAAAGTTAAGTCCACCAGCTGAACATCAGGCTAATGACTTCAAGATACAGCCTCAATATGCTTTCTCAGTCTGACCACAAATTTCCTGCAGGGTCAGCCTCTTCATCTCTCTGTTACATGGGAACATGAGAAGTAGATGTGATCTTTCAGTTTGTGAAAAATCAGTCAGGGTGGCAGGGGACAGTCAGGGTTCTCCCCCAGAATCAGCAGAGATCCCCCATCCTCATGGGGGTGGAACTGCCTCATTTTTACCCAAAGGAGAAGCTGTTGTGAGATATGGGGGTCCTCTGCCACAGGTGCTGTCTTACCAGCAAGCCTAGCCATCAGTGACAGCAAGGAAGAAATGCCTGCTATTTTTAAGAAGGCTGTTACTGGCAGTGTGGGGAGGGGAAACTGGAAAGGAAAAGGAAAAGCTGCAGAAGTTAGATGACTTTCCTCCAGGAAAGCAGCAAAGAACACCACCACCTGAAAGAGGCAGTAAAACCCACTTTCCTGTCAGGACTGCAGTGTCCCAGGGCCAGCAGATGGGGCCCAGGGATGTGCTCCAGGGAGGGACAGAAAGGGAGCTGGCCCTACTCTCCCCTCTCCCCAGTTTTGCACCTCCCTGCTTGAGGACACCAGCAGTGACAACAGCTCCTACTCTGACTCCCCACAGCAGCTCTTTGGGGAGGAAAAGAAGCTGATGGAGCCATCAGGAGGGAAGGATTGCAGGCTTGCAGCATTGACAATGGGGAACGTGAAGGTAGCTCAAGCAAGAACGGTGCAGGTATAGATGTATAGAAAAATATACATGTATTCTGGGCCCCTGACAACAAGAAAGACACTGAGGTGCTCGAGCGTGTCCAGAGAAGGGCAACAAACCTGGTGAAGAGGCTGGAGGACAAGTCCTACGAGGAGAGGCTGAGGGAACTGGGATTGTTTAGCCTGTGAAAAGGAAGGCTCAGGGGGGACCTTACTGATCTCTACAACTACCTGAAAGGAGGTTGTAGCCAGGTGAGGGTCTGTCTGTTCTTCCAGGGAACTAGTGATAGGACAAGGGGAAATGGCCTCAAGTTACACCAGGGGAGGTTTAGTTTGAATATTAAGAAAAATCTCTTCACTGAGGGATTTGCCATGTGGAGCCTTCCTCAGTCTTTCCCTTTTCCTGCTCCTTGGGCTCCTTAGGCTTCCTCACTCTGCTCCACAAAGGACTGGACTGAAACACTGGAAAAGCAGTTCCTGCACCTCTCTTTCCCCTCCCTTCCCATCTCCATGTGGTATTGCTGGGGAGAGGGGTGCTGGTGGTGCCCTCCGTGCCACAGCTGTCTCCGACTGCATGGGCAGGTGTGGGGACTTCACACCTGCAGCTGTGCCTAGAGGACAGGTTTGTTCCTTGCAGCATCTGTTTGGGGAGGAAATGGCTTCTGCCGCAGGAAGGGGCCCATCTCCCAGTAGGAAGGGGCTTTACCTCACTGCCAGCTCCCCTCCAAGGAAGCAGATACCTCGGAAGCACCACAAAACTCTGCCAGGGAAATTAATCCCCTATGCAGAGATAGGACAGGGGAGGGTGGCTGGACCAAGCCCTCCCAGGAAGGCTAGGGATGGGAAACTGCTTGTGTGCCCTGGAGGGGAAACTCCTCTCCCTCCTCTGAGTGATAGGTTTATGACATGTAGCTTAAGGATGTTCAGTTTCTCGGAAGTCGCAGACATCTCTCAGTGCCAATAGCTGCCAAATAATGCGTGCTGTCTATGGGTATATGTATGACTGCATGGGCAGTCACACCAATATACATGCATATACTTGCATACATGCAGGTTTACATGCACACACATATGCATGTGTACAGCATGCGCTCCCAAAGCTTTTATCAGTGAACGGGGTCTGACTCAGTGACACACAGATGTCACATCAAGGAACACATGCCCCACTGTCCCTGGCTCCCTTCCCTCTGGGGGCTTTAGGGCACTTTCCTCCAGCGTGTAGGTGCAGGGGCCTTTGGCACTGGCTGCTTCCATGGCATGGCTCTGAGTCAGCGCAGGTGGCAGATGATTCATCTCCAGCATCAGTATGATGCTCAGCTGCACAGCCGCAGGTTAGATTAGGGTTTTTTTTCTGCTTTGTTTCTTTTTTTTTCTTTTTTTCCAATGCCCAGATGATTAAGTTCCCTCTGCTGGTGCTTCAAAAGTTTCAGTCCCAGGGGCACTGTCTTCTACGGTCAGTCTTCTAGGAAAATTGTGCCACCGCCTCCCTTCCTCCATGCTGAGCTGCACCGTCTGGGCTTTTTGCACTCTTTGCTCTTTCCTTTCATATTGACTTAGGGTTGGTTTTTTGTGGCATCCAAATACCATTAGCTATCCAGGAGTGGCAATTTTCCTTGCTATTTCCTTGGCAAGAAAATTTCCTTGCCCTAATAATTAAGGAGGGCAGTGATAACCACAGCATCCTCCAGTCTCACTGCTGCAGGACTTGGCTGAAGGCGGTGAAATGGTTTTGCTGAAAATGTCTTATACTACCAGAAAAGTCTCTCCAGACGCCTCTCCCTGGAGTGAATGGGCACGACCCCCCTGCTGGAACTCAAAGTGCTCACCCAGAGTGACAAAACACATAGTCAGCTTTTAGCAGCACAGAGGTGAAACCCTTTCAAGCTGCCAGCAGTAAAGCTAGCTAGGTAATGGTCCTCTGCTCCTGAGGTGGAAAGAAAGAGCTTCTGGAGATAAGGAGGGTGGGGCACGTGAGGGTTTTAAACTGGGTGTTTGCAAGCACTGGCTGGAGATGGGAGATGATGGAAGATGATGGGAAATGGGCAAGTGGACATCAAAGAGCCATGAAATTGGTCCAGAGAGTGAGAGGACTTTGAAAGTACGGATGTATCCAGTGGATGGAAATATCCACATGGATGTGGAGAAGGATGAGTGTGGGAGGGGAAAAGACCAGACTCTAGCATGGATGTGGTAGAGACCACGTGGTTTTCTGCCTTAGATTTTGGCTTTCGTGTGTCTCAAAAAATAGTAATAGTTTCTCAGAATACTCGAGCAGGTGTGAAATGTGTCCTCACCACAGATACGTTTTCACTGCTTGTGGTGTTCCCTCTGAAGTGCGCTGTAAAAAGCCTGCCTAATTCAGTGTGTGTGTAGATGGAGAAGGTACAATCTGAGATAATTAATGCTAATTAATTATTGCATGGTCAAATGAGCAGGAAATGCATATAGAAACTTGAAAAAATTAATTATATGAAAATATGATAATTGCTTGTGTGTTCGGATACACGTTTACCGGAGCAAGCATATACTCAGCATTTTAAAAGGGTTACTATAGGATAAAAAAAAAAGCTGTGAAGATAAAACATTTCCTAAAATACTCCCTACTGCATATTAAAAAAAAAACAACAAAAAAAAACCAACGAAGCTATCAAAAAATAGATGAAGTTAAGAAAAAGAGGCTCATTTCAGTATCACTCTCCTTCAAAAGGGAAAACGCTGACATTGCACAGCCTACTGCACTCTTACTGTACAAATATATCTGGCCTGTGAATGTAGCCTTTGTTAAAAAAAAAACACAACAAACAAAACCCAGAAAAGGCTAAATTTTGGTAATTGTTTTCATACTGTGCAGCATTTTGTTTTGTAAGAAATCACATGAGGCTGGAGAAAAGCAAGGTGAGAAGGCTGATGGGTGAGTGGCTGACACCCATGGGATGGGAGACTGCAGAGGCAAACTGATGGTTTTTACATCTGCCATAACTCGGCCCAAATAACTATTACAGCTGCATCAGACAGAAGCTGTTTTCCTCACAAATATAAAAATACTTGCTTAGAAAGTCTCCAGAGCTATCAGGATCCAGGTTTTCTTCCCGTATGTTTTTTTCCCTGTCAGCTCCCTGACTGTAGTGCATGAGGAAATGCTCCTCCTTAGCACCTGAGGCTGGGCTCAGTGCTGGTGGAGGCAAGAGGAGATGGTGGCTGTATCCTGGGAAAATGACCTGTGGGGTTCACCTTCCTGGTCTCCACAGGCTGCTGTGCATCGGTCATACAGCGCTGCATTGATGAGCAGGTGCACCACCTCCTTCAAGCACCACCTCCAGGATTACTGGTGGGATGTATGAGACAGTTTGTGGTGGAAAACACATAAATATCTGTCCAGGGAACCTGGGATGGGCTTTCAGCTCCTGAGAGAGATTCAAAATATATAGCTTTATAGCCAAAATTTCTCACTTTCTCCCTCCTCCTCATCCAAGGATTCTCATTTAGATGTTTTATTGAAAAAGCAAGCTTGCCAAATGTTTGCAAAAAATTGCTCAGTGGAAAATCTAATTTTATCCTCAAACTGTGTTTGATTCAGCAATTCATCCTAACCCTTGTCTGAAGACTTGCAGTGCCAAGATGCATGTGTTTATCTGCTTATACCTTTTCTCTGAGAAGCAAGTGGTAGGAAGATGAATGGAGCCTGGACCTTTCTCCAAGAAGGAGCACCACATTTTGCCGTTGATGCATCTCAGTGTGCTTTCTATCTACCTTTGCAGAAAAATAAAGAAAGGTGGAGGAGCTATCCTTGGAAATAGATAATGGGCTCAGCATTTTCTGGGACCTGCTCTTGCCCAGAGGGCTGGAGGACGAGCTCAGCGCTGCACCTAAAGGCATAATGAAGTCTTCAGAAATATCTAATAGCTAAATTCTCATCTCTGAAAGGCTGCAGCAACACTGATTTGGGATTCATCGAATATTTCATCCAGGCACAGGCATCAGATTCACCTCCAGTAAGAGAGTAGATGAAAGTATGAGGGGGAGTGTGTGACATGTATGAAATTAGAAATAATCAGTTAAGCCAACAGCAGTTCCGGGGAGCCCCAGCAGACCATTTCATCTGTCCCTCTAACTAATTCCTCTAACAATCGCATCCTCTCTGAAATGACAGTTTCATGGCTCAGACGTTACCGAGAGCAGCTCTGATCACTATGCCTGTGCAGTTTTACACCTCTGGGCCACTCCCACCCCATCTCTCTAACATCCCCATCCCTCTCAGCTCTGTCCCCCAGGCTTGAGTCCCACTCTCCATCCTTGAAGCTGCCCGCATGCACATGAGAAGCTCGTTGCAACATCTGTAAATGTGACATAAAGACGGGGCAAACAGCTCACACCCTGGCCCCAGCACAAGGGCCGTGCCTGGTCTGACGCTGGGTGCTAAAGCCTACGAGACAAGAAGGGGAGGCTTCAGCAGATGCTGGGGTGCCTGCCGAGTGCAGGAGTTGGGGCACAGGCATCTCATTTCTCACCAGGAACCTCGACATTTGCTGACACTGGGGATCCAGTGATGCTGTGCAGTAGCTCAGGCAGGAGTGACTTGTTCTCTCTCTCAGCAACTGTAGGGCCGTGAGCATTTGCAGTTGGAAGCATGAAGGAAGGATCTTTAACTATGTGCAATGCCAAGGGTGATGCAAAAGGGTTGTCTGGATGCCAGTGTTGTGCACTGTTCATGCTGCTCTGTTTCAAGGTATATTTTCAGCATATCTAGGAGATAACAGACAGACTTCTGGTACTGTATTCTATTTAAAACTGCCTCCCTAACTCTAATATAGTTAGTGGAGCATGATTACCCACTTGGTCCATCCTTGAGCGGGAGCTGCACAGGCACATCTTTTCCCAGAAGAAAGCTGTAAACTTGAGGGCGTACAATGCAGACAAATCCCTCTGGCCACTGGCCAACAGGGTATGATTACAAAATAGCAGGGGCGCTCACTTCCTTCAGCTTTGTATAAACCATATAATTATCCTTTGGCTTTAGTGCTGGTATCATCAGTGCAGTGTTGGCTCATCAAGTTGGCAGGAGCCTACTCTGTCTAAGCAACAGGAAGTTTCCTCTGCAAATGCTTAAAACTTTAATAATTATTTATTGAATAGGTAGGATGAGGGCCAGGACATAGCAGAAGACATGAGGAGTTTCCCAGGCGACTTTCCGAAGTCTTTGAGATATTAGCAGGTCCAGCTCCAAAGTTATTAAAAAAAAAGCTTCTGTAAGGAGCTTTCCACTGTTCTTCTTGCTCTCTTTCTCTCCCTCATTTACCTGGCCAAATCTTTTCAATCTGCCTTTATTTAGTAAAGTTAAGGAAACAATTTTTTAAAATAAAATTAATCCTTCCTGAATGATCTTGGTGGAAGAGATAGAAGAAGAGAATACGAGTCACAGCACCACATTTATTCCTAACAATGAGAGCTGTTGCTGCTAGTCCCAAGACAAACAGATAAGTCCAGTAATTATAGATAAGTGCTTTTGTTTGATCTGTGTAACAGTTTCTGCATTTTCAGGTAATTTCCCTTAGGCGTTCATAAGCAGGTAGAAAGCTGTTCTTATACAGCCAGTATTTTAATCTATTTTCAATTGACTTTTTTAAGAGCAAACAAACAACTTTCTTCCATTTTTAGGAGTAAACCTTTTCCTGAGAGTTTGTTTGAGCTGAATTTATGATTGGGTTTTAATATTATACTCTCTGACATCTGCCCTTTCCTTCAAGCAAGTCAGCAAATAAAATAAAATATTCCACTGTTTCATCATTGATTTTCTGCAGTAAAAAGAACTTCAAAATGCCCTACCATCTTCCAAGGACTTCTTAGAACTTAGATGCCAAAAGGTCTGGCAAAGATTTGTCCTAAGTCTGCTAGATGCTATGCAGACTTCTCTAGAGAAGTGAGAGTAGTGTGCAAATAACTCAAAACCTTCAAGTTCCCAGCCTTCAGATTCCTATGAAAGCCCACTGGGACTCCTGTTTTCCAGAGGTATAAATAGATATGCACGCTAAACCCCATGCACCCCACGTGCCTAGCAAGCTAACACACAAGCAGAACTTCAAGGCTGCTTGCAGAAACATTTCCCTGGCCAGGATGTTCGAAAGTGGGCACAAGTCAAAGCCAGCCTCATAACTGAGTGATGAAGCCAAGCATTTTGGTATCCCAGCTTCAGCTCCCTGAAACAAAGTGGAAGTGCTGGGGCAGGTTGGTGAGCCAGCAGGTGTTCAGAAAACACTCGTCTGTCTGAAACCTCCCAACTGTATTGGTGGGTTGAGGTGATTGTGAGAAACTTGAGAGGCTTCAGCTAGAGAAGGGTGTATTTTTTGATGTGTGAAGTGAACGCAATAGGAGGTGGCTTGTCAGCTTGACTGGAAATTGTTCTTTTAGTGGTCAGAGAGCAGCAATTTGAGAAGGCCTAAAGCAAACCAGGTATGTTGAGCTTTGCATTTTGCTCTTCCTCTTCTCCACGCTTTCTGGCCCCGAGAGAAGTAGTCTTGCTCCAGTGCAACAGCATTCACTGCTCATACCTCAAGGCTCAGTTTGGCCATAATGGCAACCCTGAAAGGAGTGGCCAGTGGGTCTGGCTGAAGAAGAGGGTAGGTGGGTGGCTTACTTTTGGGGGTTTTTGTGCCCAGCTGATGCTGGGGGTAAGGGTGGACTAAATGGTGGTGCAGAAAGCCAGTGAGAGTGTGGTCCAAGAATCACAGAATCATAGAATGGTTTGGGTTGGAAGGGACCTTAAAGACCATCTTGTTCCAACCCCTCTGCCATGGGCAGAGACACCTTCCTCTAGCTTGCTCAATACCCTGTCTAACCTTGCCTTGAACACCTCCAGGGATGTGAAAGAAATTTGCTTGCTCTGAGAAGTCCTTTGTGGCCGTGTGGTAGCTGCTCCTTGATGAGGGGCAGTCATCCCTTGGCAGGGCAAGACCTCTTGTGGTCAAAGGAAACATCTGTCTTGGCAATGCTGTGACCGAAGGCCACAGCTTCAAGGATGTTTCAATGAAGCTTCAAGGATGTTTCAATGAAGTTTCTAGGGCCTGATGAACCCTAGAGTTTCTTGAGCATCTCATCAATGTTTGGGTTACTGCTACCATCTCAATGAAAAAGCTGATATTGAACTGGATGAAGAAACATCAGTATAAGGCAAAATTGCTGTGTTTGTTGCCATTCTCTCAGTTGGACAGCGAAGGACTAGCCAAGAGGAGGTATCTCAGCTGCTGGGAGGTGGGGACAGCAGCAGAGACAATTGCTTCTGGGAATTGTCTGAGAACAGGGGTCTGTGAAGGATAGCCACTGCAGTGTGAAAAGGACACAATTACACCATATAGCCAAGTGTCACTGCTCCCAGACAATGTTGAATTGCAATAAGTTTCCTGGGTGCAACCCTTTTCTGTGCCCACCTGTGGTCCCCCAGACAGAGCCCTTGGAGCAAGTGTCCATGCTGCCTGGTGGGATGGAGAGCTCAGCTTGCAGGCTTGCAAGCCTTTTGCCATCAGCCCATCCATTTACTAGCTCTGATATCACCTCAGCATCCCCTTAAGAACAACGTGTAGCAGAAACCTCCAACCCAATGAGGGTGATTTTTCTCTATGTCACTTTTGACACTGACCCTTCACTGATGGTTTTGGCTATTTCTGGGCATATCAAAGCCAGTTTGACCACTTCTCATCAAATTTTCCCTGGTTTTTTCCTTTCTTGGACAATTTCTGGGACCAAACAAATGGAGAATGACACATCTCCCATTTAGGAGTAAGGAATATCTGGTGAGATCAAGTTTGACAGCATGATTGTGCCTGGCAGTGAGAGAGCACAAGTGTTTAATTGTGGGCCATGTTAGTGTCAGCTAGGTGTAGAGGGAATGAGTGTCTAATAAGTATTTGACACTGTTCACTATCAGTCATGGTAGATTAAATAACAAGACATACATTAACTCATTTAATAATTAGCTACCATCATATCAACTTGATAAAAGAGTACTATTAAGTAAGTCTGACATTATATTTATACAGTCTTTAATTTTTAACATGAAAGATGAAGATAAAGTGACTGCCAAGGATCACATTGTAACACCTTTTCCAGCTCTGTTGGGGTAAATATCTTTTTGACAGCGTTAAAACTTCATGGGAGCAGTTAATGTTAACCCCCATGTCTGGTATTTTTCTGAAAACTTGTATTTGTATTAACTCCTCCCTTGCCTCCCTTTCCTTTGGGAAAGAGCAAACTGGGAATGGGTACCTGCTGCAGAAGAGCCAGTTTTAGGGGAGGACAGGAGAGGACGTGGTGAGGAGTGGTGACCTCCCATGCATGGGAGCACAAGGAGGAAGCATGGCAAGAATCGTAGAATCATAGAATCAGTCAGGTTGGAAAAGACCTCTGAGATCATCAAGTCCAACCCATGATCCAACCCCACTGTGATTACTAGATCATGGCACTCAGTGCCACATCCAGCCTCATCTTAAAAACCTCCAGGGAC
>JAYRBT010000139.1:24420326-24451160 GCA_036023395.1 Myiotriccus ornatus | reverse complement strand
CTGAGGGGCCCAGAGCTGAACACAGCACTCCAGGTGTGGCCTCACCAGCGCTGAGTACAGGGGAAGGATCACTTCCCCGGTCCTGCTGGCCACACTGTTCCTGATACAGGCCAGGATGCCACTGGTCTTCTTGGCCAGCTGGGCACACTGCTGGCCTTGTTGAACCTCATCCTGTTGAAATCAGACCATCTCTCCAGCTTGTCCAGGTCCCTCTGAAGATCACTCTTGCCTTCCAGCAGATCAACACTCCCCCTCAACTTGGTGTCATCCAGAAATTTGCTAGTGGTACACTCAATTCCCTCATCCAGATTATCAGTAAAGATATTAAACAGGACTGGGCCCAGCACTGATCCCCAGGGGACAACAGTAGTGACCGGCCGCCAGCTGGATGCAGCCCCATTCACCAGCGCTCTGGGCCTGGCCCTCCAGCCAGTTCCTAACCCAGCACAGAGTGCATCTGTCCAAGCTGTGGGCTGCCAGCTTTTCCAGGAGTTAAGCACCTCAGCCTTTTCCTCATCTTTGGTGACTACTTTCCCCCCCCCATGTCCAACAAAGAATGGTGGTTTTCCTTGGCCCTCCTTTTGCTATTGATGTATTTGTAGAAGCACTTCTTGTTATCTCTAACAGAAGTGGCAAGATTGAGTTGAAATTGTGCCTTTGTCTCTCTAACTTTCTTTCTATGTGACCTAACTATATTCCTAAACTCTTCATGAATGGCCAGCCCTTTTTTCCATAGTTGGTAAGCTCTCTTTTTTCCCTAATTTGCTTCAAAATCTCCCAGTTCAGCCAGGCTGGCCGTCTTCCCCACTGGTTTGGCAGACTGGGACAGCCTGCCCTTGTGCATTCAAGACTTCCTTCTTGAAGCATGTTCATCCCTCCTGGATCCCTTTGTTTTCAAGGGCTGTTTCCCAAGGTACCCTCTGAACCAGTCTTCCGAGGATCCGGCTCAGGTCTGTTGTGGGATTCTCCATGGTGCTCGAGCTCTTCATTCACCTCCCTTTGCATTACTTTATCTCTGTAAAAATAGTAATATTGATCTTTTTTTCCATGTTGCTTCATTTGCTATGTCATTGCTAGCGTTGCCGTACTCCGTGTAGGGTTAACCGCATTTCCTGGGGTGGTTCGGGAGGTGCCGAGAACGTAAGAGCTGCTGTGTGTGCTGTCCTGTGTGCATTTCTGTTGACCACATGGAAAGTCTGGGTTTATGCTAATGTGGCAACCAAAGCAGTGTGTGGTTTGCGAGTGACTTAAGCTGGTTACACCTTGCAGATACCTTCCCCAGAGTGAAATACTGGTAGGAAGTCGGACGAGAAACAATCGCTTTGGTTTCAAACACGTTGTATAAATTTGCTGTATGCATATTTTGTCTTTTATTTTGCTTCTGTTGATGCTGGGTTTTTTTTTTTTTTTGGTGCTAGCAGTGCTTGTTTGAGCCCCTTGGGCAGTGCCTACCCTCTAGCAGGATCTTTGATCCCTTGCCTATACTTCTGGATTTAAAAGCGATGCAGGAGAGGACCCGTTGGTGGGGATCACGGCCAGCAATAGGTGGGGGCATAGCAGCAGCAGTCCTCTGGACAAGGCACTGGTGGGCACCCAGGGGAAAGCAGAGCTACAGTGGGGTTTTCCAGCAAAAACTTCCCCAGTAAAGGTGCTCCATAATGGTGCTGGAAGGATTTCTCTTGCAGGAGGTCATCTGATCCTTTTTCAAGCCTATGTAAGCTTTCGGCACACAGGAGACGTGCTGCTAGGTTTGGCCAGCCACTGTGCAGAGGAGTATCTTTCCCATTTTCAACACACTGCTGCTGGTTCCTTTCCCTTCCTGCTTAGCTCCTATGTTAAAATGAGTGTGAACAATCCCTGCCTGTTGATGTGTACCAGCTCATTGCCTGTGCTGTGTCATTGGGCAAGTCACTTCATATTAATGTGGAGGTTTTTGGGGGTTTAGTTTCAGTTTAACTTCAGAAGCTATATTTAAGTTTGGTTGGGTTGTGGGTTTTTGATTTTTTTTGTTTTGTTTTTGTTCTCTTTTTCCTGGGGAAAAACTGCTAGAAGCTGAGTATTTCATTTGCAAATAGATATTGACTAACTTGAATGTTAATTTCTGTGTTTATTGCTGTGCTGACATGAAAGACTAAGTGGCCATGCCATAGAGGGGTTGAAGAGATCTTTATGAAAGGGATTTAAATACTGTTATACAGGTGCATTCTTTGTTAAATACTGTGGTAATACCAGTGGCCAATAAAAAATAATAGTAGATTCAGAAAAAACAGAGGCCAGCTTAAAATCATAAGAATGAAAGTAAGATAGGTAGATAGATAGACAGATAGATAGATAGATAGACACACACATATATATATATATACATCTATGTATAGTAAATAGATAGATACCATTTTAGTTCTTCTTTACGCTTTGGATTTTGAGACTGCTGTTTATGCTTGCAAGGTCTTTTTCTACACTCATATGCTGTATCAACACTTTTTTATTACATTGAAAACCAGGTTCACATGGTATTACTCAGCTGGAGGGCCAAGGCTTTAAGGAAAGTAAATATGACAAAATTCTTGATAAAATCATGGGAGATGGCAAGCTACTGTAGCTGCTTAAAGCATCTTTTCTGGTGAAACAAATTGAATAGTCAGTTGGGAGTGGGTACAGGTAATGATTCTGAAAAAATCACATTAACAGTGTTCATGCAGAAAAATGAGCTCTTGATGGGAGGTGCTAATTGTTATTAATTAAACAACTTATGGATGATATGATTAGTATTGACCCACAATATTAAAACAGTAAATTACTTACAGAGTGGGCAAGACTACAATACGGAAAATTGAATAAGTTAATAAATCAAAATTAATGGGTGCCTGGAACAATTATAGTCATTAGTGGAACTACAGTCACTTTAAATATGTAAAGGGAAGTTCATAAAAGCTAATAATGTTATTCTGGAAAGGGACTTCTTGGACCAAAACAGAGATACAGACTACCCCAGATCCCACATGGGGGACCATTAAACGGTGGGTAACCTGTGGAAGGAGAGGCATTTCTTCTCTGTCTTTCTGAAGGAGGCTCAGAGAAACTGTTTCCAAGATGTATGCAATATACACCTCTTCACTGAAGCCAATGAAAATTATTAATTGTAAATATCTCTCAAGATCAGGCTTTGATGTGGTGTCCTCCCAGAGATTAACAAAAAATAAAATGACACTTAATTTAATAAGCTGAAAACCTGCTCCACACTCATAAAGGCCTTTTTAAAGTTCTCCAAAACTTGGAGACTCACTAAGGGTTTAGAAGACAAACTACCGCTCGTTGGCTGCTGCTGGCACAGTAGGCTGCCAGTGATTTGTGTTGCTTTTGCTTTCTTGTCAGGCTATGCTGGTATGGCTACTTTGCTCCACTTCAGAGCCAGAGCCTCAGTCCGTAAACTTTCTCTCTCCCTCCCTCTGAGCACAGCAGCCATCTGTCTAGAGAAATGATAATTTTCTGCACCGTGGAAGTGTTGCACTGCCCATAACAAGAGGAGCCTCTCCCAGCAGGCACGATCTGGAAGAGGGCTGTGTGAAGCCCTTGGCTACAGCTGGAAGGCAATCCCTGGGAGCTGAGGTACCTGCCCACAGCTGGCATCTAGGGATATCTGTGCAGCTCGCGCTGCCTCCCACATGGAATGAGTGTGTGCATTGGCAGTCTGCTTCCTACAAACCTCTCTTCTGAAAGTACAACCACAGCACTGAATGCCATGCAGAGCAGGACATGTTCCCTGTCCCTTGTCACTACAGCCTAAACAAGGGCAATGCCTTCACTGACTTGAGTAGAACGATATGCGTAGTCTCCAACTATGAAACTCAAGCATACCTGTGAGATTTCCACCTTGGAAGAGAGTAGGGCTTGCACTTGTGGGATGAACTATTTCCACCATTCAGGATGCAGGAAATTGTGTTTAAAGACGATCTTCTTGCTCTTCAACATGAAACTGTGAGTCCTGGTAACCTGTGGAGACCATGGCCACCAGCTTCTGACCTGCAGGGTCACCAGACACATAGGGCTACTTTTGAGAAGAGAAAGGCACAGGAACACACTTCGAAGACACAGCAGGGCAAAGGAGGCAGCATGCTATGGATCTGCTCCCCATTATTTTTGTTAATTTATGTGAAAATGAAGCAAAGCCTTAACATCCAATAGCAAGGAAACGGAATAACTGCAGCCAGAGTTGCACTCTGTTACTGAGGCAGATTTAATCAACAGGAACAAGTGCTGGAGGGCAGTGACAGATAAGCTGAGAAATTATTCCCAGAGTCATTGTAATTAAAAACATCTGGGTGATGTCAGCCTGCCTAAAAGGCCATTTTCGTTAAGAGTTTGTGAGTACTCCTAAAACCCTCATACTAATTGGAAAGAGCAATCCTGTGCATTACCTGCCACACTTTTTTTCTGTGTGCATGTGTGCATGTCTGTGCAATATTTATGGGTTTGGATATTCCCACAGTATCCCATTTTTCAATGCTGGAAAACCAATGCCAGTTAAGAATTTACAAGGACAAATTGATGGCCAGACTTCTCAGCAGATGGAAATGCTCAACATATTTCTGCATCCACTGGAGGGACTTCCACATGTGTATCTTACCCAGAGACTTCAGCCAAGTCTTTATTTGTACATGGGGAAATGTTCTTTTCTTATATGAGAATTTCACTGACACTGAACAGAAAACAAGCTGTACCTCTCATCCCCACCTCTGGCACAGCGGAGTTGGCTCTGATGGATGCAATTCAGATGGAAAACAGGCAGAGTTCAGCTTTCCTTCCTGGAATGTATGGCAAGACTTTTAACATCAGTTCCCTTCAATTGGAGAATATGTCCTTTGCCTTATTATTAAGTAGGGTGAAGACAAATGGGTTACTTCAGGGTCCATGCTGGAGTAGGAGTTTTCTACCAGGACACTGGGAGGGTTGAGCTGAGAGCTGAGCATGGAAAGGGATGTCAAGCAGGTGCTGATGAGAACAGGGCACTGCTCTGATTTTCTCCAGCATGGGAGAGAAAGAGGTGGCCAAACTCTGTACCCTCTCTGCCTCTCCCATGCATTGAAATCCCCATCCATTATCCTAAGGGAACGAATGTAACCTGTAACCTGCATTTACTGCTTTGTGTCTTTGCTCTTCACCTCTGCCTTTGTCTTCAGGTGCACCATAAATCCCTTCTGTTGGAGGTGCAGATGGGGTGGGGATGCTCCCATCAGGCCACCATGGTGCACAGGAAGCACGACCTTACAGCAGGCAGGCACCCGTGCTGCCTTTCTGGGGACTGGCAGCTTAGGGACATGATGAGGATTTCCCCACCAGGGAAATTGGCCAGAACAGGTACAGACACAGGACGTTTTCCTTTTCCTAAGGTCAGTAATGACCTTATGGTGAGGAAGGACTAGTATGCTTAATGTCTGAAAGGGCTTAGTATTATTTTTTATTATTAAATTTAATTGACAGCTGATAATGATTCTTATTGTTTGTAGGACTTGCTCTGCCTCTGCCCATAGCTAAACTCCACAGCTCACCCGTTTGATTTACAGTCTGAGCGAGAGTCATCCTCATTAATGTTAATGTGAGACTGTCAAATAAAAGAGAGATCAGGCCTTTTTCAGATGCTCTCCTCGTTATTTTATACAATTTGATGCAGGGAAGGGATGCTTCAATGCAAACTTGCTGCCATTACAAGGGCTGGTAAGAGAGGGGCTGACGAGGGTTACTGAGAGTTATTGCAAGACATGCCATACAGCAAAATGTCACTGACACCTCAATTAATGGACTGCTGCAGGAAATTTTCACTGCACTAAAATTAACCTGGGGTATTATTTAAGCATTTTATCAGACTGATCTAATCTGCTTTTCCAGGTGTTTATTGCATAACCACAGTTGGGATATTTTTGCATGCTACAAAACTCTCTGAAACTCTGTGAACATGTTATACTAGAGACTGAGTTTTCTCTGCATAAGAGTCTCCCTGGAGCAGAGAGGGCTTGCCTTTTCTTTGCTGCACAAAAGATTATAAGGGGTTTTTTTTAGGATAAGGCCACTATAATACATTCCAAGCTTGTTGCGACTGATTTTATGGTTCTCTGCAGCAGAGAACTTATTCCCTTTAGCCCCAGTCTTGCAGGAGCAGCCTCTAACACGCGGTTCTGCGTCCGTCAGTGCCGGTCATTTTGGTGCTGGCTCGCAGAGGTACAGAGCTTTGGCTGCCCCGGGCCCTGGCAGGATCCTCTGCCACTCTGAAACAAGCCCGCAGGCTGAGCACGCCACAACCGATGCGTGAGAAAAACAGCAGCTGCTTTTGTAGATGTTTCAAACAAAAGGGAGGGAAAAAGCCACGTTCTCTGACCTCTTCGCTGCGATGTGCTCACCATATTATTTCTCCCAGCCCAAAGGAGGTTGTGTTTTCTAAAGTGCACAAATAGCTCTCCCAGTAGCCAGAGATATTTTGAAGACACTTTTATATTTTTTTTTTCTGGCATGCAGTGTCTTGAATATATTTAAATTTTCTGCTAAAAAGGAAATAAGTTTTCTCAAAGACATTTGTGTTGTAGGAATACTCAAGAAGAAGACCTTGCCAGGTATTAAAAATGCCCAACTGAACCACTTCAGTTTGTATCAAAATGTGTCATCTGTTCCATTAGAGGAATGGACTGCACTGGGGCAAGGTCAGACAGGCTGTCTTTTTTTTCACCAAAAGCTTCAAGACAAGCCACGCGGTGTCAAAGTCCACCTAAGCAAACCCTTAAAAGCAAAGAAATGGCCAGTGAGAGGGACACTTGTTGTCAGTCTTGCTGCCTCACTCTGCTCTTGCAGCTCCCAAGAACTTCCTCTGCAGAGGGAGTGAGGGTGTGCTGCCAGCAATGCCGCATAGCTGGGATGGAACAGGGTTATCATTTGCCCTGTCCTCCCAGAGCTAATTCCCACCACAGGTCCCTAGGTTGACTGTAATGCATCCCCAATAAAACAGGGAGGCCAAAGGTTCCCCTTAGGACAGGGTGGTGGAGCTTGTTCATCTGCATTTGTTGCTCCTCTGCCTCCCAAGGCAGTGGTAGATGAGGTGCAGGCACCTAACTTTTGTGCAGCTCCAAAGCCTTGTAAAACATAATAGACCAGATCAAAGGCCTCTGCAGCTTAATAGCAACTTCCCTCCTTCCCTCCTAGCTTTTTGCTAAGGCTGTACCAAGAGCACAAACCTGAACCAACAGGTTGAGAGCAAAATCACATGTTTTCATGGGGAATGACGTTTGCGCTTCAACAATTAGGAATAAAAAGCCTGAGACCAACAATTTGCTGAGTGCAACAGCTTACTAGTTATTAGGCATGTACAAACCTGAGGGAATGGCTGCTCCCACAGCCTCGTACCCTTTGCATCGCTCATCAGCCTCAACCCTCCTTGCTTTGGCAGTGCAAACCAGTGGTACCCACTCCGCTGGGATCTGGGATCCTCCGTTTCTAACAGCAAAGCACCATGGGGGCTGGTGGTGGTGCACTGGGGGAAAAGAGATGAAACTGCATGTTCTTGCCACTGGGATTAACTAGAAGTGCCTGTGCTGGTGCATGGGAGGCAGGAGATCTCTTAACAGGTGTATCACTTGATGAAAGGCTGTTGTTACCCCATGGCATGGCTCCCAGGAGCAATACCTATCTCATGCCTTACTGTTTTCCCTGCTTCCATGCTCCGTAGTATTATTTCCAAACAAGTCAGCCCATTTACTGTGGATGTTGATTGCCAAGGAGCTTGTTGATCATCCCAGCTGATGCAGATGCTCTTGAAAATTAAAAGTTTTAAACTTTGGAATGTCACCACTATTTCCAGTTTTCTTATCAGGCTGGGCTGCATTGGAAACAGTAAGTGAAACTTCTAATAATTACCCAACACTTACTGAAAATAAAGGTGTGGGGCAACGTAGTCCTTGTCACCTGCAGAGCAAGGTGATAGACCATCATCAGGGGAACAAGATCAGGATTTATGGAAAGAGCTGCTCTATAGCAAGCTGGTGAATATAGTGTGATGCTTCCTATGAATATTCATTCCCATTTTAAAAGTGACTTTACACTGTCCATTCTGGCATAGCTGGTGTCTCTGGAGACAATTACCCACTTATGGATACTGGCTAATTCATTTGCCTTGAGTTTGTTAAGAGCAAAGCTATCTTGCAGCGTGTTTTCCAAGTGTGATATGTTTTACAGATAGGAACAGTGAACAGTGCCTGGGCAGTCTATACAGTAAAAAGCAAGGGAGCCTCCCATCAGTTGCAGTTTCCCTTGGCTATTTCATCAACATAGGTCTGACTTTGGTCCTTGGAAGTGTGGCAGGGGTAAACCTGCTGTGATTGCATGCCTTTCCCCTTGCCCCTCCCACCTACCTACCCCCCTGCTCCCCACCATATACACCACTATGAGAACAAGCTCTGGCAGAGTGCAGGTACCTTTGGAGGTACCATTTTGTGGACTGGGGAGTTGCACACACAGGGCCGAGGGGCCAGTGACTGTGAATAAGATGTATGAAGTGCCTCCAAAAACTGGTTTTACCAGAAGCGTCTCACCACCAGGTATCAAACCACCATGGCCACCTTCAACCAAAAGACACCACTTATACAAAAGTCACCTCCATGAAACGTGGTCAACCTTGTGCCTCTACAGCTGGAGATGGGGCCAGTGGGAAGAGGGGGGAAGATGTCACAGTAATACCTCATGCCCCACACTGCCCCATGGTGTCCTCTCCCTGGCACGGTGCAAGAATGAACCTTCCAAAAGCTGGGGGCTCTGCAGAAGGCTTTTTACCATGGTAGTGAAGGGAACTGAGGGTGAGCCAAATTATGGCTGCTACTGTCATTCTGGATTTGGAAGGAAATTATCTTGATATCAAGTGTTTCATAGGATGCCTCAAACTTCCTCCAATTTTTCAGATTTTATGCAACAAAACTTTTTTTTCAAATCCAGACATCAGAGTTTAGATTGGTAACAGTGCTGGGTTAGGGCTGTGTTCAAATATAATGCTGAAGCTGAGTAATTATCACTTCTCTAGGAAGCAGTTTTGCTCTTGATATCCAGGAGTGTTGCAGAAATGGGAACACACAACATAACACGAATTATAGGAAAGGCATCTCCCTCACTCCAGAAAAGCTGGAGATCTTCAAAAGCCGGAGGTTCTGACTATCCTGTGGAGCCCCACCTGGCTCCCCTCGGCTGCCTGGCAGGCGGTGACAGTTCTGACAGCCGCTGGGAATACATTTGGTCTAAACATTCCCAAGCTGCTGTTTAGATCGTTAAGAGCCTGTTTGCATTAGAACAGGAGAAAAGGGGCCGTGCACAGAACACAAGAGCTGCCGCGAATCTTCCAGTGCTCTCCAGCTTGGCTGCAGATGGACTGGTTACAGAAAACACACACGTAGGACCATGTGTGACTAAAAGCATGGGGCAGCCCTTGCTCGGTGCCTGGGAGATGAAAGGGGTGTGTGGGACTTGCCAGCTCTGTAAGCATATCTCGTTGAACTGGTCTTGCCCCAGGCAGCAAGTGAGCCAAAGCTTGGGACCCAGAGGAGAGGATGCATGGAGAGGCAGACTGGGACCCCCCAACCACTGCATTTTTCTTGGGGTATCACTGCAGGTTGGTTATTTGTGTTGCAATTTTCTTTTTTTTGGTAAAACATGTATAGCATTAATAAAGAATGGTTTGCAGCACTCAACTTTTAAAAGAAAAACCAAAGTAACTTTGCAGGGTGTTGCCAGCCCTACCCACTCAACTACTTTTAGCTTTGAAAGACCTTATCAAGTTGAACACAACTGACAGGTCATATTTCAGGGAAGTGAGCCAAAAATGTTTTCACTATTGAGTTGGGTAAATTCACACGCGGAGCAGTTTAACTCCCAAAGCACTCTCCTCCTCTGCTCCCCACACGCCTTTTAAAATTGGTTTTGTAAAGGACAAAATATAGCTTGGCTATCTGTTCACTGAAACATGAGTAAAATGCTCTGTTTTCCACAGCATTATAGATAGATGGATGATCATTTGTTAAAAGGTAACGGGGGGGGAAAGGAAAGAAAACCCCCACAGGTGACTTCCATCAGTGTTTCCAGGCTCCACTTCCACTGTTATGCAATTAAGTCAAATTCAGTTGATGAATTGGTTATCCAAAATGGAAAGACAGAAGGTTTATATCACTTTCCATTATTATGGGTATGATGAAAGTACCAGAGGACCCCATCCCTGATAGAGACCGCCATTGTCTGAGACACAAAGCTGAGTAATAAACACAGTCCCCAGGGGAGATTCTCAGCTGGTGTAAATTATCACAGCAATTAATGTGCTATTTTGAAGTATGACAATTTACAACAGATGATAATCTTCCTCCTGGCCTAGAAGAATTACTGATTTTAGCACACAATTCGATAAAGCCAGCTACAATGGCAAACTGCCGTGATTTACATGCTCTGCTAAAAACCATCTTCTCTGCCATGTTCCTCTGAGTTGAGAGGATTAAGTGCAATGTTTAGGTTTCCCCTCTTCCTTACAACAGACACCTGTTGAGCAGCCATCTTCCAGGTGCAGCCAGCAGTTTTTTAGGCGCTGGTCTTCTAGGGGAGAGCCCTCTCAGCCCCCTGAAGGCAGCTGGGCTGCGTCCTGTCAAGCTTACCCTGCCTGTGCTGTCTTACTGCCTCATGTTACAGGGGTCTGTTGCCCTGGAGGTGTAAGGTTTTATAGTTGCTGCATTAAGGAATCTCTAAAATTATCTTTGGAAATGGGATGAGAATGCAGACTGAAAAAAACCCCCAAAAATACAGCAGATAAAGGTGGTGTGTTTCTGTAGCTCCCTCCTGGCCTGAAGGATGAGAAGTGATGAGGTTAGTGGGAAACACTTCCTGAGCCCCCTCCTTGTCACAGGAGCTGCCAGCACTGGCTTCTCTTTGCCTCCCAGGGTATACTCATCCATCATTTCATGGCACATGAGATTTTATCAGCTATTACTTTTGTTACCCCACTTGGGCCCTGGTGCATGTAGGACACCAACACAATCTCTGCCACAGCTGAAATACTCCTGTCTCTCTGGGAGACTCTTGAGGAGCACTGCATTTTTAAAGAGATGCATACAGAGTTTCCACAACATCTAAAGGAAGAATTTCAGGATCTGACTGTGGATTTAGGCACCTAAATAATCTAAAATCCTCCTTAGAAAACCGATTTTCTTAGTTTGTTTTTTTTTTTTTTACTTTCTGAGGGTTGGGCTGCTATTGTTTCCTATGTACACATTTATATTTAAGCCTCTGAATTACACTGAAAACTCAGAAGAGTGAGGACCCCTCACATGTACTTAACATCTAACACAAATACACACTAGATTGAATTCTGGCTTGATTTTCTTTTTAGCCTGGAGATGTTCCAGATGTCACTGCTGTTACATGTGTGCAATGAAAAAAGGATTTCTTTATCTGGTTAAATACTTTTGGATCCTGCAGGATTCAGACATTACTATTATAATAATGGTTATGGTAATTTCCAAGGTAGGTGATAAATCTATCACTTAATCCATCTCTTCCTTAATTAGACAGCAAGCATAACATCACTATCTGGGATAGGAGAAGTCTCAAGTGAGATCAGTGTTTAAAATCTAAAATTCAAATTATCCTTTCCTTTCTGAAGATGGGGTTGAGGGCACTGTGTAAAAATAACAGGCTCCAGTGATTTATATGGTATCCTCTTGTCTTATCAAAAACCCACAGATTCAAACTGAAAAAGCTTTAGTGGTCCTAATGGAGAAAAATCTTGAGTTTAATCCTACTGGGCATTTTAAAACCATGAGATGATACAGAGCACAGATTTTAAGAGGCAAAATGAAATACTTAATCTTCATCAGTTAAAAAAAGGCCACTTCAATAACACAGAAGATTATGTAACTTTGAGGAAAGGGTTTAAGTGGTTACTACAGCCTAACTAAACTGGGATTGTGAGAGCTGGCAACAGGAGATGTGAGTAGGGGTTTTGGGTTTGACTCAGTGTTGGGGGGGGGAGTCAGTGCATGTGAATTCTAGACCAGACCATGTAAGTTGAGATCCTGGCTCACCAAGTGGGAAAAGCCCAAAATGTTTCAATAACTGGAAGGAGTGGGACAAGCCATGCATGTCCCTGACATGCTGAAGCAGGGTCCAAAGTGCTGCTTGGAGGTGGGTTGGCTGATACAGCTTGTATGGTGGTGGATTGCTGGTCACTCTCTGTATTCTGTTTCACTGCCCTTATTACCTAAAATGCTAAAAATAGTTCTTTTGTAAAGGTTTTGCAGCCAATTTTACTGGTTCAAGAAGCCCTTCAGGTGCTGTCTTAGAGGTCTCCTGCCCATGAACTGGAGCTCTTGTAAAGAGTTCTGTGCTCTTGCCTATGGCTTCTGGATTAGTATTATTGTTACAGGGCACTTGGCATCAAACCTACATGAGCTGCTTTCTCCGGAGGGCTTAGAAGAGAAAATAAATTTTTATAGGAGAAAAGAAAAAAGATGGGTCAATCTGATTAAAATGTCACCCAGTACGGGCTTGCAGGTGCTCTACTAGTGCTGTGTAACTTTTTATTCTGTGAACTTTTAACAGGATGTGCTTGAAGCTGAGCTGTAGCTGCAGTGCATCCTTTCCCCTCTTATTTTTCAATGCTCTAAACTTTTTCTTTCATAAAAAAAGAAGGTGCTTTCTACACACAAATCTGAAGGTTAGACTCTGAGTGTCTCTGATGTAACAGGTGGTTTTGAGAAGAGAAAGGTTTGCATTTAGGGTATTTTTAGCTGATTTGCAACATAACAAGCAGCTTATGCCTGTGGCCTTGAACGTGAGTGGCGGGGACTTGTCACTCATGAAGCCTTATCTGATGCAGAAGATTTCCTCCATCTGGAGCTTCTCTTTTCTGCCAACTTTTATCCTACTGTAGAAAAGCTGTAAGAGTTGGATCATTAATTAATAGTATCAAAAGGATATTATCTTAAGCAAGTGCAGTGAAACAGCACTCATTTATTAAGTAGTTTCTTTTTCTTGCCTTAAAAGACTTCAAAAAAACTCCCCCGCACACTGAAAAACCCACCCCAAAACCCAAAAAACCAAGCCCTACAAGTGGGGGTGTTACAGTGGCATAATCTAGACATAGTGAAACTGCTGCATGTGCCGGGGGATGGGGGAAGAGGGAGGAAAAACCCCTCTTGCTTCCCCCTCTGCCAGGACCATAGTGTGTATAAAACAGGTAAACTAGTTCACCAGAAAACCTCTGCAGACAGGGCTGAAAGCAGCATTCAGCACTGCCTCAGCAGCAGCCCTGGGACGTCCTATGTGACCTCAGTGGGCCTGGCTGGGACAGGCCTGTACAGTCAGGGTCAGTCTCTGCAGAAGGACTGCTTTCAGAGGAGACATGCAGATTAATACCAACCATGGACCTCCCCTCACCAGCTGCCAATTTTTTTTTTATACTTTTAATTTATATTGGCTTAACTCAGATCAAAATTGGGACTGGTGTGCCAATAAACCCACGACCACTGTCCTGATGGGGTATGAATTTGTGGCCTATTACTTAGACCTGCTTGCATTAATTTTATATACCAACATAATCATCTGGCATTAGCATCCAGATGAGGGTATTAAAAGAGGGAAATTAACACAAATCAGAGGTGACATTCAAATACGAAGTTCCCATCATTTTCATGACTAAAATTCTGGAAATATGAAAAAATGAGCCCATTACATGCTGATGGTCCTTTCAGACTGCAGGATGGCCTTGCAGGCAGGGAGTGTGGCAATAACACAAGCCATACTTTATGTTCGAACTGTGTTTGACAGCACTAAATATAACACAGGCTCATCTAACCTTCACGTCTCCATTCAGGTGCCTAACAACGGCAGTGGTGTTGTTTTATTACAGATTGAAGTGCATATTCCTTTCACTAGCTTTCCTTTCCCCTTCAGAGCATGCTGAAGAGATCTAGATGTACTTTTTTTCGTGTGTTGAGAGAGCTGAGAGTATTTTCCTACATGTGCTGTCTTTCCCACAGCATGGGCTGTCCCCTGCAGGCGGCTGTGGGGGCTCAGCATCTCTGTAGTGCTGTCAGGGGCTGAGCCCCGCTGCTCCCGATTTGAGGGCAGCATTGAGTATCTGGTGAGTGGCAAGAGGCTGTGTGGAGGGGATGGGAAATGAAGGTGCAACAGATCGGCCACACTGGTGCTGTTTGACTTTTCACATAATCAGCAGCAGCGTGGAGGGGAGGCAGGGGTCTATCTGGCTGTGGGTTAATCTATCCTGACAGCATAGCTGCCAAGGTATCTTTGCTTAGTGGGACCTAGAGATAATTGGATTTAGCACTTGAGGTCGAGCTGTGAACTCCTGGGGTGAAGGAGCTGGTAATTGGGATTACCTCCCTTGGTGGGGTCAGGGTGTCTGCCTGGCCAGGAGGTGGCCCGGCCGAAATACTCGCTACAGCCCCCTTGCATTCTGCAGAGCCTGTGGTAATGAGCCAGAACACACTGCTCCCTCCTCAGGGAGCCTTTCAGCATCACCTTATTTTGCTCGCCCTCATCTCAGATGACGTTTCCCTTCCCCCCCCAGTGGTTAATCAATCTCAAAGGAATATTTTGAGAAAAAAAAATTGATATAAAACTGGTTTTTTCTTTTTCTTTTTTTTTTTTTTTATTGTAATCTTATACAGCGCTTCAAACCATCCTTAGGAAATAATAAAAGTTACAGAAGTCAGAGTGAAAAGAAAGATGAAACACAATTATACCAAAACATAATTTAAAATGCAAATTCACTGGAGGAACTGCAAGCCCCTAATTGCGGTGTTCTCTCTTATCATTGCTTCAAAAGCTCCGAGTGCTCCCTTCCTCCCTCCGGGAAGGGCCTCAGCCGCGGCTGTGCTGCCACACTCTGACCTCTCCAGTGAAATACGGGTGACCCGAAATAAAACCGAGAG
Organism: Myiotriccus ornatus; assembly: GCA_036023395.1. Taxonomy (NCBI): domain Eukaryota; kingdom Metazoa; phylum Chordata; class Aves; order Passeriformes; family Tyrannidae; genus Myiotriccus; species Myiotriccus ornatus. Next base: position 24,436,203 of record JAYRBT010000139.1, on the reverse strand, counting down.
GGGAAGGAGAGGACTGGGGCGCCTGCCCCTCCCCCAGGACTTGTAGGTCTGTGGTGGGGACCCAGGGAGGGGTTCCTGCCCCAGGGATAGAGGTGAGAGCGGTGCTTTACAGGGCACAGTCTATGAATGTGTAGGTCTGGAGAATGCTAACCTGCTCCCTGCACCTTTGGGTCAGTCTGCAACGGCAAAAAAACATAATTGCACTGTAAAAAAAGCTTAGCTGAGAAATTTGATAGTACTGTGGCTATTGAGACACCTGTTTCACAGAGCCTGGTAAGTGAAAATCTAACAAAAATATACTTAGTTGTTGAGCAAAACGTTTGTATCTCTGCAAAGTTGTCCTCTACGGCTGAAATTCCAGGTTGGACAGCCCCAGTGTGCTCCACACACCACCATGACCTTCAGGCCAGCACCTTTTGCCTCTGGTTGGGGCAGCCAGAGGCAGAGGGACCTCTCCAGTGCCCTCTCCCCTGGCTTCATGGGCAGCTGCTGCTGCCCTAGAGGTGCCAGTCTTTGCCAGCCAGTGTGTGGAAATGCAGCCACGCTCTGGTCATCAAACATGTCCTCAAAGACAACACAGGCAATTATGTCCCATGGTCTCAGGCAGGCTGGCCTCTGTGAACATCTCTAAGCACTTTCTGAAGCTGTTTGTGGTTTAACCTTTGCATTAAACCTGTGCCAGTAGCCCCTTGGTTTTACTCTAATTCCTTGTGTGGCCTTGGAGGATCTTGGCCAGGCTTTGTACTCAGCACCTCACAGTTGAATTCAGAAGAACTGCGTATTTTCAACCACAGTTATACTGTGGCGTTTTCTGCTTGTGGTCTTTCACACTTTCTATTTTAGTTATGCTTTATATGTGAACTTGAGGTGCCCTGAGACTTTCTGATTACTGAAAGGTAGTGGAGTAATTTCAGCTCTGATCACTGTGGGAGGGGCTAACACCTCCAGCTCCCCTGCACAGGCTGCCCAGGGTGGTGACAGCCAACAGGGTGGCACCAGTCAACCAGTGTTCACCTCGCCTGCCACAGGACTGTGAGGCTTAATTCAGCAATCACAGACCTCTGCTGAAAGGTACCAAGTAGTTGGTGGCCTCTGGCCAAAATCATGGAGTTACAGATGAGATTTGTTGACCTTATGCTCACCATGGTTGCAGGACACATTTCACTTTCCAGTTCCCTTCTCTGCTGTACACTGCTGTACTTTGCCTAAATTTTGGCAATGCACCGAGCCAAAGCACAGTCTTTTCACTGGCAAGGTTTCACAGAAGCTGGGACACATCTGGGATGCAGGGAGGATGTCTCTCTGGTGCTTGGTGGCTACTGCAGCTGTGTGGGTCTGAGAGTGCTGGGATGAGAGGTTTTTCTTGTATCTCTGACTCAGCAGTGTGTCAGTGTGAGCAGTGGAAAAGCCATGTCAGGGTATCACCTTTTTAATGGTCCTAGATGGAAGCTGGGAAGGAGTAGGTGGAAGAGGATAAAGGCAGGCATATGACACCATTTCCACTTGCACAAGGAGCTCAGGAAATAGTCAAATGGGTTGTGCTGCTTCAAACACTCAGAGTCCTGCTCTGTTTTCCCTCTTTCCCATTGCAGCATGAGTAGTAGAGCCAAATCAGTCCGTTTGGTAACTCGTGGTTAATTTAAATCCCCTTCCATCAGTAATGCAGGCTCAGATCCTTGCACTGACGTGTCTGAACTGCATCCTGCTGGGCCAGCATCTGGGATAGGAGCAGCAGGATGACAAGGGGTTGTGGGCCCAGCTTCTGAGTACCCACGTGTAGGACCTGCTGCTGCAGTGGCTGCTGATTGCTGCTTAATTTTGCTTATCACTGCTTTGCCTTTCACAGGCCCTGGCCTGCTTTGTAGGGTCACATCCTGGACAGCTGCTCTGTGGCCATGGGGGTGAGTTCCCTCGGTGATTCCTCACCAAAGGTGTACCTGAGCATGATGAGGGCTTTGCAGCCTCTATGTTGGTTCTTATGGGAAAGAATGGTCACAATAAGGCATTTGGGATGCTGTAAAATACTGAGGAAATGGGTTCCTTGGGATGGCTGTTGGCATCTCCTCTGGCCTTGCATGCGCTGGGGGACACTTGTGGCACAGCCAGTCACATGCTCCTTTGATTTGCAATGGAGAGGGGACAGGGCTTTGCAGGCAGGCTGGCATATGTACTGCTATCCAAGCTGGTTTGGGTATAATAACTATTGCTTGGCACATCCAGCTTCATTTAACTGCGTGAACAGCTTGCTCGGCAGGTACGGCGCCAGCTGGAAGCACAGTTACAAATGTAAGCACGAGGAAGAGGCATTCTCATGATCCGAGAATCAAAACCTGGCTCTTAAAGGCCAGAGTGTGTTGTTTTTCCTGAGCTGGGATCTTGAATTATTAATGCAGCTTTATGCTGAAGATATGTATTAGATGTGGAAATTTTTGGTGTTACCACCTGTTGGTGACATTTCTGAGTTGGATTTTGCCAATCTCATTGACTTGATCAGTACTTTAGTGAATAATATCCCATGTTTTCTCTGGAAATACTTATCTAGTACTGCTACTTCCCTTGCGACCTAATGACATGGTGTAATTTGGCACATCATTATTATTGCTACTGTTACTGTGTCCTGAAAGCACCGCGGCGCTGTCTCAAGCCTTTGCCATGCCAGGGCTGGCCAGGAAGGTGGCAGCAGGAGCAGCAGCAGCAGCAGTTATCTTAAGGAGCTTAAAGGAGCAAATTAATTTTCAAAATGAGCTTCCAAATGTTATTTCTGCCCCGAACCTGGGTTGGATGTTGTGCCCATTCAAACACAGGCATCACCCCACTGCTGAAAGCTTCTAAAGGCTCTTACCCAAAGGCTCTCAGAAAGCTAACCACAACACACAAACACTAGTTGCAAAGATGTTTATAAAGCCAAAATGTGGGTCATCCTTAGTTTGTGTATATGGGTAAAGGCAGAAGGCACTTGCTCTAATGCTAAGTGCAATATGACTTTCAAATTTTGGAGATGGAGGTTGGGTGCTTACACAGACAAGCGAGCTGCAGATGCCGGTTATGGCTTGACAGCGGCAGAGCTGAGCGAAGATTATTTATTTCCACATAGCAGAGCCATAATGAAAAACTTCTTGCCTCAGACAGGCGCGGTGCTCACCTGGCTCCTTCTGTGCTGATGGATGGGAAAGCGAATGAGGTTTTACTTGCCTGAAGAAAAAAAATTCGCAAAGAAAGCCAGCCTGATCTCAGCTCATTGGAAAGGGCTGCCAGGAACTTTTAAAGCCATTTTTGGGAGTAGGGCAGTCATGGAGTAATTATTATCTAGATGCATGCATACAAGTAAAATTGGTATGTTTTCTAAATGGTCTCTTAAAGCAAAACTGAGTAGTAAGTAGGAATGCTTCCCTGCAGGCTGGCAGAAGGACACAGTTGGTATCACACATTTTAGCAGCTGGCATGTTAATGAGGCCATTTTTATTGAAATGAGCTAAATACTATTAACATTTGTGGACTCCCAACTGATTTCTGAAGCATTTATTGAACTTCAAATAGTGCCTCGAGAATCAATTAAAAATAATTTTCTAGATTTGATAGAAAGAAGACCAAAGAAAATTGTGCTGTCACGTTTATGTTTATCTGAACAGATCTTACCTTTCTGCCACTGACTTTAAAGAGTTTCCTCTCTTTTTTCCTTTTTGTACTCCAAATAACACTGAAAAATCTCTCTTTTGAGAAAGTGATAAGGTAGTTTGTAGCCAAGATGATTTTTGTTGGTGCGGGTTCTCTTCTGCATGGGAAGAGGGTTGATGTGTGGTTGAAAATGAATATATGGCTGTTATACAGTGGTTGCACTTGGCCACTTTTTCCAGGGAATTTAAAGTGTACTTAAATTATTAATTGAAATATTAAAAAGTTCTAGAAAGCAAGAAAGCAATGAAGAGCTGTCTGGCTTAGCATTGTCGGGGAGTAGGATGACAAACAGTGCTTCCCATTTATCGTCTCTCCAGGCAGATCTGGGGGAAACGTTTGAGCTTTGATGTGCTTTGGGAAGCCTAAGCAGCCAAGTCTGGGAGCAGTGGTGAGGAGCTGCTTGCCGCACCAGCAGGGCATCTGGGGGTTCAGCACACCCAACCACACCATGGCGTGGGGAGGCAAGGTGTTGTCGGCTCCTTGACTGTTTCCTTTAACTTTGTGAGAGCTGCAGTCAGCCTAATATTTAAAGCGTTGTGACAAGCTCTAGTATCTTCAAGGCAGAGTCAATTATTCGGTGCTAAGGTGAGGGGCTTGTTGGTAAAGACAAATGTTTAAAAGGAAAATCAAGCCCTGTTCTTGAAAGCGACATTAATCTAAGCAGTGTGTCAGCCTGCAGATGCTGGTGGAGTCATTATCCTGAGCTGAAACAACAACCTATGCAATTTTATTTCCCTTGTTTTGTATTTTTTGTCACAGCAGGGGTTCGTCGCCTGCAAATACATGTAACGTTCATCAAAGACAGTCAAAGGTGGCCCCAAGCCTTGACAGTGCATTAGGGTGGCAGGAGCCAGGCACAGTGCAATGGCCAAGGGCACCCCCCAAGTGATGGGCTTGGGGTGTCCTGTGCAGCTGTTTCAGGTGGGGGCAAATTCAGACTGACTGGTTTGTTGAAATCAATCTGAATAAGGATGTCTGGGTCTGCAGGGCCATAGGTTTTTGCTGTCAGATGGGCTTTATGGCTAGAGCAGAGAACCTGCTCATCAGCAAAGCTCTCAGGAAAGCAGATTTGTACATTGAACGCTAGTGGAGGGACTGACATAAAAATCTGGAGTGGGAAATGCAGTCATTATCCCAACTGTATCTTGCCTATTTACTAACGAATACAGCCTGTGGCAGAGAAATGCTGCTGGCTCTATTTAACAGGTCTGCAGAGGAAGGCAGAGCATTAGAGTATGATATCCAGTTACATACCAGAGATACGGGCTCTTAGGCCTGCGTGTGGTCAGCAAGACCACAGCCTGCCACAAACATGCAACCGTGCAGTGGCTAAAATGCCTTTCTGTTTCTGTATCCTCTCTAAAAAGCTGTATCATTGCTTCTAGTTAACTCATATCGAACCTGAAAACTACTAGCCACTAGCCACCAGGATGATAATTGTTTTCATTGGTTTCCTTTGAAAAAAACAAAAAGACAACAAAACAAACTCTCAAAACAAGCAGAAAGATCCCATTATGAAAGGACAGCGGGTGCAAAGATAACCGAGTAGACAAAAAAAAAGAAAGACTACATATTGTATAAATATGCCTAGAAGGAGTTGGTTTTTTTTCGTCATTTGACTTAAATCCTTTCCCAAACTTTAAAAATATCCTGGTCGGAAGAAAGGATAAGGAAACAAGAAGAAACAATCTGCCAACCCAATGCCTTTAGAAGGAAACCTGTGCTTCCCAAAGCTGCCAGGCAGTTGCCCAACCTGTGCTCAGGTGGTGGGACCGTGACACACAAGCAAAGGAGACCAGAGCTCACCAGGAGGTGAAGGAGGGAGGATCTCCCCCCACCCTTTAAATGCTGGAGACAAGATGTGTAAGCCTGGCAGGCCAGGGTGGCTGGAGGAGAGAAAGTGAGCATCTGTGGTGCAGGCTGGAGCTGTGGCAGCAGCATGGGGAGGTGCAAGCTCATCCCACCAGCAGAGAGTAATGTCCCCCAGGTGCCTCCTTCACCCTATCTTGCTGATGGCATCCCCTATGTGCTTATGCCTGTGGCTGTCAGGGGAACAAGTTTGGTCCACTCTGCATGGAGATTTTGGGGATCTAGATCATGGCTGACAAATTCAGTGAACTACAGCTGGGGAAATTACTCAGTTTACATTTCTTCACTCTTCTGAGTCAGTTCTGTAGTATGAAAAAGAAACATGGTCGATGCTGTTGCCTACGTTAATTGCTAAACACTGACCTTCATTTTTTAGCCCTGCGGCAAAATCTGGCTTACCTGCTTGATGTCTGTGAGGCTGCACAGTCACTTCAAGCTTCATTCAGGGAGGACTTTATCCTTTTACCATTGTGAAAATCACGAGCTGTTTCTCAGCACGTGAGACAGCACCCTCGAAGGAGAGCATGCTGACTAACCTTCTGCTGGGCCCAAACACATGGAAGCACCCAAGGTGCTCTTCAATTTCTCACTCTGTCACTCCCTCTATGAATGATCTCTGTGCTTGTATATTGCATTTATTTAGAATCCAGGGTTAGTGATCTGCCTGGCATAACTTGACCTCTTTTAATACTGCTGTCATTGAGCTGATAGGGTACAGTTGTGGACCTTGATTATTCTCTTTAATATACAGATTTAGAATAGTCCTAAAATGCTTTCTGATTATTTTTTGAGTAACCAGAAACTCTCTTTCAACTTCTTTGTGCTGAGGTTCAAGTTTCTCACCCAATTTCCAGAACAGGGGCAGCATGCAGGTAAGCCTGCTAAAGGAGGACATGACCATCACCATGGCAGAAATCAGTGCAAGACGTTCTTGTAGCTGTGCTGCAATTTCAATGCACAAGTAATCAACACGTTTAAATAAAAACCTCAGCTGAGGTGTTTGGTGCGAAAGGCAAAATTCAAAAGCTATTTCTGTTTGGTTTTAATTTTTTTTACCTGTGTGTTTTTTGGTTTTTTTTTCCTCCTTTCTACAAATCTCCATTTTCACCTGTTATTGTTCAGGGAAATCCATCTCATCCAGCCCCTGCCTGTCTTGGTGCCTTTGCTGCTGCAGGGATATTCCTGCTCCTCCGCCCAGTTTGGCCACGAGGAGCACTGGCAGTGTGCCTCCTTGGGAAGCTTTGCAGTTTGGATGCTGTTTCACTTATATTCTCATTTGAAAAATTAAAAATGTACTAGGAGTGGAGACCTTGCCCACAGGATTCCAGTGTGCCAAAATGACTGGAGCCAAATGGCATTGGTTGCAGCTCCCTGTTTACATCGTGCCACTGTATCCAAGCAGCGTTTGTTGCAGCTGGACAGGGTTGGGTCAGGTTTTTGATTCTTGTATGACACAGTGAGAAATGTTAAAAAGCAGGGCTGGCTCTTGCTTACAGAGAAAGTAAGTAGCTGCTGAAGAGCAACAAAAAAAGCAAAAACTAACCAACCAAACAAAAATTGCCTGAGAGGGCAAATGGCTGTTTCCCCCGGCAAATGAAAGTTTAGAGTTGGCCTGAGTAAAGATTATCCTTCCTGTTGGCTCCTGTGCTTGAGTCTGTGCCCATGTGAGAATTTAGGAGGGAAAGGTTTGCTGAGAAGGGAGTTCCCTGTACAGGGACTTGAGAGGGGAGATCCCAGAACAAACACCATGGCCAAACCTCTTCAATGGGCTTGGCTTTGCTTCCCCATTTGCTGCGAAGGTGTCTGCCTTTCTGGGACAGATGGCCCTCACCCAGCATGTGCGACAAGCAAGAGCTGCAAAGAGCTACTGAAAGGAGTGAGTCGCCTGAAAGCCAGAATAAAAAATGAGCTCAGACGGGAGCTGGCACCTCCTTTATTACTTACTCACTGAGTGACAGCAGCAGCCCCAACTGCTGTACACAACCCAGAGGCTTTAATTCGAGGTGACTTATTCAGGAAATAACATTTTCCCTCCCTCCCCATTCAACCATTCCTCTCTTCCAAAGTGGTAGTGCCCTCTTTGCTCGGCTATTCTCCATCCCAGCACTGGAATACTGGCAGCCTGAGCTTACCTCCCTGCCTGTGCCTGCTGGTGGCTTGCCCGGGGCTGCAGCAAGGAGCCAGGGACTCCCCTGCAGATGTGCAAGAGAAGCAACAGTCATTTTGTAGAGACTTGTCCAAAACCAAGCAGGCTTCTCGGTATGATGCTGCTGAAGTCAGCATCGCCCCACATCTGGCCACGTGCACAGTGTTTTACCGAGCCCCTTCTTTTTCCAGTCTCTCTCAGTTGTGTTCATATCTCTGCCTCCCTAAAAACCAACCAACCAACCAACCAAAAATCCGATAGAAAAAAAGAACACAAAACCCACAAAAACAAAAAACCCAAACCAACAAAAGCCCATGAGACAGAGAAAGGGTGTTAAAACAAAATGAGTCAAATGAAAGTGTTTTCATCTGAGCTCTGCTCTCTAATGTCACAGTGTGATCAAAGCAAAGAAACAAGAGGTCAGATGTTTTTAAGGTTTAAATAATTAATTTTTAGTGCAAGCAAGGCATAAGGGCTGACACAGGACCTGACTGAATGATTCCTGAGTAGTAGGGAGTGCCATTAGATGTGAAAAACCAAGGAAAATGGACCTCTTTAAGGAGCTGGTATAGTCTGTTGATGGTAAAGCTGGACATAAAATCAGCATTCACACCAAAATCAGTGCAATGTAAAAACAACTCTTCTCTTAAGCTCAACATTTTTGCAAGTACTGTCTTTATCATTGGCTCCCGCTCATCATGAGGAATATAAGAGGCTGCCTTCTGAATTATCTGACTCTATTTCATTTATACAGAAACACCTTAAAATCATGTGATGGTGCCATAGTCTTCTCCAGAAAAATGCTGCTTTAAACAGAAATCTCTCTGCCTGTAGAATTATAAAAAATACATGACTCTGTAAACACAAACTAAAAGAGCTGAATTTATCCTTCCTGTAACTTCTCTAAAGCTGATGCTATGATCTGTGTCTGTATGAATGAATGAAATCAGCCTTAACAGCAAGGGAGCCAACTTTATGCTAGAATATTGTAAATGTTTGCAGACATTCCACTTTGCTACCAGAAGCACATCACTGTATTGCAACTTTTTAGTACAATGTATCACATAAAGCCAGAAATAGGAAGCTCTGTTTTATTAAATGACTGAATATCAAGTATTTATCGTAAGCATCCCACTTTGTGAGATATTGGGAAACTGCTATCACACTTTAAGAACTCACTTGCAAACCAGCAGTCACTAGGAACTCAGAGTTTGAACCTTAATTTTGCAATAGGGTAGTTTAAATGGTTAGGTTTGGTACATTTTTGCTGTTCTGTATTTTAAGCAAAGTTATTGTTCTGCTGCTGTCTCTTCAGGAATCGTGCTGCTATTTTTCACTTCCCCATGAATGGCAAAAACATAAAGCAAGCTGGCATCAAGGATTGTGCTTTGTAAGAAAGGAATGAGGAAAGATAAAATGGCTACATATGGCAATATGGACAGTTTCCAACTTAATGGAAATAAAAGAGTCGGATTTTTGCAGCATATACTGAGAATTGAACTGTATTTTTATGCAAATGCTATAGAAAATGCAGCTCAGCAAAGGTTGCTTTCCCACTATTGGCTGGAAAGCATTTTGAGCGCCTAAAGACTTATATTTTCCATGAGAACTTGGTGAGAAAGAATATAAAGAGATAATAGAGCATCTAAAAACATTATGCCTACCACAGTTTCCTTTCTTTTTTTTTTTTTTTTTTTTTAAACCAAGAATCAGCTAAGAGGAGGAAATACTACTGAGCCTTTAACAAGCCTAAATAGTAATTCGTCCTTCCTATTTTGGTTTTTGTTGTTGTTGTTTGGGGTTTTTTGATTTGTTTGTTGTTTCTTAAATGCAGGTCCAGAGCAAATTTGTTTATGGAGTAAAACCCCAGAAAAAACGGTGTATGTCTGCACGGCATGATCCAGCCTTGAGGGCAGCCCCTGAAGGCACTTTAGGTGAAACACAGCTCTGACAGGGCAGAGCGTTATGTGTCAGAGAGGAAAGAGCACAGCATGGTTGTGCAGTGCCAATTCATCTCTGCTGCTGAGAGAACCCAGCTTCATCCAGGCACCTCTGTATCACACGATGGTGTGCACATCGACTGAAAACTCATTGCCTGTGGTGAATACAATGGTATCACTACTCCGTATTCTAGGAAAAGCTTTGGGATAGGGTAAGTGGGACACGCTTGGGCTTATGGACGAACATGGATCAGAATGAGGTTGCACCTAAGAGAAAGAGCTGAAGAACCTGAGCCCCTTTACTGGCATGGATGGGATGAGCTGACTTTCTATGTATTCTGTTAATGTGAAAATAAACCATGAGGTGTTAAGCCTGGGAGACTATCAAAGAAAAATTTCTGGAGTATGGCCAAAGGAAATGGACTTGTTAAGGTGTCCCAGAAAGGAGCGATAAGGAGTTTTAGGCTGTCTGGTTGTCACAGTAACTTCTCCATATGCCTGTTTGCCCTCAGAGTTAATTGGGACTGAAGGAGATTGTCTCCTGCTGATAGGCAGAAAGCGGCAATATGTAAGTGTAAACCAGACCAAAGAGCAGCACGATAGGTAAAATATAGAGCCCTGTTTAGGGCAGACATTTGTTTTATAAGCAGCACAACAGGAACGCTGGAGGGAGCACGTGATGCCATTTCTCAGTTGGTGTGAGTGAGGCTGTTGCCATTTGTGTAGGCCAGGGTGGCTGTGGAGAGGTGGTCAGAGGGATCAGAGGAGCAGTGGGATGGATTGAATAGGCAGGGTATAATTTCACCTGCAGATTCCAGGGCAGGGACTGTACTAGCCATCTGTGGTCCCAAGATGGGGTGAGGATTTGTAGGAACTATAAAGTCACTGTAAAACCTTGTCTGTGAATTGATCAGTTGCTACACTGTAAGATTCATTCACAGCAGTTTTGGGAAGGGGGAATTCGCATCTCCCAGCTGGTCCCAGGTCTTCCAAAATGATTTGATGGTGAGCATACTCAGGAGGCCATTTACAAACATGTCATTAACCCTCAGGGAGGCCAATCCATATGCCACAGAATGAAAGGGTAGGAGTTACCTGGTTTTTTTTGGAAAATGTTTTAATGAACGAGATGAGTTCAGATGAACAGTTCTAAAAGTTGGAGGGGACACTAAAGACACTGTAAATACGTGGCTTTACTATCAACAGAAGTAAACTCATTTCACTTCACCAGACTTACTTGCACTGTATAGATGCAGGGGCAATCCGCTTCTGAAAAGTGAAAACAAAAATGACTGAGAATGTACCAGTACCACAGAATGCTGTTTCTGGTCATGTTAAGCTGTTAGAGTTTAAAAGTTTTCTTCAAAAGTATTAGCTTGTGTCAGCTTGATATCTGGCTTGTTTAGAAATGAAAAGAAAGGTTTCATTCAGACAAGTGAAATTAGATATTTTGGCAATCAAATAGCTTAAGCCCTTTGATACATTTTATTCGTTAGCATTAACATTAGTATCTGTACTGGAAGGACTGGTTACTGTAATTTCAAATATCTATTAAGAGATGAGTAAAAACCCCGCTGTATTATTATCTTACTGAACATTCCAAAACCGGACATCATTCCTCTTAAATAGTGCTGGTCTGCTGCCCTCCTTTCACTACAGAAACCTTCTGTTCATCATTTGCAGCTAAATGCTAAAAGGAATTGTTGGGACAAAAATACTGTTCTCATCACCAATCCAATAGTACTGCTAGAACCACTGAGGCTGAGAATATGCACTTCTCTGCTGGCAGAGGCCAGAGAGCAGACACTGAGTTTCGTTAGATAAGCATTTTACCAAAAACTTTCTGGAATAGATCCTCAAAAATGTTTTCTTTTACTCATGCGGAAAAAAAAAAAGAAAAGTGGTTCAGTGTATGTTTTCTATTCTGCAGACCTTTTCTTAATAGCACTAAAGAAATTGCTCTGGAAACAAGAAATAACTCCATTTTGGTTATAGTTATACACTCTGGACTTCAGGGATGGCCACATTACTTCACTGGCGGCCAGCTTAAGCCAGAGTGCTTTTAGAAAATTGACGTTTTCCTTAGTTCTTTGCCAGAGGGAATACTAGGGACAATAAAAAAAGCTTACAAAGAGACACACTGGTATAATTACCTGAGTAGTACCAAGAGTCTATTAAATTGAAAAGGAGGAAAAAACTCATTTTGTGTGCCTGCTGCTTCACCGCGGGGTAGGCGCAGGCAGCAGTTTCTGTCCTTGCAGCAGATCGTGGGACTTCCAGAGGCAGGGTATACTGTTACCTGTGGATGTGTGCCATGCCACCATGTGTTAATTTTCCAGGGGGCAGAAAACCCACTGCTTTCACTGCTGGCTGGGGCATATTACTGGTGTGGGATAGGAACCTGTGCTGTAAAACAGCCCAAGAGCTCCATGAAGCAAAATTTGCTGAAACCAGATCCAGCCAATCTCCATGCTGACCCCAGTCCTGGGCTGCCCACTCTGCCAACTCGACCAAGTGCTTCAGAAGGGCGGCAGTGGGAGAGACCTGCTTTGGTGCACTGTTACAGCTTCCCTTGACTCAAGTAGGTCAGCTGCGCAGAAACAGTGACAGCAGGTACCCCTGACATAACACAATCCCTGCGCTGACTCAAATATCTGGCAGTGGAAAATCCCCTGTACAGGGCCCCCATGTAAGGCCCTAAGTTTCTGCATGGGGCTAACAGTGCCAGCCTGCAATCAGATGGGACAGGGAAATCTGGGAAAAGGCATGATAGAACAGATTTTGGTGCCAGTGACTTATTACGTAGAGGTGAAAGGGGGTGTGATGAAGAGATGTGCGGATTAATTGAAAAGTTTGAAGCAGATGTAATATGTGGGTCCAGAAGTCAATAAAAATGGCTTCATTTTTGCAGAGTTTAGTTGTGTCAAGAAATGAAAGACAGGGAAAGGAGAGGATGGAAATATGTGCTGGGTTCCAGAAAGAAAGGACAAGAGAAAAATCAGACATTGTGCTTTCTCCCCGATACCCAGCACTGACCACTGAATTCAGAGTGCTCCCCCGGGGTTAGGCTTCTGATTTATTTTTCTACTGGGGATGTGATTGGGGTAATGTACAAGGGAAAAGCTCCCTTTATTGACAAGCTGTGCTTTAAAGCTTATGTTGCTGCCGATTTCCAGTTCTCTGGGTAAAAAGCATCCAAGATTTTGTTCTTCATTTTAATCATGATTACGGCTATGGACCTTCTGTGGCCACTTCCTTGCAAGAGTTACTGTTTTTTACCTTCTTTGTATATATCACCCACTAACTGTTTGGAAGCAGCTTATTGAAATGAATATGAAAGATAACAGCAGCAATCTAAAAAACCTGTGGAGAAATTAATTGAAAAAATGAATTGTAATAACCTCATTAAGACTTTTGCAATGGACAGCACAAATTACTTAGAGCTGATAATGTTCTTCATCAGAGAGACAGTACCTCACTCACTTGGAAGACAAACACCCATGTGCCTTTAAGAGTCAGGTCCCTCACAGACTGAGAACACCCATCTTTCCCTGTGGTGTGACCACCCCCTGGGGCATGAGCCATGATTTGGCCCAGCTAAAGGGATGCTACACAGGTGATGGCCCAGGGGGGACCTAGCCAGATACTGACTTTGTTGGTTTGCTGACCTTCAGGCAAAGACAGGAAAGGGGCTGCATTAGGACATGTGTGCTCCAGGTTTGCTGCATGAGCAGAGGGCTGGGCGTGGCCCTTTTCTAAACTCACTGGTGTAGTCCTGGACAGCCTTTTGCCTTTTTCTTTAAGGGCTAAGCCTTGCAAGATGTTTATACTGTAGCTGCCTGCTTTTACAGTCTGCCACATTTTTCTAGTACGTGATTCAAAAAGGAAAAAAATGTTAGATTGTAATGCACAGCTCATTCTTCCTAGAGGGATGAAAATTTCCTCCTATGGAGGCCATTAGTATTGCCAAAGATTGCTTATTAAATGCTTATCTCTCATGGACTGTCTCTGTAAGTCTCAGACCTGTCTGTCTGTACCTTTAGCACTGCCAAATCACAAGCTGAAGGGGAAAGAGAGCTTTCCTTGAAACTCCAGCTCCGGGATTCATGTGATTAAGCTGGATTCTCATTTTTCATTGAAAAAAGTAAGTTTCCAGCTGCTGTGATTGCAAAGAAAAGGTTGAAAGTCTAAGCCCAAAGCATGCAAAGCAAGAGAAATAAATATAAAGAATATGATTTTTTTTTTAATTTAGTCCTCTGTTTTGAACTACTCCTTTCTCCAGGAGGGTGATTCATTCTTTTGAATGGATTGTGCTGTGAATACTGTATTTTTTTCCCCCCAAGGGATAACTTCAGAGCTTTTCTTCCAAAACTTCTTTGCCCAGTTTAGACATCTCTTAGAAAAAGTAAATGAGAGGGAATTTTTAAGAAAAAATAATGATCTGCTACAAAAAATTTTCACAACTTCCTACATAGATGGAGTGGGTTTGTAGAATTACAGAACTGCAGTGACTAATAATAGTAATAAAGTGTCTGCTTGTACTATGTGGTTAAAGATAGTCACAATAGTCTCATTGTCTTTGCCATCTTCCCACTCCTTGCTGTGACATCAGCCCATCCCAGACCATCACATCCTGCTCATGGCTGTGTCTTTGTTGATAAATAATGAGTCATTATACGCTCTGCTCTATGACTCGTACAGCTGTATTGCCCAATTTTCCTCCCTCCAGAATGAAATCCCCCTTTGCAAAGGTTTAGTATGCCTTTAAAACAGCAAAGTTTGTTTTGTGACAAATGTACACTTCAGCAGAAGCAGGAATGAATGAATGAAATAAGGTTCTTTCTGAATGTCAGGTACCTGAAGGAGGCTCACCTGCTGCAAATGATGTATTTTTATTAATGACAAAAATCCACCACCACCATCGTGTACTGATGGCCTAATCTACCACATACTGAAACCATCATTTCCGTGGATTGTCCCTGCAGGACACATTCAGTTTTGAAGAGCCCTGCTGACACACAGGCATTAAACTCTGCACAAAATATTTGGATGCTTACATGTAAACAGACTCATGGAAGTTACATGTTTTTTCCACAAACACCAAACTGATTTAGTAATACTGAAATCAAAACTTCTTGCTCTCCAGCATGCTGCTACCTACACAGCATACTCAGGAAGCCCTTCTAAAATCAAAAGGATGACAAAGTGTATTTAAAAAGCACAAGAAATAATTGTAATGCTTTCCAAAAAGACAAAAATATGCTCTGACACTGAGAGCATTGAAGAACTACCACAAGCAGCCTGGCACTCTAAATAGCTGATTTGCATAGTTGGAAGATAGTTGTTTTCTTTCAGTTTTAATTTAAAAGTATGATCAAGCATGTGGCATAGCAAACTTCTAGCTCTGCAGACCTGCTGAATTAATATGAATTTCTTGTCAACAACCAATGTGCAATCCAGAGGTGTGTGTGGGGAAGACCCAAAGGTGTAACAGATCCTTATTGAGGCAAGACATGAGATACGTTTGTTTTTCCTTCGTCCATTTTAATCGGTTATTTTTTAACTTGCCCTTGCAAAGCCTGAGAGATCAGGTGGCCTGGGGAGTGGCAGTGAGAGTGTTCATGGATGCAGGAGAGATTGCTAGAAATCAGAACAAAACATGTGGTCCTTGGGGTGGATGAATGGATAGATGGATGGATGGATGGATAGATGGTTTTCAACCCCATCTCACATCTTTGTTGCCACGCCGTCCCTTCTCTTTCCCTGGATTGAGGGCCCCTAGCCCCAGCCTATCAGCTGCCAGACATAAGCTGCACATAGTCAGGGATCTGGTGTAGAATAAATCATTGGCCAAAATCTTGACAGCAGGTCCTGCTCTGCTGGTGACCTCCTGTGGGGCTGCACCTGTGTCCCTCAATGACTTTCCATCCCCCTTTCCCTGTCTGTAAGCACAGAGGTGTAATGCCCTTCCCAGGACCATGGGTGGTCAGGTATTGCATGGGTGTGCTGCTATCAAGCAACATCTACACTTGAAACATGTTGCATACATTCGCTGTGTTCAGGGGTGGTTGAGTGTGGGTGCCCTATGGAAGCCTGTTGTCTTACTGGCAGAGCCTGTGTGTTGCATTGAGCCCTTCGTCATGCCTGGCTTGCAGAGAGGTGCTGGAAAGGGTCCAGAGAAGAGCAACAAGGCTGGTGAAGGGACTTGAGCACAAGTCCTATGAGGAGAGGCTGAGGGAGCTGGGGC
>JAYRBT010000139.1:24357310-24420226 GCA_036023395.1 Myiotriccus ornatus | reverse complement strand
ATCAGGGGTTGGACTCGATGATCTTGGAGGTCTTTTCCAACCCAATCTATTCTATGATTCTATGATTCTATGATTCTTTTTCATTAGACCTAAAGTGATCCAGGAAAGTCCTGTCCTGAATCTCTCCCAGAAGGATTCTGCGTGAAGCTTTCTCACCCCTGCCCATTTGCCATGAGCCAGCCTGAGCCAGCTGTCAGGATCCTGTTCTCCCCTCGCTAACAACCCTCCTGCAGAAATGAAGATGTTTTGACAGCAACAAAACAGAGCATTTCACTGCAAAACAACTATGTTGACTACTTGAGCATCTGTTCCTTTCTTCCGCATATCAGTCTCCTCCTTTGGGTTTCTGAGGGCTGGGGGCACAGTAGAGTACTGCTTGGGGTGCATCAGACCTGTACCCTCTGCTCCCTAACCCCATTTAAGAGCCTTTCTTGTGCAGAGAAGGGACTCATTTTGGACAAACAGAGAAGTGCCCCTGCAGCCGTACATGGGAGATGCGCCAACTGCCCTTTCGCTGCTTCTCTTCCTCTGTTCCTTCTGATATATTTTTGTGTGGAAGAACTGCAAATTTGATTTGTTAAATAGGTTTAAGAAAATGTAAATGATAATTATAAAATTCCCCGAGTCTTTTTTTTCCCTGATAAATTTTATGTAGGTGGCAGTTAAAATAAGTGATTGCCTCATAAATACCACTTTAATAGCCTAGTCAACGGTGTAGCCTCTGCTGTTCTGAGATTTTTATCTCAGAAAAGGGAGGGGAAAAATCCTTTCCTGTGGATTTATATTGCTATAGCGGCTGCTGCTGCTGCTCGTTACTTGCTGAGTAATTTGGGGGGAACTCATTCTTCTAATGCGGGCAGACAAAAAGTGAGGGAGCATGGATGCTGGTGGGGGCTGGCCACCCTGCGCCCACACCACCAGCTGTGCCCTGGCCAGTGGTGGCCCTGACCAGCATGTCAAATGCTCCAGATGAAGCTTTTGGGGTAATAGACTCATGTTTTCAAAGCCAGTCTTTCCTGCCCGCAAGCACCATCCTCCTCCGTCAGCAATGGCCAGGCAGGCCAGGACCCTGCCAACATCCTTGTCGCTAAATTGTAGAGAGATGAGTTTGGTGGATGGACTATTCGCTGGACAAGGAACTGGCTGGATGGCTGCATCCCAGTAATTGCAGTCAATGTCTCAATGTCCACATGGAGACCGGTAACAAGGGGTGTCCCTCGGGGACTTGTATTGGGACCGGTTCTGTTCAATATCTTTATTAATGCTACAGACAGGGGCGGTGAGTGCTGCCTTGGCAGGTTTGTGGATGATGGCAAGTAAAGTGATGCAGTGGATTTGCTTGAGGGAATGCAGGGACCTGGGCAGGCAGGAGGGCTGGGCCTCCATGAACTTCATGATGTTCAACAAGGCTAAGGGAGGCCTTTTTGACCCCTTTCAATCTATAAAAGGGGCTTACAGGAAAGATGGAGGAAGACCTGTAGTGACAGGGCAAGGGGCAAATTTTAAACTCAGAGAGGGTAGGTTTAGGTTTGACATAACGAAGAAATGCTTCACTGTCAGGGTGGTGAGGCCCTGGCACAGGCTGCCCAGAGAAGCTGTGGATGCCCCATCCCCTGAGGTGTTCAAGGCCAGGTTGGTTGAGGCTTTGAGCAACTTGCTCTAGTCGAAGGTGGGCCCTGCCCACGGCAGGGAGTTTGGAAACAGGGCTCCCTTCCGATCCAAGCCATTGTGTGAGGGGGCCCTGGGGTTTCCATTTGGGAATCGTTCAAAACCACAACAAACACCCCCCCGCTTTCCCGGCGGGTGCAGCGGGCGGGGCGGCGGCAGGGGGCGCTGCGGCCCCGCCGTTGCGGCGGCGCGGGGGCGGCGGGAGCGTTGATCCTAATTGGAGCCGACGCGCGGCTCCTCCATAATCCCCCGACATCCCCCCGCCGGCTCGTAATTCCTGGGCGGGCGCAGCCGCCGGCTCTGCGGGGGAGCCGCTGCCGCCACCGCTGTCGCCGCCGGCGGCGGGCAGGTGTTGCCGCCGGGCGGGTCGCGCTGTGCCGCGCCGCCTCCCGCCCGCCTCCCCGCCGCGGGGGGCCCGGCCGCCATGTTGTCCCCTGGCAGGGTGACGGAGCAGAACGGTGCGGGAGAGGCGCCCGTTCCCCCTTCTTTCACCCGCCGGGGGGTTAAAAATAAAGCGATAAAAGCTCCTTTGTGCCTTTTAATTGGCGCACGTAGCCCAGGCGCTGCGCATGCAAGCGTTGGCGTCATTCCCGCAGAGGCGAGGGATGCCTCGGCTCCTCGCGGCTCCCCCGCAGGGCAGGGTGGGGATCCCTGGGGTGTGGTCCCCGCTGCCCGGGGTGTGCCCCAGCGGCTGGGCTGGGGGCACCGCGGGAGCCTGCTTTAGGTAAACGCGAGGTTGCTCGTGTCCTGGCTGCTGCCTCTCGCACGGCGGTTGTGCTCCTTCGCTGGGTTAAAGTCGGTGTTTTGCTGGAGAGGCTGTTTGTGGCTGGGCGGTATTGGAAGGAAAAGTGTGGAGCAACTGGATCAGACCTTAACCGCGTCCTTTTGCGGGTACCAGTGCTTCCAGTCATAACGCCAGCGACTTTGGAGGTTGCACCAGAGCTCTTCCTGCGGCGCAGGAGGGCAGTTGAGTTCAGCATGGCCCTGGTCAGTAGGAGAAGCTGTCAAGTGTCCTCTCTTCCCTCTCATCCGCCTGGGGTCTGTCTGAGAGGTGGAGTTTGTTTCCTCTATGCACTCCTTGAACAAAGGGTACGCATTGATTTTGCTCCTGGGCCGTGCAGAGCCCCTGGACCTCAAGTGCCAGAGCCCGTGCAGTGTGTGCGTGTGTTTGGGACAATGGGACAGAAATACCAGGGCTTGCCTGCCTCCCAGCCCTGCTCTCAGGTTGTATTATCAGATGACCACTGTCTGTCTCTGTATTTGTGTCGGCACTCATTTTTTCCTCTCCATGTGAGCACACGAATTAGTTTTGCTAGGGACTGCGTGCTTCTGCAGGTTTGCTAGAAGTAGAAATGTGAATTGTTCAAGCTCAGTCTTAAAGGTTTGGACTCTCAGGTTGTTTCCATATTCGTTTTAAATGGATGTAAATCTGGAGTTAACTCCGCTGAAAGAAGAGTTACGTGGCACAAACCCATTGTGCATGTCTGTGAAAGGATACAGCTGACTGTTGGAGAAATAAAAATAACGAAGTAGCGGTGAATAAGGCAGGCACCTTACTTTCAGCCATAATAAGCAGAGTTTCTGAGAAGCAGAACTCTTACAGCCACTGGTCCCTAGCTGAACATGACCAAGAAGGCAGTGAGATCTCCTGAGCCAATGTGAGGCATAAATGTACATACAGGTTTTAATGATGTCTAAGAGGCAGAGTCCCCACAATCTGGTCCTTAGATGTAGAATCACAATATTAGGTGCACTGCAAGACATGTTATAGACCTGCCTTTGCATGTCTCTTGATGTGTGCCGTAAGCTATTAAAGCAAGATTAATGGGCATATTCTTTGGTAGCTCTGTTTTTCGGGGCAGATTTATATCTCTAGGTGGGGCCTGTAATCACTGGTGCCATACATTACACCTTCTGCTGATTGCTAGTGCCATAGTGTAATGTGTAAAGGACTCTTTCAGTGCTTTACAACAGGTAGGAGTGCCATTTTCGATAGGACTGGGCAGCTCTACCACTGCCTGGGCTATTGTTGTGTATTAGCAGGATTGATGAAGTTTTCTCCTGT
Organism: Myiotriccus ornatus; assembly: GCA_036023395.1. NCBI lineage: Eukaryota > Metazoa > Chordata > Aves > Passeriformes > Tyrannidae > Myiotriccus > Myiotriccus ornatus. The sequence continues at coordinate 24,416,493 of JAYRBT010000139.1, read as the reverse complement.
CCTTTCACTTTAACATGCTCCCTGATCCCAGCAAATAGCTGTGTATTGAACTGGGACAGTGGTTCTCTGACCTTTACGTGAGCCTGGAACGGGCTTGAGGAGAAACTACCTAGTCCGATCCCCTGTTTGTGCATTTGGACTTGAAGTAAACCTGTCATCTAAGAGTACTCCATCCTCAAATGCTTGCTTCTGTTTTTCTTACAGAAAACACTGCTTATAATGTGCTTTAAAGAGGTTCGCTTTACCGGAGTTTCTAGCTATTTTCTGTATTTAAATAGCTTTTCTGTTTCTTTGCATTGACTTTCTTCCCCATATAACACCTTCATGCTTTCTTCTCTGGTCTCTTACATTCACCTAGAATGGAAAGGAAGGATGTATTTATTTATCTTTGCTGTTATGCTATCAAAGAACACCCTGAATTCCCCAACAAAAATTTTATTTTCCCTTTTTGTGTGTTTAGTATTGGATCTTGTCCTTCTACTCCCTGTACATTGTAATACCTTTTTAGCTACTCTCTTTTCAAAATCCATCAAGTTTTTATTTCCTCCCACCCAGCCCCTGCATTTACTTTCTGGAGTTCTTTTCTAATTTCTTCTTTACATTCTCTGGCTTTTGACATCCTGGTTCTGTTTTGCCATTGTGTGTTCTGGCTTCTTAGTGTTGGCTGTCAGGTTCCCCTTCACAGCTTTACTTTTTAGCCATTCCCATCCTGAACAAAGCTGCTGGTAAACTTTGAAAGGGCTTTGGTCTCTGTTCTAGTTCTGCTTCTAGGGTGTTTCATTTGCCCGTGCCCTGTTGACTTTTGAGTTTGGAGCTGTATCACCTGGAGATGGCCACTGCAGTGTGAAAGATTTCTTACTTTTGAATGTTCGCACTTGCAAACGCTGAAGAAGCTGAGTGTCATCCTGTGAATGGTACATTTGTAGCATTGCTGCCCAGAGCTGTGGGCTTATACTCCTCTAACATGTATGCAAGTGCTGTGCTGGCAGCCGTATTCAGTAATTGTGTCTTTAGCTTTAATAATTTGTCCCTTGAAGCCTTGGCTGTGCAGGGAAGGTCTGTGAAGATGGGTTGATAAGCAACAATTTGCATTGTGGTCTTGTGATTCATCTTTTGTGGATACTACTTGGTAGAACGTGGCATAAATATTGGGCAGTGCCTCGTTCTGCATATAACATGGGTCTGGAGGAAAGAAGTTTAAACCTCTACCTATCTCCTGCTATATTCAACAGCAACTTAGTAAAGTAGGGGGTACCAGGCTTTATGATTTGGCATTAACCTGGACACTTCTGAATCTTTCCCGCTTCTGTCATTCTGAGCAGATTTTGCTTCAGTTTTGGCATGTATAGACTTAAATATCTGTTTTCTCTAGTAAACAGTATTGGCCATATTTACCAGCAGCAGTTCTGGTATACGCTGAATTTGTATGTCTGCAGGCTTAAGATTTTTTTTCTCTTTTGTTCTCCTGAGCAAATTTCATTCTAATTTTGCTACTGTATGTAGTAGAGGAAGTCTCTTAATATTTATCAAAGTAATTTCAGCTACAGAAGCTCTTGAATCCAATTTAGATTATTCTGTGGAAGTAAAGGAGTCAACTTCCAAGCCAACCAGCCCTCATAGAACTGTAGGAAAAGAGGCAACTAGAGTGATTTCCAAGCATGCTCAGTGCCAGCCACACGTGTACCAAGCTACACAAACTTAGAGAAATGTGCCAGTGGTATCTCATGGACTTTACTGCTGCCAGTGGAATCCATCTGTACCTTTCATTTCACATAGGTACTGCAGCAGGAACTTACAGGAAAGCAAAACAAAAGCAAAACTTATGGTAAGTGAGACTGCTTGTCTCTCCTTCCAAGGATGGTATTTGGTCCTTTTCTTTTTTGTGGGAAAAAAATCAGTCAATCAATCAATCACATTTTTGATCCATAGTGATAGAACTGATCAGTTTTCTTACTTAAAAATTTGTTTCTTCTTAAAGAAAAACATGGTCACTGGATCTCTGTAGTTTAGACTGTACAGTTTTTTCTAGAGCTAGACCTCAGCAAAATGTTTTAAGTAGCAGGTTTGCTGAAGAAAACAAATTTTTCAGGGAGACCAGATCTGCTTTGGTGTGACATGAAATTTGATGGAGTTTATTACAAAACCTCCCCAAAGTCAAAGAAAAGGATGAAAGGAAATGTTAAACAATTATTTTTTTTGGTGAACATTTTTTTCCTTTTCAGGTAAAAAATAGGGACTATTTACTGTTTTAAAGGCAAACATTTCCTCCATTGTTGTGAGTTTGTTTTGTTTGGGTTTTTTTTTCTCCTTTCCCTTAACCAAACCGCCTCCCCTTAGCTTTTATATTTGGTAGATTCAACTGAAATTTCTTTTTGCCCATGATTGTTTTTTGTTTGGCCATTGAACCAGATAATCCAATATTTGCACAGCACTCCCTGGAGCTGCTCAAAGAGGTGATGCTGTCATTATGACAGGTAGAGCGCATGAGATTACGTGGAAGCACGGGGTCTCCTAGCAGAAGCTCCTTGGCCTTTAAATGTTCGCTCTCAGATCTTTAGGATTTCCCTGCAGATTTCTGGTTTGTGTTATATTAGAGGGGGCTGAAGTGTTGAGGGGTCTGTGCTTTCCCAAAGGAAGGCAGAGGAATAATGGTATTCAGCAACAGGGCATGAAGTTTCTGGACTACTCATGAGTATTTTTCCCCTAGGGGAAAGATAAGGATTCTAGTGCTAAATGGGAGGATTTACTCCTATGTATATTTGAAATTTATTTTCTTTTTAGTTTGTGGGGTTTTTACTGTTCTGAAAACATGGTGTCATATATTACATCCTTTCTGCTATGGGTTCTTGCTTAGGTCAGTGTGCCTTGTTCTGTTTGTACAAAAATATTTGTTCCTAATTAAACTCACCTTTTTCTGTTTGTACCAAAACATCTTGGGCTCCTGAAAACTGCCTGACCCAGGAAGCTGTCTGCTTGGACAGAGGCTTTTGCAGATCACTCAGTTTGCATGTAGAAATTCAGAATGTTTCCTGCCTGGCTTAGATGATTAATACTGTAATTTTTCTAAGAAAATGCCCACTGTTATAGGCAGCTGTAGGTTTTGTGCTTGTGAAACCTATTTGCACAAGTATTAAAAGCCACCAAAGTCTCCACCCAAATCTGCCACAATTGCTCAGATCTCCAAACAATTACAATCTAATTAGACCCGGCATTCAAAGTTGCCTCCAGCATTTGAAACAAAAGTAATTTAGCGGTAATAAAAGTGGTAGATCGGCAGCTCTTGAGGCTGAACTCTGCTTATCGTCAAATCGTAGCTGGGGTGGGAAAGAGCCACAAGAATCGCAGCAGTGACTGCCTGAAGGGCTTGACCCCCTGCCTTGAGATGACAACACCCAAGGGATGAACAAATGGGTAATTTTCTACAGGTCCCTCTACTGCCACTGCCAAGAGAGCTGCTAATTACTGACAATAATTAGTATGTTGTCTGTGGCATGAATACTTTTCCGCTAGGAAAAACACCTGATTCATTGTATGACAACAATCAAATGCCCATCATGTAGTGATGGTGCTTATGAAGTTAAGAATTATTCTGAATTTGAACTGCAGCCTTTGAGGTGAACAGCTTTATCCTGTTACCAGTCCCCTGAATCATTCAGTTAGCTGTGTGTGAGGCAGAGGGCTATGATTACCAATTCATTTAATAAAAGCCAACCATTTAAAATTCTCTCAAACGAGCAGCTGCTGGAGGAATGAAAAAGCACCTGGGTCTGGACAAATACCTTTTTCTTCTTCCATGTTAATTTAAGAAGAAAACCAATAATTCTTCCCCCGACAAATGAAACTTTCAGTCAGTATTGAGCTATTGCTGCCGAATGATAGCCTGTCTACACTTGCTTGTCATATGGAATTCTACCAGTTCCAGAGGTGGAAGTCATGGTTAGTCTGAAGAGCATCTGAGAAAATAAGCTGCTTCATGTTACCAGTCAGTAAGAGAATCTTTTGGATTTGATGCCAAGGTGGGTTCTAGGCGAACCTGCTTTAGTGGGTGAGTTGGACTAGATGATCTTCCCTTGCAGCCATAAGAGTTCTGTGATTCTGTGAAGAGAATTCGCCCTCTCCAGTTTCTTGTGGTGCTACTCGATTCTTTTATTGCTGTCACTTATAATTACAGGCAGAGGCAAGAAATACTTTTCTTTCTTTCCTCTTTTCGATTTCTCTCTCTCCTCTTCCATCCATCCATTTTTTTTTATGGTCTAAAATACTGAATTATAACATAGAAAGGACCACCAGTGACTTCTGAAAACTGACAAGTGTTAGCTTTCCTCTGGCTAACAATATGCCTTGCTGCAGCAGACAAACCTTAATTCTGTTGGCAGTAGGATTACAGCAGGTATATTTACCATCATGAACACTTTTGTGATTTTAATTATCTCCCTATCTGCTGAGTCAGGAGGAAGATAAAAATTATCCTCTGTTTTAGATTGTTTTCCTGGGACTGACATGAAAATTCTGGGTGACATTGTCAAAAGCGTCCAGTTTATGTAGGATCAAAAGACTGTGACTTTCAGGATCATCTGCTCCTCAGATGTATAAGGGACATTAGAAAACAGTAGTTTTGGTTTCTAATGTTGAAGATGGAGACACAGATAGAAGATTGTCACTTCTATTGCTGTTAGTATAGGATAAGGTAATGTATGTTTTCAAATGAGGTTTTGAATATGGTAACATTGTATGTTCTAACTGGAAGCCAAGTTTCCACTCGTGCATGTTTCAAAAGAGTATGAGTGTGCACTAATAGTTCCACTATATTTCTTTTCCTTGTTCCTCTGCAATATGTACTTCTGGCAGCCACAATTCACTCCAGAGGATGAAGAAGAAGGTTGGAGGCAGATGTGAAGTCTTTTAATTTATTCTGGAGGAAGTGGTTTTGGTGTTTTTGTTTGTTTGTTTGTTTGTTGTTTTTGGGGTTTGGTTGTTTTTGTTGTTGGTTTTTGGTTTTTTGGGGGTTGTTGTTTTTTTGTGTGTGTGTTTTCTGCAGTATTCATCATGTGCAAATTACTATTTCCTATGTGAATATTGGGTATAAGCAAGATGCTTTTCTGCCGCCTTCATCAGTCTGTTCCACTTTTCCTACAAGCAGATTGAGACTGAGGATGCCTCTTATTCCAGGAGGATGTGTTCCACCACTATCCATTCCTCAGTGATCTAGAGATAACTATCCCACTCAGAGGCCAAAGCTGATGTAGAGCAGTTGTACCTAGAGACAAGCACTGCAGGTCCTTTCCTCATCCCTATTTAAGAAAAGCAGAACTCTGTGAACAGCTATGACAGCCAGCAACCTGTTTCCTCATCTCTGACTGCACAGAGCTATATCAGCAATTTGGCTCAGTATCTAACCCAGCACCTCATGAATCTCACGAAAATACAAGATTGCAATACGGATGGAGTAAGATAACAATACAGATGGAAGCATTTAAGTTAGTATATGTTTGTAGAGTAATTGGGGTTGATAAATGCTGTAGAAGTTTAAAGCACTATTTTGTCTCATATTCACATAAACTTACATTCCTTGGCTTTGCCTTTTGCTGTGCAGAATTAAGTTATAACAGATCTGTCTGGAACACCCATTGAGGCTAAACAGTGGTGCGTCTTCCGCTCCGTTGTTTAATATGAAATGCTTTATTATGGGAATTCAAATAAAACTTGCCTAAACAAGGCAGGCCTTCCTGCTATTTTTAGAATATTATGCCGTATCCTATGTCCATGTTTCACAGGCCGATGTGTAATTAATGATGTGTGTCCTTCCTTGCCTTGTTAATTGACGCATGAGCTTTTGGGAGGTTTGTATCATTATCTGATGTAATCATGCAGAAATGTGAAAAGCACAAAAGGGAAGAAAGGAAAAAAAATCTGCATGCCTTGATGTCTTATCACAGTCGAAGTGAGAGCAGGGCTGGGTTGCTCTGAGCAAGTTCAGAACTGGACTGCCTCACAGCATTGCCGGGATCCACAAGCTTTGAACAGTTTCTGGCTCCAAACGCCTCCATGATCCTGTTCAGAGAAGTTGTTTCAAATGTGTCTGTTCCTTCTGTTGCCCCTTGCCCTGGCATCTGGCAAGAGGGCAGAGGAGCCTCTCCCTCCATTTTCTGCTGAGTGATCTCCGTCTCCCCATCGTTTGCTTTCAGGTTGGAGGCAGGTGTACAGGAGACCATAGGTTCCTTTAATCCCTATTATGAACAGCAGATCACAGTGGCCCCTCTGGCCTTGTTCCCTATGACTATGAAACTAGCTTTAGCAGCACAGAGATTTAATCTTTCTAGTGGAAATGTAGTGCTGGTCAAAGGTCTGCACTGCATCTTTTAGGACAGTTTCTTAGCTGTGTGAAGTTAATTGTGAGGCAGCGTCCGTTCCAAGTCACGAATTTTGGCAGAAAGCTTGTGCTACAGACTTGCCTTTTTGTAGCTTCTGTTGTCTTCCCTGGGAGATATCCCAAAGAGGAAAGCCACAAACTCTGCCAGAGGTGCAGACAAGGCCTCTGGCCCCTCTTCTAGGTTCCTTTTCTTGCCTTCCTCCTCTTCCCATCACCTATCTAGTGACCAGAGTGAGGGAACAAGCAGCTCTGGGGTGCACTGCAAGCTGTGTGGGGATGATAAGGAGTTCTGTTTTGTTTTGTTATCTTTAAAACCTACCTGGTGCAATCTGTCAGCTGCTTCAGGTGCTCTCTGAGAGCACAGACAGGGATGAGCCAAGGTGTCTATACTACACAGCACTCTGGCTGTACCCTTGCCAGTGCCTGCTGCAGATAGGATGGGCTGATAGGAAGCAACCAGTCACTCCTTCAGCAGTTGCTGCCCAGTTTTGTTCCTCCATCTTTGGTTAATTTAGATCATACCTTAAGTGCGTCCACAACTACGTTTAAGCAAAAGCTGTTACCATAGTAACGCTGGAGATTTGCTAAATGCAGTCTGTGATGTAAACAACTAAAATGACTGTCACCCCAAATAGTTTATGTCTTCTGTGTAGTTTATTGAGTATTTAAATCTGTTGTAGCACACACAGATTTACCACTTCTAAGTATAACTTGGAGGAGTAACACATTTTTTCTTACTGCTTCCATTTCAGCAGATCTGTTTCCATGTCAACAGCTCACATTGATAAAGAATTGACATTCTGACTGCATTTGGCAGTGTAGGGTACAAGGTGACAATTAAAATAAATCAATGTTTCTAATGATGCTGGTGTTAAAACCATGCCAAAATACTGGGATTCCCATGCATAGTAGGCAGAGATTGCTTCTTTTAATCTGCAGAGAGTGAGGCAGGAATTCTCATGGGAACAGACTTTCTTTGCAAGGTTTTTAAGCCTTCCTGCTTACAGATGCAGAAAGACTGGGAAAGCAAACTAACTCTCTCTCTCTCACACAGAAAAATGCACCTAGCACTCAGTGTGTGTGTGTGTGTGCACATGTGTTTGCTTTGGCTCATCCACTTCTAATCTAGGTGAGGTCTAGGAATGCGTAAAGCATGTAATAAAAAATATAATGCAATTCTTGGACTAAAAACCTGTTTTGAGTCAAGTTTCTTGCAAAAACTGTGTAGCAGCAGAGCTTAATTAATGCCCTCTTTTTCCACTCTTGATTTCCTTGTAGCGAATATATATGTTGAAATTACTGAGGGATAAGAAACGTGGAGGTCCAGAAGGGCATTTTTTAAGCTTGCAAGCCTGTTCAGCAAAGATTGGCACTTCAGATTGTGTATTTGGGGGATGGAATCGGGGGATGCTTTCCTCTGTCTGTGTGAGCAGCATGTAGATAAGTAGTCACTATTGAGGTGTCATCACAGTTCTTGTTTTCCCTTAGTGCATAAAGGCTAAGATTAGTGGCCCGCTCTATTAAGCACCCTGATTGTACGTGATATGAGAGACAGAAACATTGCATGAGAATTCCTGGACTAAGCAAATGGCAATCAGGGAAAGGAGAAAAAGCATGACTCCCACTTTACAGGGGCAGAGAGGGATTAAAATAAGTTTTTCAAAGCTGGAGATTGGAGTGGAAACTTCCAGGTGACCCCAGCTCCCTACCTGTGGTTGGGGTGCCAGAAAATTCCTTTTCTGGTGTTGGCTCAGGGTCGTACTGAAGTCTCGTGGCAGACATGGGAATCCAGTGTAGTACTCCTGATTTATAATGTGCTCACCTTCAAGGGTGAGCAAAGTTTGGGAATTCTGCTTGTCTGAAGGCACTCTGTGTAGTTCGAAGTAAGTTTGAATCTAAAGTTTCCGTTGTACCTGGGGAGTGTAAATACTCCTGATGCTGGGCATGTCGATGATGAACCTTGTAATCTTAGTTGCTGTGGATTCTCTTGAAATCCAATGCAAAGAAATAGTTGTGTCCAAGCAATAGTTCAGATCACCTTCAGCACATGTCTAGCAGTGCCTGGTACTGCTTTGTGAATGTCACTTCACTTATGTCTTTCATATTGTGGAATTACATAATTTTTGTGTGTTTGACAAGTCCACAAACTTACTTTGCCTAGTGAGGCTTCTATTTGTAAATGAAGTTCTTACATACTGTTTTAGAGAAAAGAGTAAAAAAGCAGAAATACTGTTAAGAGTAATGGGATTCCTGGTATCCCTGAGGTGTACCACAATGTGGTGAGCTTTTGCTCTCATGCAAGAGCAAACTCGAAACCCCAAAATCTATTTGTGTGATGGAGAATGAAGATGAATATAGTAAAACCCCCACATGTACTAATGACAATTTTATTTTCAGATTGCATTCTTTGGAGGAACCCTGGGCACTTCAGGAGAATTAGTGGTTTATGCCTTACAGCAGCCCATAAGGTGGTAAGTACTATTTTACTGTGTTTTGTAAATGTGGAAGGATTGTGGTTTATTAATAACCAGGGAGGTTGCCAAATCAGTCAAGTCTGTGGCAAATAGCTTTTCCCTATAGAAAAAATCCCACTCTTTCAAATACAAAACATATGCAATGTTTATATGTTTCAGCAAATGAGCCATTGCTGAATGACTCTGATTTGATTGTACAGGAGTAAGACACTTTTAGGACATACCCTGTGAATGTCACTGAAGTGCTGTAGCATAAAAAATAGATTGCAGCTGAGAAGGGATGTGGAATCTCTGTTCTTTGGTCTTGAATACTGGCTGTAGCTGACAGCAGAACAGCAAGTGGTTAGATGGGGCTGCACAATAATGAGGGCTAAGAAGATCCAGCTCTCTGTTGAACTGCTGTTGGCCTTCCTTATCATATTACCTCATCTCCTGGCTGCAGGGGTTGGCAATCTTTCAAGGAGCTGTGCACAATATTATTTTCCCCCACCTTGAATTAGAGCTATGAAAGTAGCAAGGGCTGTAAGTGCTGCTTCTCAGAGACTGGGCTCAGTGAGGGGTCCTGTGAGGGAGTAGCTTCCAGCACCTGTGGAATTTGGCTTTGAAGGGCACCAGGATCAGGTAGGTGTCCTTCCTGGTGCCACAGGTTTCACTGCCTGGCTCTGCTTGAGTTCTAGTATTGCTGGTCGGAAGTCTTTTACCACACACTTGTGGCTGTTGACTCTCAAGCTAAGTTTCAGGACCTACAGCCATTATTCTGTGGAGACATAACTAGCCATATGGTAGTCCTGCTTCTGTCCCCATTTTATTAGCTAAATTTAATTAACAGGCAATTATAATATCTAGACAGACAGATACAATAACGTACTGCCATGCTTCATTGTAAATAATTACTCTAGTAGTAGCCAAAGCAAAATTATTTGACTTAATATTAATGTGCTTGACATATGCCATAAAGAATGAGATGAACATGATGCCTAAGAAAAACTCTGTAGGAACCATGTGGTCCTTGTTGTTCAAAAGCTCTGGGAACCCGGCTGTAATCAATCACAGTGAAGTTCTGAAGAATGAACGGGTGGTCATAGCCATTTATATATAAGCTAATGCAAACCAGAAGAAATGTATAACCAAATGCAGGAAGGAATTGAAGAATAGCTGTAACTTAGTCCAAGAAATTCTGTACTAAAGACCCAGACTTTAACAGGAGTAAACAAGACCCATTCATAAGACACAGTTGGAAAACAGTTGTGCAAAACAGAAGGAATATATAAATTAAAAATGTTAAATGGTGTTTGTCTGTAATTGGATACATCATAAAAGCTGTGAAAATGTTAACCTGATTCTGTCCAAATCTGAAAAAAAAACTTTGCTCTTTCCACCCAAGATTTCTTCTAATTTTCCAGAGGTCAACTTGTGGAACCACTCACTGAAAGACAACTCTAATTGTAGTAGCTGAACAAACCCTGTTCTAATCCTACACTAGAAAGCGAAAGAGGAAAGAAATTAGTTACAACTCTGCATGTTAATAAAAAAAAAAAAAAGGAGTGTGAAATTATGAAAAATGTAGTTTTTCTAATAGATCAGATATACTTTAGGCTTCTGCCCTTCTAAAATAAAAGAAACCAATAGGTTGTCTTTGGCAAAAATACTACCTTGTTGCATTTTAGTAGAACTGTAAAACCCTTTCCCCTGTGTTTGTGATGATACAGTGGAAATGCAAGATGCTACTCACAATTCTCCTTGTTTTCATTCAGTGTCAGAGTTGCCTTTTGTTGTCAGTGGGGTGCAGTTCCTACGGAGTGAAGCAACGCATATAGCATGGACTGAAGTGCCTCAAAACAGCTGCTTGCTGCCTTAGGCAGTACCTCAATGGTTAAAAGGGATAATGAATGTGTGCACAACTGTGTACAACTGTGAACACAGACAGTTTAAGGATCAAGACCAAAGGTTATTTTTGGATAAGAGAAAATAGAAGGTGAAAATATACAGGCATGCAGGAATACAGTGTTTTGAGCAGATTTAGGGCCTTGGCACAAAGCGAGGATTCTTCTCCCTCTGCTATTACTCTGCAACAAAGGTTGTAACCTGAAACACACCTAACTAAAATATTGCTTCAAGCTTCCTTAAACTTCACAGAGGCTCTGTTCTGCTGGTGAGGGCTGGGCAGAGCAGAAGGGAAGAGTAGTAACTTGGGCTTAATAAAAACTACTGGGGCTTTCTGCTGGGGCATCCATTACTGAGCAGTCACTTTGCTGCCTTTTGAAAGGATAGGCATAGCTCTCCTAGACTTTCCATGATAGTGAGGATAGGTGTGCAGACACACAAACCTCGTACTAGTGAGAATGATGCAGTGATTCGGTGGTAATAGATTTTGTGCCAAGAAGAGAGTGAAAGAGCACGCAGTGACACATGTGATACCTCTGTCTACCTCTGCTGTCCTGGATGTGCCAGCTACAGACAAGCTCTTTTTCTAATGCAGAGCAGAGGAGCAATATAGCAAGTTGGCTGGTTGCTCCATTAACTCTCCTGTACCTGTAAGATGAAGAGCTGTTGCTACCTCTGGAAGAGTGGCACTGGGTCTCTGGTGACAAAGAAAGCAGGTACCAGTGACTGGCAAGTGCATACTGCAGTGGAAGGGAGATCCCAGGGTGTCAGAAATGTCTCTCCTTGGTTCTGTGTCTGGATGTTTAAATGCTGAGTCAGTGTCCCAATGCCCTCTGTTACTCTGTAAGGAAGTTACTCCATTTACTCCTCAGATTCCTGGGAAGGATTGCTGGGGTCACAGACTGACCTATAATTGCAGCTGTCAGCTCACTGTTAAATAGAGAGATGTAAAATACCTTCTTGCACATCATTTATTAACATTTAAACCCCATCAGGGGACATATAAAGCATTCCTTTTTTTGTAACATTTATAAACTACTGAGGAGCCCAGAAATATTCCCCTATATTAATTACTGTAATTTAGGCGATGTCCATGGAGGGCTGGTGAGCACAGCAGCTATGATTCTCCCCCACAATTCTTTTATTTCTAGGCACTGAGGTTCCCCTGAGCCCCTTCCAGCTGCAAATTCTCCTGGCATGAAACAGGGTAATGCTGGAGAGTGAATGTATTTTCAGACCTTGTATACATGAGGGAGTTGCACTAAGATTACTGGTAAGCCTGCTTAGTTAAACTGATGGAAAACGCGACGTGGACAGTCTTATTTCATCTGGTTGCTTCTTTTAGATTTGGATTAGGTTTGAAATCAAGTAAACCCCCATTTAACATCTTAAAATAAAGATGTATGAAGGCATTTGCATCAGTTTAACTGGAATTGTTTCAGTCAGACCTTAAATGAAACCGGTGAAACTTTCTTGTACTGAGATGACCTCAGTAAATACAAATTTCTGTCTCTCTTCTACAGACATGAGGAGCTGCAGCTCTTCTGGGTTTTCACAAGGTATAATCCTAGTCACCTATGCCAGTAGCCAGTGGGAATTATAAGCTTTGCTGGATGAGGGTAAATCAAGTGAGGGACATTTAGTGGTCAAGAAAGGAACATGAAAGAAGGCAGCTTTACTTGTCATTCGGGGAAAATGAGCACAGCAGCTTCTTTGAAGCTACCCAGGGCTAGTACTATGAATGCTTGAGCCAGCCACAGACTCTCAGTGTCTTCTTGTTGCTGTCAGAGCATCCAGTGGGGCTAGCACAAGCACACATGGGGTAGTCCAAGTGATGCATCTGACTGGGGAAGGGCCAGCCTGCAGCATCTATAGATGGCAAATTCCCTTTAGGGCATTCACTGCTGCTGGGCCAGTACATAGGTGTTGGTACCTATGTGTGAGAGCAAGAGAACGGTCAGGTACCTATTCCCCTTGGGTTATTTCAGCCAGCTGATGCAAAGTAAGAAAAGCAGCTACTTTCAGTTCATGAAACCTTTGTGGTGGGCATGTTCTCCTGCAGTAGCATGACATTTGGAGAATAGAATATGTTATGCTGAATGTCATCTTGAGTTTCGCTCATGAAATAATTTGAAGAGTGTTCCCCAGCTGCACATACTGAACTGTGAGAATTGTTGCTGAAAGCACATAATGTTGTGTATTCTTAATTTTAAATGACTCCATCATAGAGGAGTGTTAGAGAATTACTGTGGTTTTGAAGGGTAAGATATGTGGTTTTCTTCATCGGGGTGAAGCCACACGAACCCTGCTTGTTGCTTTCTTGCGATGCCCTTGCTGTGTCACCGGTGAATGCTTTAGTGAGCGTCCCAAATCAGCGGTGGAAAAGCACTGGATCTAAAGTAATAGGGTTTTTGAGCAGAGGGGAGCTGATTAGATCCAGTGCCTGGAGAGGAATCCTTCTGCAGAGGTATTCTTCCCATTAACTGTGCCACTAAGCCATATATCATCGTAGGGCTGAAATTTGTTTTTATCAATTCAGGAACAAGATCCTACATCTGTTCCTAATTACAGGTAGGGGTCTCAGAGGAGGCCTGAGTTACTATGTAGGTGGATATCAAAATGCATAGCTCTCATTACTTGAATAGGTAAATAATTTTATTCATCATCTGTGCAGGGACATAGGAAGTGTAGCCCAGGAGATGTTAACAATTAACAGCAATTTTGTCTGCATTACTGGCTACCAATATCTTCAGCTCTTCTGCTCAGTAGTTTAATATTGACTAAGTAAACCTTCTGAAAAGGGGTAAATTTTTTTTTTGGTGTGACTCAGATGTTTACAAATGTATTTCTGGTTTGGTCAGGCTGAATTTGCAGTATGTTTTCTATAGGGGATGTGATTTGTGATTCTTTACTCTCTGTGGGGGAATGAGGAACCAAGGTTCTTCTGTAAAATCTGGGCTACCACAGCTTATGACTGGCTTCCATTCAGGCCAAAGTGCTAACCATCACTTAGGACTGCTTCCTGTGTATGAAATGGATAATTTCCCTGGACCCAAAATGTTAGTTTTGACAGAGCTGATATTGTTGTTTGTTATTTTGAGGGCGTCTGTCTCTGTCCCATACGGTGTACAGTTTTACAGTCCAGTAAATGAATGATTTGCTCTTAGTTTTTAGGAGGCCTTGCCCTCACTGTAGGGTTACCCTGGTTGCTTGCAAAAAGAAATGCACCAACCCATATTGATACAATTTCTTGCTATAGATTTGCTTGCAAAAAGAAATGCACCAACCCATATTGATACAATTTGTTGCTATAGATTCAAACAAACATGAGAGAAAAGTAAGGAGAAGTGTAGCTCTTTGCAAGCAAGTACGCTACTATTAATATGTTTTACTTGAGCTGGCTTAACTGAAGCATGCTGGTGCCTTTTACTGAAGTCTGCACAGCCAGAGTGTATAGGCAAAAACTTGAGTTGGTACCACGCACCAGGTGCTACTACAACTCCCCCATAGCTTAACCGTGACACTACAACATGGCTCTCATCCCTGTAGTAACTGTAACTCGAAGATTGTTAACTCAACCCCCTGTTAACTGTAACTGCTGGGAAACGAATTTTTTTTTTTTTCCCCTCGTGTTAGTAATTCCAGTTGTATTCCAGGTGGTGCAAAATACTGCTGACAGATTTGTTCTGCCCTCTGCTAATTGGGGTAGCAGAAGCGCTTTGATGGTTTGTACATATGAGGCTGGGGAATCCCTCTGAGAAATTTAACACGTGCGGCAGCATAAAATACACCAATGCCCTTACTTGAAGTTTTGTTCGTTCAGGTGAACAGCAGTTACCTGCAAATGGGAACAGGAGACAATCTGATGATTTCAAACAAGTGCATTTAACTTGAATTCAGTACCAAGCACATCACTGGAGTTATTAGTAAAGCAGTCAGTTCGGAAGCAACTACAGCAATACGGGCGGTAAATAGATGGCAGCATGGATTTATTAAAAGTAAATCATACAAACTAACTTAATTTCTTTCTCTGATAGGATAAAAAGCTTAGTGAATAAGGTAAATCCACCAGAATGATGTATCTCCGTTTCATGGATATTTTTCATATAGTTCCATACACCAGTCTCATAAGAAAATTAGAAGCAGGATAAGATATAATATTTTATAAAATATGATGGATTGTAAGTCATTTTGAGTGACAGTAAATATATATGTCAGAGTATATCTAAAGTGCTTGTCACATTGGTGCTTATATACATATTAATAACTCAGTTTTGAGGGAGGAGAGTGCTGTCTTTCAGAAATCAATTTCGGCTCAAAAACTAAGTTAATGTGCTCTAGTTTCATTAATTGCTTTGATGGTAGGCTTAAGACTTCATTGATTGTATGTGTGAATGATATTAGTCTTGTTGGGACTGCAAATACCATTCAGAGAGTAGTCATTAAAATATATCCTTCTCTGGATATGTCCCTGGCGTACACCCTAGAGTCTTGGACAGGGAATACATGCATAGCTGTGCCACTTTGGAATTTCTCTGTAAAGGAAAACTCCTTCTGTCCTTCCAGCTGGGATCAAGAGATTGCCTCTCTATCTGCAGTTACATTAGAAAAAAAAAAAAAAGGCACCTTGAAAAACTTACATTAAAAGAACATTAAGGTTGTAAAGCCAACCACTGAGTAATTAGGAAATAATAGAATTCAAGTGGCCTGTATAATTCTATTTCAGCTTCCTAATGCATATGTATTATGAAGCAGTCTTTAATTCCAGGAATTCACACTATTTTTAACTCAGGATTCTCCTTTGGTAGCTGTCTGCGAAGGAAGGAATTTCATCCAGATGGAGTTTGGCTTCATGTAATTTTGTGAAAAACTCCTCAGAACTTTGTTGCAGGGCAGTTTGCAGCCCACCATTTCTGATGATATTCTTGCAAAATGGAGATGTGCGGGCAGAAACGCTGGAGCACTTCAGTATAATGTTTCAGAAGCACTACAAAGAAACGTAATTTTGAAGTGCAAGAGTGATATAAGAAATAGGTGAAATTAACTTTTTTTTTAATAAATAAAACTTTAAAAATCCTTCCAAATTCAAGTTTCAGTGCAGATATTTTGCAAGGTCTGTAATTAATGTCATAACAAGATCTATATGTACACTGAATCTTTGTGTCTGAAGGTTTGCACTGTTGCCTTAGATGAATGACAATTAGGTGTTTTCTGTTGGATGCTCTGGATAATACCATTAGATGCACAATAATTAGGTGTTTTCATCTCATTAATATTCATTTTCATACATTTAAATGCCTCTCTTATAGCATTTGTTAATTAACTTACATTTACAATGGTATATTCCTCTTCCCCATTCACCCATTCTGACTAATTTAATGAGCTGACATATCAGATGACTCCTCTTACAGCATTCTGCTGTTGTATCTTTGGTGGGAACAAAGGAGTGGTTATCGTGCTGTTTGCAAGCGGTATTAGCGCAGCTATTTTTTCTCATAAGGAATCTGGGCCATGGAGAGTCTGTCCTCAGTGATGCTGTTGCATCACTGGAGAGGGCTCCTTACTGTCTATTTCCTTTTATTCATATTGTTAAAAGCTGCATCTCAGAAGCAAAGTTTGTGCCCTGATGTATTATTCAAGTTGGGAGCAAATACGGTTTGTACCCCTGAAAGTTTGTGTTTTGTGCATCTCAGAGAGCAGAGTGCAGCCTGCAAAACTGTAGTGAGGGACACACCAGCATTAAAAAAAAAAAAAACTCTTTACTCATTCTTGTATGTAGGCCTAATTTAAAAGGTAAACTACAATATTCAGGGGAGTTGAAGGAAATCCCTGTCTCCTGATAATGTCTGCAAGGAGGTGAAATAGTAACTGAAATGCTGCTGTATAATTACACCTACTGGGGATATTCATTATGATTCTTTGGTTTCTCTGGAGTCTGACTATTAGTATTAGGTTAGGCAGCTTGCCTGTGTATTGTACAAATACTTTAACAGACCGTGCACAGCACCTCCCACAATAATGTCTGTGGTTTCAGTTCCTGTGTTGCTGCTGAAGGACAAATAGTAATAATGAGAATAATAATAGTAAATGCATATAGAAAATAAGCATAGTTCCTTCTGCAGATTTAGCAGATAGAGTATTTGTGGAAGTACGTTACAGTTTTTTGAGTCTCATTTCACCAAAAATTAAGGGGGAAAACTCCTGTAAAATTCTTCATACTGATAAATCAAAAAGCAATCTCAGCAGTTAACAGATTATTCAAATTCAATGGGAGAAAACACACCTGGAGGGGAATTTTCAAAAAGGCTCAATGTCAACTTAATTCTGTTCCCACTGAAGTCAATGGGAGTTAAGCCAGTACAGAGCGTTTTTCTAAATCTTAACCTTAGGATCTGCATACCCATCTAAGTTCGATGAGGTTTATTCTTTAGGAGATTCCAAGTTATTAAGGGAGAGATTTTCAGTAGCACCTGGGGGATTTAGAAGCACAGTTCAATTAGTCTTTCAGTGCAATTTGTGCTTCTAAATACCTGAGACAGGTTTGAAAATCTCACGCTAAAACCCTGTCTCAGCTGTTGGTTAAAGCCTCAGTGCACATGTCTATTCTGATAAAAATACGATTCCAGTCTGAGGCACATGCAGAATTCTGCGTGTGGTTAGATGGTATGCCAGGAGAGTAGGCTGTCACATTATCGTTAACTATAAATGAAGGGCACTGTCAAGTGAGGAACATTTGAACAACATTGCAAACGCTGCCACCCTGGTCCTGTGGTGGGCTCTGCCTTAATACCAGAGAGTCATGTTCCATGACCTGTGTTAAACTGAGGGGCATAGGACTCCCTGAAGATGCAAGGAGGGTAAGTTAGCATTCATTTTGAGCATGATGGAAGGATCTGATGCCCCACTTTTTGGATTGGCATATCATTTAGGAGTGATGGATGTGGTTATACGTCAGTGAACATGATTTACATGGGTTTAAGTGGCTCCTTCTGACGTGGTTTTTATACAGTGTTACTGAAACCAGCCAACAACACCCTGCCCTGCTGGTGCACTGAAGATGATCAGGTTTAGGTGTCTTGACAGCCCTCACTTTTTCTGCTGGCAAGAAGAGACGTATCCCTCCTTCCCCAAATTTCATGGAAGAGAAAACACAATTCCTTTTAAATGTCTGAAAGAGAAAAGAGCAGAGAATTCTGTCAGTGTGTTAGGAACTGGGAGATTCAGCCATGTCTCTTAGGAGGAAGGGTTCAAAGTCCAGTGTTCCTTCATCTGAGGGCAGCTTGGCTGGCAATGCGAAGTAAATCCCTAACTGTTTGGAATCTCCAGCTATGGCATGCTGGTGGTTCAGAGGTTAGTTTACCATTTTGCTCAGAGGACGCAGTGTATGTTTCCCACAGAAATGGGCAATGTGCCTCTTTCAGAGGTCAGATTCTCCTCGAGATACATCTAAGCACTCCCCCTGATGGAAACTACTTGGATGGCTACTGAACAGCATTACTGCCAGAATGATATTTTGTACCATACCTGTCCACCTCAGGATCTTTTGTGAAGGTGTCTTACTTTAGATTTTAACTCTGCTGTGGTGTACTTGAACAGGAATTTAGGGGTCAGGAAGGAGGAAATTGGAGTAAGAAATTCATAAAGAAGTTGTTTTCCTTTAAAAAGAATGGCTAAAAAAAGGATATTAAATTTGAATTAGTTTAGTGTGCAATACACTGCACAAAAATGAAGAGGAATCATGTAATTTAATGCAGGAGCTGTCCTAGTCACTCTGAAATTAAGTCTAACAGGAGAGCTGCTCTTAGTCTTTACTTGGGTAAGCAGATGGGTGAAAGAAAGTAAGTCTGTTTTCATACCATCCCTTCTTCTCAGCAAGCCTTGTAGTCATGTCACGGGGAGGAGCAGCAGGAACATTACAGCAGCAGACCTAGAGAAATGCCAGATGCTCTTCTCTGAGCAAAGGGGGATGAAGCAGCAGGAAATGAAAGGCGCCTCATCCTGATGAATGCAGGGAGGTAGAGAGCTCTGCAAAGCAGGGTGAAACAGCTCCCCACTCTGTAAAAGGAAGGAGTCTGGGAGATGAATGTAACTCACACAAACCCATACCAACCTATTCAAGAGACTACTGAGTAATTTGATACAGAGTGAAGAATTACTGTCTTTATACACTGTTGCACCTAAACCAAGCCCACAGCCAAACTGTTTCAAGGGAAAGCATTTTGACTTGCACTAGAAATATCAGTTAATGAATGGCTCTAGAAGCTTCATATTACATTAGGAGTTGAGATTTACTGTCTGACTAGGATATCTCTTTATGACAGTATCTTTGTTTAAATATAGATTCCCCTTTGGAGCTGCTTGATAAAGGAAAATACAACCAACAATGTTATGAAGCAAGCATTTCAGGGAGAAGAACTCTGCAGAGAACTGCTATTTCTGAGGCCTTCTGAGTACACTAAAGTAGAAAGGCTCTGGGTATCAGAAAGGTGGAAGAGGATTTGAGACAGGCAGTTTCTAAACTGAATAAGACAAGGCAGTGTGTGGCTGCCTCGTCATCAGGTCAAAAATGGTTGCATTATGGGGAGTCTAATGTCGTAGGAACAGAGGACAGGTCAGGAGGCAACTGAATTAGAGGTGAGAAAAGTGAATCATAGAATAGTTTGGGTTGGAAGGGACCTTTGAAGGCCGTACAGATCAACCCCCATGTAGTAAGCAGAGTCATCTTCGCCTATATCAGGTTGCTCAGAGCCAAATCTAACCTGACCTTGAATGTTTCCAGGGATGAGGCATTTACAGCTTCTCTGGGCAAACCTCTTCCAGTGTTTCACCATCCTCACAGTAATTTTTTTTTTTTTTAATATATCTAGTCTGAATCTAAACTTTTTTGATTGAAAACCATTCCCCCTTGTCCTATTACTACAGGCCCTACTAAAAAGTTTGTCCCCATCTTTCTTATAAGCACCCTTTAGGCACTGGAAGGCTGCTATAAGTTTTCCCCAGAGCCTTCCCTTTTCCAGGCTGAACATTCTCAACTCTCTCAGCCTGTCTTCATAGGAGAGATGCTTCAGCCATCTGATCATTTTGATGGCCCTACTCTGGGCTCCCTCCAGCAAGGCCGTGTCTTTTCTGTGCTCCAGAGCTGGACACAGCACTCCAGGGGGGGTCTCACCAGAGGGGTCTAGAGGCGCAAAATCACCTTGCTCAATCTGCTGGCCACGCTCCTTTAGATGCAGCCCAGGATATGGTTGGATTCCTGAGCTGCCAGTACTCACTCCCTTGTTAAGTTTCTCATCAACCAGCACTCCTAAGTCTTTCTCTTCACCCCTCTTCTTTCTGAGGGGTGCTCTCAATACATTCTCTGCCCAGCCTGTATTTGCGCTTGGCATTGCTCTGAGCCACATGCAGGATCTCAAACTAGGCCTTGTTAAATTGCATGAGATTCCTATGGGCCCACTTATCCATCTTGTTTAGGTCCCTCTGGATGGCATCCCATTCCTCAGGTGTGTCAACCACACCACTCAGCTTTGTGTCATGTGCAAACTTGTTGAAGGTACACTCAATCCCTTTGTCTGTGTCATTAGTGAAGATGTTTAACAGTACTGGTCCCAGTATGGACCCCTGAGGGCACCACTTGTCATCAATCTCCATCCAGACACTGAGCCATTTACTGCAGCTCTTTGAGTATGACCATTCAGCTGATTCCTTACCCATTGAATAGTCCACCCATCAAATCTGTATCTCCAGTTTAGAGAGGAGAATGTTCTGGGGGACTGTGTCAAAGGCCTTAGAGATGTCTAGATGGATGATGTCTGTAGCTCTTCCATTGTCCACTGAAGGGATAAGCTGTTGGAGTATTCACAGAAAAATGCAGCATGTAGAGAAGAATGCAAAGGAGTGAGGAGAAGATGAAAGTATCCTCATGACCCAGAAAAAGGCTGAAGAGCTCTGGGTAGCTTTTCTGATTTTGTCTGCAAAAGTGTCTGATGCACAGAGACTCCTCTACATGGTGGTCAGTCTCTGAACAAATACTTAACGCAGTCTGTTTTAATTTGGATTTTGTGAACAACTGCATCTTCTGGTAATCAAACATTAGAAATCTCCTTTTGATTCTGCATGGCTTGTCTGGCCTTCAGGCTCAGTCCAGAGTGATGTGTAAAGGGAGTTTCGACAGGAGCTCTGCACAGATTGGCAATTTGGAGAGTAACATTTTCTTCTCTCTTGGTCTAATCTTGGAGCAAATGAGTCACTGCTCCTTCTTTCATTTGCTTGGAAGTTGTGCTTGTAGCAAGAGCACATCGTAGAAGAGTCAGATTTGCCATCCAGCCTTCTTATACCTGTTTCTCTCTTGTGCTAACTCATCCCACTTAACGCAGAACGAACAACTCATCTTGAAATGGGGTCCATAAACAAGTGGCTCTAAAGGGGACAGAGGATCTATTTAATTAATGGCTTCTGTTCATCCCTGCTACCCAGCCGAGCCTACTTCTGCCTTTACCTGGCTCAGGGAGAAGAGGTGATAGGGCAGTAGTGCCGTACTCTTCCCTTCCAGGCAGAACCTGAGACTTATTCAGCTTCATGGGGAAACAGTGACCCTGCAGTAGCAAACGCTCTGTGGGTTGTTGATCCTGGCATAAGGATGAAAGCAGTGCAAAGCTGTCTTAATGTCAGCTTTAGCAGGATGGACAGGTGAGGCGTAGAGATGGGGAGTAGAAGAATTCCGGGAAATTCCTTGGGGCCATCCATAAGCTGGTGCAAATCTGGAAGCAGGTCCTCTAGAGATGTTTCCCCTCCATCCAGATGGGCTGCTCTCACAGCACTGAGGCCGAAGGCTGAGGCAGAGTGTGTATGCTAAGGTAAGGTGAAAAATAGCAGCATACACCACATTTTGTGCTGTTCTCCTTCCTGACGTAATCAAGTACTGTAAGTTTTACACACCAGTGCACAGATTACTGGCATTTACTAGGAAGAATGAGGAGCAGGCTGGCAACTGCTTGGAGGCACCTGGAGTATACAGGCAATTGCTCTGGAGCATGGGGAACACACAGGCAATTCAATTCCCAACTGGTTTCTAGGCATGAGCTACCAATTAAAATTAGAAGAATAAAAGATCGCAAGCTTGGGACTGATAATACACTCTGGAGAGAGGAGTTGCCAACAGTTTGTGCTACAAAGATGGCTCCCTTTCAGTGGATTTCAAATGGTGAAAGAAACTCAGGTAACAGATCATTCTTTTCTTCTGGCTTCCCTGATTTTCATGTACTCAGTCATGCAGCCAAAATTTCTACAAAGACAGACGGGGCTGCTCCCCGTGAATTCCAAACAGCGAGCAAGCCTTTTGAGAGCTGATGCAGTGAATATGCCAGCAGTCAGCTATACCTAGGAAGCGAGATTTTAAAAACAAGCATCGGGTGCCTGAGCAGAGACCGTTGGATGATGGGGCTCAGATAATCTACTAATGAGAGCGTGATAGTTTTTTATATATATGAAATGATTTAGGGATAAAAAAAAAATCCATCTGATGTGTCTTTCACATTAATAGTTCATGAGTCTCTGAAGCAGACCTACCCTTTCTGATGGAGAAAACTGAAGCCTGAGTAGGTGAGATTATTAGACAGATGTGGGATCTGCAAAGCCAGGATTTATGCTGTGCCCATCACAGTGGTCTCTGAGGATCATGTAGGAAGTGGGCAAGTTTAAACTGTAATTACCAAACTGCAGCTACCATGGGGCAGATGAAGTTGTAAATCATAATCTGTCATTGGTTATGAAGTCAAAGCATGCTTCCCTTGCCTCTCTGAGAAATTTTGTGAATGTTGATGAACTAGTCAGGTGAAGGCTACTGGATGGGAGAATTTTCACAAAAAGGAGTGAATTTACCCAGTTGTTTTAGTGATTTGTATGAAAGAGGATAACACAAAGCCTACTAGTGCTTCAAGGTGTGGGAGTCTTAATTGTGGTGCAAGGCAAGAGCTGTGATCTTAGCTGAGCTCCCTGCCAGGCAGAGAAAAAGCTGTGCCCACCAGCCACTGGAAAATGGTAGCACTAAACCAGTCAAAATGGCTAGAAGTAGTATTTTCACTGTTTGAAGATGCATTTTGTCACATGTGACCATTAGCTGGGGAGCAGAGTAAGAAAGCGAGAACCTTTCCGTCACTTTACCTCCCTTGGCTAACTTGGAAATCACCAGACTCCACACCACGATACTTCCCAGTCATTGGGGTACCTCATGTCAACCCAATTCTGCTACAGTAGGGTTTGCTTTGTGAAGGATGAACTAGTTATGTGGCTTTTGGATTTCTCTGTCAGAGTGCTTAACACAGAAACTGATCCAGTAGCAGGTGCGGCATGGAATCATTTATTATTGCTTCGCTTAAGAAACGGCATCTTAAATTATGATATTGATTACAATGCTGAATGAAAAGGCTGAGCTGGCGTTATAGGATTTGACACAAGCAGCATTTTAAAATGTTTACGCTGATTGCATAGTGCACCCGTTGTTGTTTCTGGAAAGCAATAATAGTGTTGCATAAAGTGCTAGGTGGTTCTGAATTCATTTACTGAAATTTTGATTAAAAAAATCAAAGATATTGTATGGCAAAAGGTGCTTACCCAGAGTTCATGTTCCCAATTAAAAAATACAAGCCAAGGTTTGCTGTATCAGTTCACCAAATTAATGACATTAAAACACAGCAAAAACACATTTGCAGCATCCCTAGTAAGTTCTGTAGGATCTCCTGACAGGATAAACATGTCTTCTCTACCCTCCTTTTTCTCCCTCCCCCCCCAAACAAGCAATAAAAACATTTTGCATAAACAAATTCCAAATTGCAACTAATCATAGAAAAGCTGACAAATGTATGCTATGCTAGACTGTGAAAATACTAATCAAAGCAGCCTGTCAATTGTTAAAGTTAATGATTTAGATATGCAAAACTCTGACTAAATTTTTGTGGATAATTACATAATTATGCCTGGGTTAACACAATCAAAAATAGCAATTGCATGCTCCATCTTGAAATCACCACCACAGTTCCCTACTATCTTTTAAAGGCCTCTCTACCCTTGTTCCCCCTGCACGCAAAGTGCAGTAGGAAAAGAAAAAAACCTGGGAGCCACCTGGGAAAGAGAAGCAACTGTGGTAGGTGCTTCCTGCCTACTCCAGTCACTTTTTGCCCTTTGCAAAAACAATCCTCTGGAGAACAAAGCACCGGCTAAAGTGGGTGGAGGTGGGGAAAAGGACAGCCAGATAACAGAGGATTGGAAACAGGAGAGTTATCTGCTGTACCGAGCTGCAGGAGCAGCACCTCTATCCATGGATTAAAAAGTGTGTGACAATAAGTTTTTCCTCTGGGAGGCATTGAAGATTGAAGAGGAGGGAGTTTATACTTTGTTTTAAAGGTCTTGCTATGATGCAGAAACCCAGGACTGGCAAGGCTTACCTAGGTCATTTAATTTTTCATTAAATTATCAACTCTTTCAAAAGTTGCTCCTGATCCCAGACAGTCCCCTCACAGGTGTTTGGCCTAGAAGGGGTTATCAAGCTCTTCCATCCAAACCCCACCCCTGTGAGCTGTGAAATTACCCCTCCACGTGACCACATGCTTAAAGCCTTTGCTGGGGTGCCAGAGAAAGGGAGGGTTTTGGTGGAGGGGAAACAAAAAGGGGTAAGCAAGCTAAATCCTGTTGGGCACTGGTCTTTTTTCAGCTCCTTTGAAAATAGCTCTGAGTTCATCCTAAGTACTTTTGAAAAACCTAGTCCTTGGAAAACTTGAATTTTTCTTGCACCACTGTTTTGTTTTTTTTCCTTCTCATGTTGGCTTCTTGTTCTTTTTTTATACTGGATCTAAGTAATGCTAATAGAGATTCCAATTGTTGGGGATCTTGAGGAGGTGACACAGTATAAACAAAATGAATATGGGCCCTTTGCTGAATGTCACACTGTCTGGGATGGGGTAATGGTAGTGGTGGGGATTTAAAAAGTAATATATCTCTCATGTAATTTTTTATAATAATTTTTCTCTACAGTTTCTATTAAATAGATGAATGACCTAAATGAAAAAGAGAAATAACGTGAAAGCATAAAATCAGTCCCTGTCAAGAGCTACGTAAAGGCCCTGTCAGGGCCCCAGCCTTCTGAAACTGGTTGCCTAAACTCCAGAATCTGGATTGACTGGCTTTAGTAGTGGCTTACTACTAGCAGGGATCTAACATGTAAGGGAAGCAAATGCATATTGATGTAGATATATTCCCAACACCACTCACCTGCCCAGAATATACTGTCAGAGTTGGCTTCAGCTAATTGATATTATGGGGCATATTATTGCTTTTGTTATATTTTGAAGTGAAACTATTAGAAATGCACTTGATGGGTTGCTCAGTCTGGATTAAGGGAGTGTAATTAAATAGTGTGGTTGGATGTCTGAATGAAACCCAGAATGTTGTTTTGGAAATTTCACAAGCACCTGGAGAAATATCAGAACTCTGAGGCACTATTCACCAGTTTTACACTGCTTACTTCTGCTGCACTGAGGAAGCAAAAATAAACTTCCTGTACTTAGACAGATTTTAAACATTTTTCTACAAGACAGAAACC
Source organism: Myiotriccus ornatus (assembly GCA_036023395.1). Classification (NCBI taxonomy): domain Eukaryota; kingdom Metazoa; phylum Chordata; class Aves; order Passeriformes; family Tyrannidae; genus Myiotriccus; species Myiotriccus ornatus. Next base: position 24,391,172 of record JAYRBT010000139.1, on the reverse strand, counting down.
AGATGGAATATTTTCACAGCTGACACCAAAATTCACAGTTTTCGTGACTTCTGTGATACTGTGATTTATACAGGGACTTTCTGTATCAGCAACCCTAAGCAGCCAGCCTCTTGCCATTCAAGCTTTTAAGCGTTATTTGGATTGGTAGGTCAAAAGATTGTATTAGCTGTGTGAAACGTGAAGTATCACGATTTAAATGATAGTTCTGTGAGCTGTTCTGTTTCTGCATCTTGACTGTAAGTCATAATAATAAAATATGTTAAAAGTACACTGCTCCAAAATGGATAGCAAACCCTTAAATCATTTCTAGAAGCAAACAAGAAATTCTTATGTCAGGGCACAAGCATTCAAGTGTTTGCTAGATCTTTTAAGCGCGGGACATAAGTGGCAGAAGGCATTCTGTGTGGGGCTGCACGTTTCACAGGCAGTATTTTCAGATAAAGATAAACCTGACAAAAAAGTGTTGATGGTTGTTTCTGTGTTTGGGAGAGGTGGGGAGATTTTTTTTTAATGTTTATTTTCCCCTCCTGGAAATTGAGAAGCCAAGTTGAAGCTGCTGGTAGACTAGGTAGAAGGAACTGGTGGTTTGTGTGGGACTCGGCAGAGCTGGATGCAGGCAGGGATTTTTCTCCATGTCCTGTTTCATTTGCACTCTATTTGTGCCTGGATCAGCTTGTTGTTCTTTGCAGTCAAGATTCGTCCCGCCTTCATGGGAATTCATGGTTTCCTGGGAAACTTGTCTTAACCTGTACCTGAAAAAAACTTCAGAAACACATTGATTTTTCAGCTTTTACAGGAATTTCTCTATACACAAGAGCAGTATTTCAGCAACCCTGGTGGCTGCCTGCCTATTTCCAGATGCAGTTTCAGACTTCACATTTTCCTTTCACAGTCTTAGGTGATGTGACTTTTGGCCGTGAGATATCCTTACTAATCTGGAGCAGCATGTTGGTGTCTTTGGTTCTAACAGTGCTAAAAGGTTCAGCCTGCTGGAGGAGGCAGTGTTGGAGGTATTCCTTGTATGTGTGTATTTATAGGATCCCATACTCTGAAAATCCACTTCTTTCCCCATCCAAGAGAGCTGGTTTGCATAGGCCTCCAGAGATCAGAGAAGTGCCTCGTCTTTAATCAGGTCTTTGTTTAGAAAGGGATCTGTTGTTGCTAGGGGGTGTAATTTCATAGAATCATAGAATGGCTTGGGTTGGAAGGGACCTTAAAGATCACCTAGTTTCCACCGTGGACAGGGACACTTTCCACTAGACCAGGTTGCTCAAAGTCCCATCCAACCTGACCTTGAACCCTTCCAGGGCCTGGGCATCCAAAGCTGCTCTGGGGAACTTGTTCCAGTGACTTGCCACGCTCACAGTGAAGAAATTCTTCCTTATATGTAATGTAAACCTACTCTACTTCAGTTTGAGGCCATTCCCCCTTGTCCTGTCACTACATGCCCTTGTAAATTTATTGTGTGACTCAAGGACAAAATAAATAGTTAATAGGTCAAGGGCAATGGTTACAGCCAGGGCAAGGGAAGGGCTCAGTCTCTAATGTGTTTTTCCTCCCCAACAAGTTCTTAAGGCATACCAAAGTATCCTTCAATCTTCTGTAACATATGTGCCAGTCTCAACTCCAGTGCAATGGTTAAACGAATTAGCATTGAACAGCACTTGTCCTGCACAGTGGAACAACTTGATGTTGTTTGGACCTGATGGGTGAGACTCATGCACACTGTTCCTCCCTTAAAAAAAAATAGAAATATGGTAGAAACAGTGGAGGAGGATGGTTAATAATTTATAGCAAGTCTTACTGAATTTTGTTCTAAATAAATATTGTTTCCAATGATATCTGCTGAAAATTGGCATACAATAAAACATTTGGTGATAGCATATGGAAGGAGGTGTGAGAGACAATTGAAGAAGCTTTCCCCTTTTCTATACATGTTTATAATCTAGTGTCCTCAACATTATAGATACTACATATTGAGACTGTCTGTATGCAACCTGGCTTACAAAAAAAGAAAAAGTGCTGTTATGAGTAGAAAATACTGCCATTCTCAGCATGTTATTTCCCATTTGGACCTTTTTTGCCTGTTTCTTCTTTTTTTTTTTTTTAATCCCCCATCCCCAGCCAGCTTCAGTGAATACAGACACTGTATTACAAGGTTCAAGCTCATGAACAGTTGCTTAGAAGGCTGTAGCACAAATCCATGGTGTTCTTCTACAGACAGTCACTGAAATCCAGGAAACCAGATTTTAAAAATAATGCTGATATATATATAGGGCAGTTTAAACAAATGCAGCTACTTTTGCAAGATACTTCCTTTGACTCTGATCTGGCAAATTTTATATATATATATTTATACACACATTCTTAAATCCTGTGTATACTTGCTTTGAAGTCAATTGAATTACTTGTATATTTATATACACTGTGTTTTGAGGCCTTAAAACATAGAAGGACATTTGACATTTAGAAAAATAGGGCTGGAAGGGGCCTCAAGAAGTCACCCTTCTGCAGGATTGGTTATATTTATGTCATTCATTGTGAATTTTTTTTCTAGGCTGTTCTTAAAAACATCTGGTGATAGAGATTCCAGATTCCATAGTTTTCCCAGGCTCCATTCTAGTGCTTCACTGTCTTAATTATAAATGTTTGTCTTTAATGTCTGACCTGCATTCATCTTGCTGCAAAATAAAACTGTTATTCTTCAAACTTCCTAACATGCAAGAACCCTGTGTGTGACAAGCTTTTATGCATTCAAAGCCTTAAAGTTGCTGTCCCATGAATTCTTTTCTCTGAAGACCCCAAAGTTTTCAAATCTTTTCCCCTGGACACATTTTCTGGACCTCTGGTCGTTTCCATTGCTTTTCTTCTAAGGCTCTCCAATTAGACCATCTCTGCCTTGCATTATTCTCCTCTCCATCCCCCGTTGAATTTCAGCCCTTTCTTTTGACGCCTTGATGTTATTTGTCCACATCTCTTCAAACTCTGAGCCTTCATACTTGCAGTTGTCCTGTGCATTTCGTTTGTACAGTCTACAAGAACAGTACGTGTGCCGTTTCATGGTGTCATAGTTTAACCCCAGCCAGCAGCCAAGCCTCACACAGCTGCTTGCTTAGTCCCCTTCCAGCAGGACTGGGGGGAGAATTGGAAAGGTAAAAGCTAAAAAACTCATGGGTTGGGATACACTGAGCATGATTTCATGTGGTCTGGAATATCCCTTTGGTCTGTTGGGGTCACCTGTCCTGGCTGTGTCTCCTCCCAGTCTCCCATGCATCCCCAACTTCCTTGCCAGTGTGCCAGTACAAAGAGCAGAAAAGGCCTTGGCTCTGTGTAAGCCCTGCTCAGCAGGGAGAAAAACATCTCTGTATTATCAACCCTGTGTTCAGCACAAATCCAAAACATAGCCCTCCACTAGCCACTGTGAGGAAAATTAACTCTATCCCAGCTGAACATGGCCAGATGATTTATCAAAGTACTAAACAGAGTCATATCCACAGCAGTGTTTTTTAATCCTTCTGTCCACCTGGATGGCTTATTTCGACTATGGGCAGGCGATAACTTTCTCTACTCATTATATCCAACCACTTTTGTACCTTCTTGCAATTTTGTTCAGACCATGTTTTCTTAGTGTGCATGTGAGTGACGTTTGAGACAGCACCAAAAGCTTTACTAAATCAAGAAACGTGACATCTCCTGCTCTGCTTCTGCTACAAGGCCTATTCCCATATGGCAGAAGGAAATTACATTGATTTGACAGGATTTATTCTCTAGAAATCCATACTAGCTGCTATTCATTTCCATGTTATCTTCTAGACACTTAGAAATAGTTTGATTACTTGTTTTGGTGTTTTCTGAGCATTGAAGACAAATTGACTGGCTTGTAACTCCTAAGTTCTTTCCCCCCTCTTTGTAGAGCTAGATACTCTGTTTGCTCTATTCCAGCCTTTTGATACCTCGTCTTCTATTCCTGCATTCTCAGAGGTGACTGTCTAGTGATTCAGAGGGTGAACAAGTGGCCATGTAAGAATCATAAGTTGAAACTCACTGTGCCCAATCAGTTTGAAGACCTCTGATTTACTTAAGGGCATTATAATCTGCTCTCTTTAGGCCATTATCTTCTGGCTACTATGTCTTCTGTTCCTTGTCTGCACTGGCACCTGTGTCTTGTAGAAGTTTCTCAGCAGCACTATCAATTCCCCCAAACTATTTATTTTTGCCTTCCATGAGATCTCTTGAGTTTGGGCCAACTGCCAGAGTTAAATCCTGCTATCATCAACTATTGTGTTGCTCCCTGATCAAGGTTAATTGGAGACTATGGAAAGAACCTCGATTTCTGGTTCTTACTTGGATAGTAGTCTTGCTGAAGTGTGAATGGAACTACCTGCAATAATGAGACGTGAGCTGGGTTGTGATTTGGGATGCCTGCTGACCAACTTGTGTAAGGGAGGGTTTGAGCTGTTGTGTTGATTTGTTTTAACCAGAACAAATAGCTCAGCTGTCACTCTGTGAACTTAATGAATGCTTATGCCACAACATCTGCTCCTCTTCGTTAGAGATGGAGAATTTATTTTAGCAAATAGTATGTTTAAAGAATAAATTGACTGCATTGTATTTACCTCCTGAAGTTCCTGTTTGTGACTCGCTTGTGGTGACACTTTCTCACTTGCGGTTCTTCAGTGTTGGTTAAGTGCCAGAATGGTAGATTAATCTGCTTTCCTAAAAGAAGTGAAGTAGGGAGCATCATTAGAAACTTATGCACATTTTTGGACGTGACAGTCTCCATGATGTCAATTTTTCCATAGTTGAAAGAAGAATGTTCAGTTGAGATTACTCTTGAGCTGGAAAAAAAATCACTGTGTATAAATTCAAACTTTCTGTGCTAATTATAACACATTTATGAGGGCTTCTACTTTCTTTCCTATTGTATTTTTGCATAATCTGTTATTCTGACAGGAAGAGATGCAAAAAGTCAATAGCCGAGGTTGTAGTTTTAAGATGTGCAGTGAGAGGCTAGGCTGAAAAACCTGCAATATTCTATATAATTTCAAGGGGTGTTCTAAGAAAATGTGCCAATTTTATGGGGGCTCCTATGGAAAAATTCCAATTTCATGTGGATTCAGGTGAAAAGGTAAATTTCATGGGATTTCTGAAAATGTCTGGATTTCAGTGGTTCCATGAAATCTATGACAGCCATGGAAAAATGCACAGTTCTTATTATGGAGGAAATTTTTATTGCAGTTTGCAGAACTTTTATTTTCTGTGTACATCAGTTCCTCTGACACATATTATGCATTCTGGACCTCTTCCTCATCTTGTAGTCTCTTCCTGTGAATATTTTACCCTTCTTGATGGATGCACAGTGCTCTGATCCTCAGATGATAGAAATCCATGACTGCCTACAAAGGAGGTTCAATGTGCAAGTGTGGGTGGGGGAAGGGCATGAAAAGTAAGAAATACTAAATACAGTTTTGGGGATTTCGTATTTTATGGTAATACCAGCTTATTTTTTGCAATATAGGAGGGAAAATAATTAGGACTAAGGAATGGGAATGATTTATCATATTCAACGTGAGATCTAAGTGATGTAGCATCAAAAGCAACTTGCGGTTTTTAAAATCTGGGCTTGTGTGGAGAGTCCTGCACAAGACCACCTGAGGAGCATATAAAGCTTCAGAGGAGAATGACTGTGTTGTGGCATCTCAATTTATCCTGTAAGGAATGCCCTCATTGGCTAGGACACAAGTGTGGCTGTAGCACGCTTGTGTTGTACCCTGTCTTCACAGAGGCAGCAGGGCTGAAATAGATCTTGCTTTTCAAGGAGAGAAATTAAGACGCAGAGGAGAAAAGGAATGCATCCTCAGACAGGGCTTGAAAATCAATGGTGAGATGAGGTGAAAACTCACAGGAAGACTGTGTTGGAAGGGCACGGGAAATGACAAAGAAAAAGCATTATTAGGTAAGTGGAAGAATTGGAAAGGAAATAATTGTGAAGCAGATTAAGCCAAATCTATGCAGGGGTTTAAATAAAGAAGTCTGAACAGTGTCTTGAGACAAACAGGGAGCAAGCTGATTAGCTTTGATGTAATGATATTATGGAACATCTTTGTGTGCCTGAACAGCCAGAACTGAGAACATTCCTGATGGCAGAGATGAAGCCTCTTCTGGGGAATTGCCTTCCTCTTAGCTGAGGGAAGATGTGGAGTGTCCTGGTTTTGGCTGGGATAGAGTTCATTTTCTTTTTAGTAGCTGATACAGTGCTGTGTTTTGCATTTGGTAGGAGAATGGTGTTGACAACTCAGGGATGTTTTCATTACTGCTGAGCAGTGCTTACACAGAGTCTCAAGGCCTTTTCTGTTCCTCACCCCACCAGCAAGGAGAGTGGGGATGCACAAGGACTTGGAAAGGTACCCTGAGAGGCTTGGTTGGTTAGAGCATGGTGCTAATAATGCCAAGGCTGTGGGTTTGATCCCCATATGGGCCATTTCCTTAAGAGTTGGAATCGGTGATCCTTGTGGGTCCCCTCTAACTCAGAATATTCTGTGATTACGTGGACACACATCCAGGGCAGCTGACTGCAAGTGGCCCATGGAATATCCCATACCATATGGCATCGTGGTCAGCCTATAATGGGGGAAGAAGGAAGTGGGGGTCGTTCGGAGTGATCAGGTTTGTCTTCCCAAATAACTGTGATGTGTAATGGAGTCATGCTTTCCTGGGGATGGCTGAACACCTGCCTGCCTGTGGGAGGTGGCGAATGAATTCCTTGTTTTGCTTTCTCGCATTCAGCTTTAGCTTTACCTATTAAGTGTCAGCACCTTTCGTTATATTCTTTTGAAGGAGATGTTGGCCTGCTGGGACCTAGAACTGCTTTTGCCACTTCCTCATCAAACAACCTACAATCCATCTCTCCTTTGCATTTGTGCTGCATGTTCAAACCCAGGTTGGATGGGGCTCTGAGCAACCTGATCTAGTGGAAGGTGTCCCTGCCCATGGCGGGGGGTTGGAACTAGATGATCTTTAAGGTCCCTTCCAATCCAAACCATTCTATGAACAGTTTTTATCTCAACCCATGAGTTTTCTTGCTTTTACTTTTTGATTCTTTCCCCCATCCCACTGATGGGGAGTAAGCAAGTGGTTGCATGGAGCTTAATTGCTGACTGGGGTTAAACCATTACATGGAGAAATATTACAAAATACAGCAGAGTTGGTGGGACTGTGGGTTATTACTCATACAGAAAAAGAAGATGACATAAATTTCAGGGTCCTGTGTAATGTCATGTACCACTCTCACTTCCATGAGAAATGGAAAGCAGAAAGCTTACAGTAAGGCTGGCTATTGATGCACATCAAGGCTTTTCTATATTTAGCGAAGCCAAGGGGTGGTTCTGAGAGGAAAAGGAACAAATGAAAAGCAACTGGTGTATGAGTGGGGTGTTTTTATTGGCTGCAGTGGACGCAGGTATTTGTGCTGCATGTTATGCTGCTCATCATTGCCTACTACCCACTCTCTTCACTGTATCTAATAAGTTCCTAGGGTCTGTATTCCCTTTTGCTTAGTTTCTATAAATGCTAAATAGAATTTTACCACATACAGTGTTTTCTAGAGAAAACATCATCACCTTTTGTTATATTATTTTGAAGGAGTTTTCAGCCTGCTGGGACCTAGAACTGCTTTTACCACTTCCCAATCAAACAACTTACAATCCAACTCTCCTTTGCGTAATCCTATTTCAAATATGAATAATATGAATCCTCCAGTGTATTCTAGCAGGGAAATTTGGGTGGTTATTTTTCATCATTCCCTTAGAGAAGAAGGGCAGGGCTGCTGCCAGGATGCCTTTATACAGATTTTTCTCTGCTGAAATCTAGTGAAGAAACGGTAGTTGTCATGATAACATATTCAAGATTCCCTCCCCCCCCGCCCCGCCTTTTCCCAGCTCACAGTATCAGCAAGTTGTGGCTGTGCATTTTTCACTTGTAGTAGATACCAGCCTGCCCACCTCATCCTTAGAGGGTACAGGTCAGACAAGGTCCTACTGTCTCTTTCTCTGGCTGCAGCTTCCTGATATATCTGGCTCTGTCTTGGTGACCCTCAGATCCCTGTAGTGATGCCTATGTCACCTCTGGTTTTAATGAGCTTTTCAACATAGTAAAGGGGTGCTCAGCTCGAGTACATCAAAGCCCGGAAGATGTCTGTAATAGCATTGATCAGACAAGCCTGTAGGTCGGGGAGCCTGCACAAGGAGCTGTGGGAGGTTGGAGTGCCTGGTCTGCACCTGGCCTCTCTCGTAGTGACCTCTCCTTTGCCAGGGAGCTGAACCAGGCTCAGCCAGGGTGGATTACCAGCAGAGCTTCTCCAGCCCCTCTCTTTGTGTATGGCAGGGCAGGATTGGAATTTGTATCTCTTTGGTGCTCCAATGCTGCTCCTGGTCCCTGTGGTGTAGGAATCAAAGCCGTGTGTGATGCCTTGTGGGGTCAGAACAGGACGTGTTGGTACTTCTAGTCAAAAACCTAGATCAGTTTTGTTCTTTGAAACTTTCCAGTTGCTTCTTTTTCTTGCATACATTGTATGCTTGCCTTATATGTTTTGGCAAGTCAGGTAAGAAGAGAAAGTCCACACTGTATAATATGTTTTGGCAGACTGTCCCTTTTTCCCCAGAAGTAATTTGTGCCAATATGTAGCTATTCTACCAACTAAATACACATGGCTAATGTCTACAGATTTATTCATGCTGATGGGCCCTGCTTGCTGAAAGTGTTCTGTTCACACCAGATGCTGCAACCCTGACCATACATTTGTGGATTAGCACGCTTGATTAAACATGCATGCAGAACTGGAAATCACAGTGCAAGGCCATGGTCTATCTGAGCCTTTAATCTCAAATGTACCCCATGGGTAAGGTAGATGGATTAGTATCATCGTACGTAACCATGTAATTTTACCTTTCAACCCCCTTGATTATCCCCACTTTGGGAATCCCCAAAGATCCATGGAGAGTTGTGAGGCCCCAGGATGCCTGAGTTCACATAAACAGAGACCCACATGTCCTGTGGTGACGGTTCTTTCCACCAAGAGAGTGCTAGGTGATAACCCAGCTATTTTCTTTTAGGTGCTTTCTTTCAAAATGGTCAAAGGCAGTGGGACTTGGAGTGCCCGACACCCTGCTGTTTGCATGGATCTGACATCGTCATTTCTTCTCCAGGAGTAAGTTGGCTAAATTAATTTGATTTTAAAGAAGTGAAGCACCGAGACTGTGCCTGACATTTTCAGAATTCCAGGACGCTGTGTTCCTAGATCAATATGCTGATTTAGTAACATAACTTATGCTCAGGAAGGCCATGTGACACTCCCAGACCCATCTATCTCAGTCGAACATTTCTATTAGAGCTGTGCAAATCCTTTCCAGGACTGCAAGTGAGATTTTACAAGTTTCCCAGTGTGGAATTACAAATACCCCTGTCCCCCAGTCGAATACCAGATTTGAATATACCCCTTTTCTCATGTTTGAGTCTCAAGCAGGCCCCGACACAAGACCATCTGTGTACTGCTTGTAGTCAGATAGACAGGCGCACGCATCCATAGATGTGCAGATATAACAATAATAGCTGACTGCCCATCAAATATGCACTTGCATATGCAGATAAAGAAGAAAGTTTTTGAGCAGGCACTTTTTGGAATTAAAAAGATGCACTTGAAAAGGCACAAGGGTACCTCAAGAGAGATTTAAGTTCTTCACATACTTAAATAGAATTGGAACGGTGCACAAATGTTGTCTGAGCTTACCTACATGCAAACAAACCCAATACCGTTTGGTCATGTAACTCATTTAATATATATCAAAAGTGTTTGGCTGTAGGCCAGTCATGTTTAGAATACCCTCAGAAACAGCACATTGGAATCAGTGATGGCCGAGTCACTCAGACAGAAAGTGACTTAAGGACACAGACAATGTGAATGAACTTTTTATTCTGGCAAAAGTATTGATAAAAGTGTATCAGAAAAAGTGCTATTTTCTGTGTTAAACAGCTGTAGCTTTCTTACGTGACACAATGCTTTGAGTTTGTACTTCCTTTTACTTGAAAGATGCTGGCAGCTGAATCTCCTAATAGGGCTAGAAAAACCTTTGTGTGTTATTTGCTTCAAGGTCCACAGAAACTCCATTTTAAATAATGAGACATTTACTTAGCTGATTGTAGCAGTGAAGCTGCCTACCTTCTAAACTGATACCACTTGTTTCTGTATTGGCCCACCTTTCTCAAGTACCATACTGTTTACCTGTAGGGACATTTGCCTGACTACAGTTTTTAAGAACAGCTTAAATTTACGGTGGAAAGTGTCTGCACCTTACCAAAGGATACCAATTTTCTTCTAAATGCTTTTTCTTACTCCAAGTAGCCCAAGTACTCCTGAAGGCATCACATCTTTTATGCCCTGTGCAATTGCTGGCAGAGCCTTGTACATCAGAACCCTTTGTGCTCACCAGGGAACCAGGATTTGAAGGATCACTAAACTTAGCCATTTTGTATATCAATCCACGAGGCAGCACTTTAATCATGTATTTTCAAGGTTAGAGTGTTCATTTTGGCCTCATACTTGCTAAGTGGCATAGAGATGTTATGCATGGTACATGGTAATGCTATAATTTATTGCTTTCTAAAAGCCACCCAAAGTACTGCACTGTAATCAAATAGCACTTCTTGATGACATTGTGTGCTCCAGGTATATTCTGAAACAGACTGACACAAATAAGTCATTTAAAGGTGCACAACCAATAAGAAAATCTTGCTAAATGGAAAATTTGTGTATGAGCAGTTTTCTATGTTTTTAAATTATGGCTTTGTCTTAATGAGACATATGCTAACAATGAAGCTATGTATATGTATTTGATCTGTCCCTCTTACTGTCAACAAGGTAACTGATATGGCCATATATTCTGACCTGCAACATGAGGTTAGTTTGTCTCGACAAGGAAGAAAATAGTCCTGTTAATCCTACTAGTGACCAAAAAACCACACACTTTTTATACTGGGGAAAAAAAAGCAGACTACTCAAACAGAAGATATAAACTGACCTCAAAGTGCCTGTTTCTAACTAGTTTTTGTGGGTTTTGGGTTTTTTTTGTTTGGTTTGGGTTTTGTTTGGTTTTTTCCTGCATGTGTTTGGGTTTTTTTAACTTTAGAACCTGTGAATCTTCCAAAATCTAATTGTTTTCTGCCTCAGTTAGTTCTTACAAACATTAGCAGGTTACTTTAGAATCATAGAATCATAGAATAGATTGGGTTGGAAAAGACCTCCAAGATCATCAAGTCCAACCCCTGATAGTATGGAGGGCATTAGTTTTTGTCAGGCTTGTATAATTGAAAATATCTCCTTTCCCTTTTGTTACCCTTTGAATGTCTCTCCTGATTTTCCCCTTTTTTTGTGAAGAGCCTCAAATGACCACCTCCTACCCTACCTCCAGGAACCCCAGCTGAGCAAGCTCACAGTTTGTAATGCTTCACCTCTTACCTTTGCTGAGGTACTTCTGACTCCTTGCTTGGCCAGGCTTCTGCCTGCGCTGCCTTCCTGGCTCTACCAGACATTTAGTGCTCAGTGCCTGCTTGTTGTACATTGTACAGCCCAGTCCAGGCATCCTTTCTGCTACAGTGTCCTGCCACTCTCCCACCAGTTATGGGAGCTGCTCTTTCGTGCCTCTAGGGTACCTTGTCCAGCACCTTCACGGATGGAAAACAGCCTCAGTTTCTCTTGATTACGGGAGGTGGCTACATCTCAGCACATCTTTTTGCTGTATTTCTGAGACTACTGAAGAGGTATTTGTAGAAGTAGGCCAGCCACCACCTCTGTGTGAGGGCAGACAGCGTTTACCAAGTGTCTGCTGGATTTTTAGAGCTCTCTTCATTACCAGTCATTAAAGATAACAAGTAAACAAAGTCATAGTGTATTCAGTATTACACCTAATTCTAGCTGTAGTAGCTCTGGGTCTTTGTATAAATGTAACCTGTATCCCGGGAAACAGTGGACCAAGTTTGACATTGCAAGTATGTCCAAAAATGTAAATAAAATTATTGCACCTTAATTTGCAGAAATGTAATATTTAGCTACATCTGATATATTTTAAAATGCTTTTCAGCATAGTTCACTTGAAGATAATTTGTTTTGTAAGACAACTTGGCCAATGCTATGATTCTTGGAGTCCTATGTTCTGCAGCATAAAGAGAAGCTGGAATATTTATGCCTTCTGAAGCCAGTGAAGTCTGTGTGTTGACTTTCACAGGGCTCTGGATTAGATCTTTAATGAACATCTCCTGATATCATTATGGGAGCAAATATTGGAACAGCATCATGAAAACTTCAGATTTTGTCGATACGAAGGATTTATTAAATTTTTTTTAGTACATAGAATAGTTTGAAAATTGCTTCTTGAAAATTGCTTCTTCACCTGCTGCTCTGTTCATGCTTATCCCACAGTGACCTGAACCACCCAGAAGAGCATTTAGTCAGAAAGAAGCTGAGGCCAAGATTAGGACAAATGAAGAAACTATGCAATATAAAAGCAACCAATTGTTTTGAAGCCAATAGACAAGCTGCAAATCCAGAAATCAAATCTGAATGTGCCCAAAGAGATGCGGGGAGAACTTCTTGAACCTGATAATTTCAGAAGTGTGGCATGTTTGGTATCAGAGAACCTAATAGTTTTGAAATGTAAACACACAGTATGTAAACCACAGAATTAATGAATCATGTTAATTTCACACTGCCCCCGCTTTGGACTAATTAGTGCAAATTAAATGCTGCACTTGTCAGGCAGAGCAGTTTGTGCACCATGTATTGCATTAAGAATTATTTTTGGATCCATTTGCACAATGTGAAAATAGTGTGAAAATATTTTTATTTCAATTAGTAGTAGCTTTACAGTCATTAAAAGATTTCTTTAATAGGCTTAGACTCCCATGGCCTGCACAGCTGCATGAGGTCTGGTTTGCATTTAAAGGTGGGAAAAGGCGTAATGGGAAGGAGGACGTTTAGCTGACTGGATTTAATTAATTACCCCCCACCCCATTCTAAAATGCCAGACCAGGCTGATCAATTATCTGTCCCTTCGTCAGAGGCCAATTGCTTAATTGCAAATTATCCCCAATAATTACAGAGCCAAATAACTACTGGATTTATTCTTAATGAATGTGGAAGCCCTTAACAAGGATTTAAATGTACCCACCAGGATTACTCGAAATCGACAGCTATCAAAGGGCTGGAATCTGCCACTCTCACTTATGTGGAGGAGAACGTCGCTCTGCTTATTTTCTATTCATTTTCAGTGAGAGTCAGGGAGGTGAAGATGCTGTGTCCATGCTCTGTAATGTTTTTAGGGTCTAACATTTCCATTGTTTCAGTGAGACAGACTGAAAAAGAGAGATTACCGAAAATGAGAAAGGCTGTCAGAACATGGGATGCTGTGAAGCCGGGGCAGAATATAGGACAGAGCGTGGAAATACTGCTTTTGCCGAAATGAGATGAAGCTCTGCCAGGCAGCAAAGAAAGGGACTGTCAGAACAGCAGCGCACTCCCCCTCAGAGGCATTCCTGGTGTGGGAGAGGAGGGTCTGCCCACTGCCGGGAAGGAGGCCTTCCCCCTCGGTGGGATGCAGCGCTTGCAACTGGCCGGCAAGCCACAAGGCAAGGCTTTTGGTGCTTGCTTTTCAGTTTTGACAGAGAGGAAAAATATAAGAATGTTTTTTTTTTTTCTTTTTTTCCTTTTGCTTTTCCCCCTCCTCTCTCTTCCCCCGCCCCACCCCCCCCTTTAATAGCTTTCTCTTTTCAAATTACCTGAAATCACTGGGTACGTGGGCCGCGTTCCATGGTGCTGCCCACTCCTCCACACTTGTCAGCCTGGAAACAAGAGGTGTACTTTATTGAAATACTAAACGAAATGAGAACAGGAATTTGAATATAATGCTGTGTCTGCTCATGGGCAGGCGAAGAAGATTCTGTAGTTGAAGAAGTAACAGAAATATGGAGTGTGACGGAGGAAATAAACTGAATGCAAAGGAGCATGCAGAGGGGAGCTAAACTACATAACATGGTGCAGGTAAATTAAAGTGGATTAACTGTTTTTGAAATGGAAACTCAGCATCTGTCTGTTCTTTATATTCCTTATATTGATGCCAGAAGTCCAGTTCGGAAATCTGTGTCCCACTGTGCTAATCATGGTAAAAACACTGTAACTCGGTGTCTCCCACCACCATTGCCCAACATCTAAGCAAAAGCATTCTCTCAGTTTTGATTTGCTTTTTCACTCCTATATTGCCTGCTCTTTGTAGGTCATGTGTAAGCAATTTTTTCTGCTGCTTTTTCTAGGAGGTTAAGTAATTAACTTGGAGAAAAATGGAAAGCTGTGATCTCGCCTCACTTTGAAAGGCCGTTTCCTGAGATTTCTGCAGCATGCTTCTTCCTCTTTCTGAAATTTCTTACTCTGGGTTCTTGCATAGGGAGTTGATATTCTTGACATCAAAGCCCCAGCTGGGATCTTTAATTGTGAAGCATCCTATGGTATATTACGCTCCTAGAAGAATTTTAACAATGACAAAATGATAAAATACTGGACTATTTGAGGGTTGTTTCTTTAATGGCTGTGCCCTGTCTACCTATACCCTGCTAGGAAGGTTGTCAAAGTTTGCTAGTGCAAACAGAGCCTGAAAATTTCAGAGTGTGCTTAATGCCTCAGTGCTTAAAGGATGCAATCCTGAAGTTCCTGAAGCATGTCTGGATCTTTTGGATGTCCATAACTGATACAAACTTGATTTGTTGTTTAAAATCTGGGTTCATTTAAAATGTAGCTGATCGTCAAATGATGACTTCAGTACCATTCGTTGTTTTCCTATATAACTTTAAATAGCTTCTCTAGTCTGTCTGTGATGTTTTCAGTCTGTTGGGTTTGCTCCTTACAGGGTTAATTAAAAATACACTCTTGTTCCTACACATGGAATTAGCACGTTAAAATCGATGTGGATTTCTGTCTACACCACTTGTTCAAAGACTTCAAACAAAGACCTTGCTGGATTTATTCTCTGTACCAGGTGCCAGTAGTGGAGTGGGGAGGAATAATCATCCATACATGCTTTTAAACTGAGCAGATCTTTTCTTTCCTGTTTTTCTAAGTGATATACCTTACCCTTCAAGTTTTTTATTATCAGTTTCTCATTCCTTCCTCCTTGGTTTCTTTTTCCCTTTGATACACATCCCAGTCTGCAGTGCTGTTTGCTCTTCTTAAGTTGTGATGTAGTCTTGACCCTTTTTCGCATTAATAGCAGTTTTCAGTATTTGCACCCCTGAAATAAGTGCCCATAGGGTTAAGGGTGCCAGAAGATTCCAGCACTGTTGATTTTTCTTCTTCTTTTCTTTTTTAGTCTGGAACCGGTGCATCTTCCTTCCAGCTTCCTCAACTCCCTTGTAATTTGTTTAGCATTTAACACTTTTCTGACAGCAATACTAGGTGCAGGCGCATTACACTTTTTTTTTTTTTTTAAATCTCTCTTTCCATCCTATCTCTAATGTGGAGGGTTTATGCTTCAGAAATCATTGTAAAGCAACCTTTTCCGCAGCCGGGTTAGAAGTGTGTTTCTCAATGAATCTTCTCCTCTCGTGTTCTTTGTCTTGTCACAATAAACAACCAACAGTTCCAGACAATGTTGTAATTAAAATTTCCTCAAAGAATAGTTGTTGTTATGGATACTGTTAAGTATGCTGAGAAATGTCAAGGGGTTACCGAGGAAGTAGAAATAGAAGGTAGTAACCTGGCCCACCGCCCCCGGGAGGGCGGCTCCTTGTAACGCGACTCGGGGAGCGCTGCCCTGGGCTCCGCCCGGAGCATCCCTGGAGCTGCCGGAGGGATACGGCTCACCGGGGTTACCCCCTGTGTCCGGGACACCTTCCCGCCCTCACCGTCTGCATCGGCTCGTGCTCCGGGATTGGCAGGGCCGTCTGGGCCGGGTGCCTTTTCTTGCCGGGATGGCAGTCTGCGTGTCTCTCGGGCAGTCTGCGTGTCTCTCGGGTGTTCGCTGCTTGCTCTGGCTCTCAGTCTCGGAGAGGACTAGCATATTAGAGAGGATCCCCCCCTTTCCCACTTCCCCACCTTTCTTCCAGCTGTAGCTTCAGCTGCTATTGCCTATACTAAAGTAAGGCTCTGCAGGCGCTCTTAGCTATATATACATGTAAATTTACTTTATAGCAGGTTTGTTTCTCAGGAAGTCATTAAAAAATTGGCAGAAAATAACATACTTGTTTCTGCTCAGCTGTTTAACTCCTACCCTGTACTTTTAGTCCTCCTAAATGAAAAGTAAAGGATAGCAGAGCAGCAGTCTCTGCTGTGAGTATATATTCACAGAATTCAGGGAATCTCTGCAAAATAGATACTGGTTCACCCAAGATAGAGGCTGTGGCTTTGCTTCAGCACCCTATTACAACATCGGATCTGCTGGCATTGCCCATGAGGAAGGGCAGCAGTCTGCCCAATAACTCTTTAAAATGCGTAAAATCGGATTGCAGGGAAGAGCGTAAATGACCCTGGGACATTCTGGGAAATCCTGGAAAGTCCTGCAAACAAAAGGAAAGTCTAGAATGAGCAAAAGGAAAAATAGAGCTTGAAAAACAATTAAAATAGGGAAAGCACAGAATGCCCTCTCAAGTGCTGTGAAGGCTTCTTGTATTTGAATACCTCATTAAGCAGCTGCATGGGAACTGAGCACCTAAATATCTTAAAATATGATCTCAAATAACTCAGATTTTAAGCTGTCTGGAAAGGGAAGTGATCTCCTGTTTCAGGATATGAAAATGTGGGATGAGCAGTTACTTTCCGCTACATGTCTTTAGGATTTGTCTCATCAATCATAAACCTAGGAAATTATAGTAAAGATTTAAATTCTGTACAGCTATGTACTGGTTCATTCTGAGAAATACAGAGCGAGAAGGGATGTTAGAGATCCTACTTTATGAATTAAATATCTTGTAAATGGAAGTTGTATCCTGTGAAGTGCTTGGCTCTGAACGTGCATAGAGCTCTACAGGACTATCCCCATGCTCGGTTAGGTGAGTACATGTACATCCCTTGTGAGATCAAGGCACATCCTGGTTCACCCTGGAAAAGCTCAGAGGCTGGGGCAAAAGCATTCAAGCTGTACAGAAATACTCCTACCCAATGAAGATATTTCAGTCTTCTATTCCTTTAAAAAGACAAACCCAACCTTTTTCATTCAGTCCTAGGCTGACAGATTTGGAGTTTTAGGAGAGATTTGCTCTTAGCTTATGATGCTGAACCAAATTTTGAAATGGAGGGGAGAAAAAAAGGCATTCCAAAGGCAAAATTGGAGTTAATGCTAAAAAATTTCATCATATAGACAAAATTATAAGTGGCTAAGAATAGGAATTTAAAAACTGCTCTGCCCTCTCAGTATGTTGCTACCATGACACTACAGTAATTTATTGCTGCAGAACATTCCCTTCTAGAACTCTCTAAATATTTTAAGGAATTTCAATTACATATTGCAGGGGAACATCTTTAAAAGCGTTCAGGTTTGCTAGCTTTAGGGACCTTAGAGGAATCCATATGCAGAAAAGCAAACAAACCTGCTGAGAAATGTACACTGTTTAATTAAAATACTAGGTTTTGGCACGTTCTTTTTCTTACTAACCATGACTTTCTAAGGAAAAAAATCTTTGCATAAAATCCTTTAAGTGTACAGATAGATTTTTTTTTTTCTTCTGAGCTTTGTACAGTGGCTTGTATTGTCACTGACAAAAAACTTAGAGACTTGGGTGTATTTTTTGTTCTTTTCATATGTTAATGAGTTATGGACTGGTTTGCACCATTTATATGTTCAGCAGTTTAAATGCTCATTGTCCTGAGAAATGTTGAATTTGTTATGAGAGAGAGAAGTAATGGACTCAGTATCTTCATCTCCGTAATCAATTGTTATGATAGATGCTCAATTACTGTGGATGCAGGCAGGGAGGAGAGCTGCTCAGTGGAGAGAACTGCCACCCTTGGTGACAGTCAGAACTCACGGGCTCTCAAGTTTCATAGGGAAACACACAGGTTATTTTTGCTACGTTTGCATATGTGACTAGGAGTTGCAGTTTCCAGGCTGTTGCAACAGAGTTGGTACTTGCAACACAAAACAACACTCTTCTTTGCGCTCCGTACGAATCTTTAATGATTTCAAAGGGTGTTATTAAAAAGGGGAGGAAGGCTTGGATGCTTCAGTAACTTGTTAAGGACTCAGTTATAGGTGGCACTCCTGTACTGCTGGTCTCTGCAGTGCAATGCAAAGTACTTCACAGCAAATTAGTGCTATGTAAAGCATACTTCAAAATTTCGGTTTGGGAAGCAGTAAATAGTGTTTCTGTTTTCTGACTGGCATTAACTTGTGAGCCAAAATTTTTCTGTGGTGTTCTCCGCTTTGATGCTGGACATTTTGTCTGCTTTGTGAAGCTGCATAAAGTAAGTGACACGTCTCAGGCTTTAGAAATGGATCTTTGCTTCCTTTCAAAGTCTGAATGGAGACCACTGGTTTTGGATTAAAGTTAAAAGAAGTTGTGAGAGGGTTAAGGCTCTACCATAATGATAAGTAACAGAGGCCTTTTTGGGGGTAATGCAGAAATCTTGATGCATCAGAAAAGACATGCTCCTTATTTCTTGATCTCTGTCATATCAGGAATCAGCACTGCGAGGGAGGGAGGGAAGATCCTGAGCATGATTCTGGGTCTTGTGGACTAGACTTGGCCACACAGCTCAGTGAAGTACTCCATCTCCACTTGTGCTAAGTCTAACTTCTCCCACTGGGTACAGCAAGGGATATGGTCTGCAGGAGCTGATGGGGAGCTGTGCTTAACTCTTACATAGGTATGACCAGAATTAAAAGTTCATTCCAGGTTTTGATCACAGTGACATTAGTGGTCTCCTAAAATCAACCAGCAAAGAAAATGTAGCTGAGGCTATTTATGTTTATGATCTCTCACATGTGTGGTCTCAGTGGTGGGACCTGGTGCTGTCGGCGCCCTAACTCAAAACATCTCTCAGCAGGCACTCAGCTCACCAGCCCAGCCTGGGCTGTATGATACTAATTAACTCTAAAGAAGGCTAAGTGGATTCTGGGTATGATATTATTAGTACTGAGGTAATTGGGTGACACACCAGAAGGATTTGAAATTGCTAGCTCAGTTATAAGCATAAGGGACTCTGGCTTGTTCTTCCTTAAATACCCTCTTTCCATATTCCCTTGGCTCCAGAATATTTACCTGCCTGATTGTTGTTTGTAAATCGAGGCTCTTCCCTCCCCACCGCCCACTAAATCTTCCTTAGGTGCTGAGAGGAAAAAATAGCATACAAGAACGTGGCTGTAAAGCATTACTTTTCTGTTCTGCCTCTCTGTGTAGAGCTTTTTGTGGCACTCAGGGGTGCAGTAGGGCTTGAACAGTCCAGACAGTGTGCCAAGGCATATTCCTGTAGGACATCACTAGAGATCCTTGCTCGTAAACCCTGCCTGCAGAGTTGTAACTGGAGAGAGAAAGAGGGAGAGGGAAAGAGAAAGGGAAAGAAGTGAAGCAGGGAGAACACAGAGGTGTGATTAAGGACTTACAGAGAAGACAGAGGGAAAAAAGTGAGAGAGAGAACATAGTGAACAGATTGGGAGATGGGAAACAATCTCCCAGAGCCGGGCTGAAGACAAAGGGGCTGAAACACAGACTAAAGGGAAAAAGGTAATTGCGATTTTGGGTTACTATATTAAGATGAAAAGCTGGGCCAGTCCCAAACAGCCTATGTGGAAAGTCCAAGAGCTGGCTGGGAATCAGGAGGCAGAGGCTGTGAAAAGAAGGGAGAGAGGGGAGAAAGAGGTTGGCCGTGTGAGCAAGAAAATGCTTTTTGAGGGATTGAGAATTGTTCGGCTGGGAAAGTGCATTTAGTTGTTGGTAAAATGCTCAGAAATCTTCATGGAGAGGTAGAAAAGGCCTTTTGCAAAGAGGCAGTGTGAAGAGCTTTGCATAGAGATAACTTTTAACAAAGTAAAAAGGGTGGTGATTTCATTCATGTAAAGTGTGTAAGTGCTTCATTCATTGTGTAAGTGCTGGACACTTAACCACAGTTTAGTTGCAGGCCACTTACCTGGGTATCTAAACATGGATTTAAGGGCACAACTTTACATGTGTGAAAGAAAAAGAAGCAGAGCAGGGAACTTGGTCTGCCTATGTTGCTGGTGTAAATGTCTGGAAATCATGCTTGCCTGGGTGGCAGAAGGCACAGATTACTGTTGTTTTAGTAGATTGTTACCAACTCGGATTTTCACTCCTAAAAACAGGAGAATCTGAGATAGTGGAAAGAGAAGTTGGTGGAGCTCTTGCAGGCCTTGCTAATGCATCATCTTCCTGGATGTTTTTAGTTATGAATCAGCTTCATTCTGGTTTCTAATGAATGATTTAAAAACTAGTGCCATTTGTGATAAGCACTTTTATACTGCTAATATTCTCATCTGTGTTGTTAGTCTCATAATTTATTTCTGTGTTTGGCTAGCTTTCCTCAGACACGTACAGCCTAAACTTGAACTCAAATTCTATACCACCTCTGGTGTTAAATACCAATTTTAATGCAGGTTTTTATTGTATTTATCTAGGACTGAACAGAAACTAAAGAATCCAGGCAACATTAAGAGGCTCTTTAGAATTTCACCAGTCCCGTCATTCTGACTAGTGATGTCATGAGAAATTGGAAGTGGGATAAGTGAATGGGGCTGGTTAAGGGAGTTTGAGGGCTCCCTTTCTTCCCTGCTTCAATTCCTTGCAACTTTCATTAAATTATAGATAAACTCTTAATAAGAATAAAAGAGTAAAAGAGTGACAGCTGAATTTCTAGATTCTGATGACCTAAAAAATTACTTTAAAGACATAAGGAAACATGAAGGATTGAAATATGTGAGTGTAAACATCCAGACATTGTATTGTCTTTTCTCAGATTCAGCTTCTGATATACACATTCATGAATAGCCCATTTTGGTGACATTACTGGGACAAGATTCCTATGGGTAAAATTGTTGTTACTTCACTAATATCAGTTAAAGTCAACATCCGTACACAGATTTGAACTTGCTTAATGAATTTTGTGAGGTTTGTGTTACACATACAGCAAGATGTGGCTGCTGTCACCGATGGGTCTATATTGGAATCTGGTGGCAAGTACTGGCTGCTGCATGGGGAGACGGCTCCAAGTGCAGAGTAGTCCTTGATCAAGCAGCAAAGGACTCTCTGAGGTGTCCCCTGTGGGGAGGAGCAGGAAGGGAGTTTGTGAGTGGAGAGCATTGCAGAACAGCAGCTACTGTTCTGCAAGGACTCCGAGGGAACAGGTACTCAGAAAAGCACTGAATGCCCAAAAGCAGCTCAGCAAACACTTTTCTATGAAGTTGAAGGGAACTATAGCAATAGGCAAGTAGCTTTACTAATATGGCTTGTTTGGCAAGCTAACATTAAGCTCAGTCAGGGAGTAAGAAATTGTTAGCAAGCCACTGCAGAAACGTGAGGAATATTGCAGTTGGAAAACATGAAACTATGCAACTGCATGTAATACAAGTATTAGTTTTATAAGAGAGGCCAAAACAAAGGGGGACACTTGAAACACATAGATTTAAGACTTAGGAGTTGCACAGGTGATTTGGAATCTTTCCATCAGAAACAGATTGTAATGGGCATTAGAGACCCAAACTGTGAACAGGAATTATTGACTATCCTGACTTAAAGAAACAGTAAGGCTGGATGGAGGAGGCCACAGCACAGAGGCAGACCAGACTGCAGGTGCTAGAAGGGAAACCAAGACGGTGATCGCCTCAGTTGGGACCACAGCCCATCACAAGCCCACGGGAGTGCAGGCGGCAGAGCAAAACCGATGACTCCAAGGGGAAATGTGCCAAACGTACACAGAGCTCTCTTTAAATGCTGCCCCAGCACACTGTGCTATCTGCGTGTGATGGCTTTCAGCAGGCTGCGTGAAATGATTTGGTAGCCTTAGCTGAGTCCCACCACAGAAATGCCAAGCTTCTTAAGCTGCTTAATAGGCTTGGCAAAGAGGATAATGATTAACCGTTTATTAAAGTCAGCCCCTCCAGGTCAGAATGAGGGATATTGGTAGTGAGAAAGCTCGCACTGCTCTTGCCTTCCCAGTGCCTTTTATGCAGATAGGGGACTTTAGCCTTTGGGGATACAGTCAGTGGTATTAAATTTACTTAAAAGTATGAAGTGCCTTCATTTCTCTGCTGAATACCACTGTGGGCCATTGTGAACTTCCCCCATGCAGTTTGAATCTCCTTAAAGGCAGACATGCACTGGTTTCTCAGAATAACTCTACTGAGAGCATGCAGTGTACATGTCAACTTAATTAAATGAATTTGTTTAAAATACGATCGATGGTGTGTGAAATTATATAATTATTCCATAAATACCATTTGTTAATTAATTAATACTTTAATTAAAGGGTAATTGGAAACTCTTTGCATTATTACCTTTCTGAAGGACATGAATGTGTCTTTACCTCATACTCACTGATTAGACCAAAAAACCCTTTTTTTTAAAAGAAGATATTAAACTATGAGCCCAGGAGATTTAAAAAAAAAAAAAAAGGCACAAGATGACAACTATGTCCCAGTTTGCTATAGGAAGGAATTTGGCTGCCCTTTAAAGTCTTTGCTTTCAATCAGCCTTCGGTTTTTCTAATAAACCTTCGTGTCTCTTATTCTGGGAGAGTGATTGTCTCTCTGGGAGTTTTGCCTTGAAATGTCTCCCTGGAAAAAGAACTTGGAACAAAGTGCTGTGGACTAGTTGTTGGTTGAGAGAGCTGGTATTAGCAGTTTGTCAGAGCTAGGAATAAATCCCTCTTTCCCCTCATAATCATTTTCCTCCAGTATCGTTCAGTTTACATGTTTATTTTGAAGACTATCCATATTAACAAACCCAGACTCCCTATTACTCACTGCCAGAACAGCACTCCAATCCCCAGACCGCTTTTTGTAACTGCTGGTGTGGAATAAATGAAAAGAAATCACTGGAAACCAAGAAGAGAGAAATGACTGTGGCCCTTATCTTGCCCCTGGAAATTCATATATAATTCACACTGAAGCCAATAGGCTAGGAAGGGCAAATTTGAGGCCTGTCTGTGAAAAATTATCAAGAGCTCCCAAATTAAGGCTCTAATTTTGCAAACTTGCACAGTTAAATGTGAATGCCTTCTGTGAAAGCAGTGGAAAGGGTGCTGCTTGCAGGTGTAAAGCGAGCTCATGCTTTTGTTTGCAGCTTTGGGATGTAGACAAATGTGAACCAGGAAATTCTGGACAGTAGATATTTTTTCTGCATGTTTTGATCTTCTGCTCATGTGGCAAAATTAAACTGATAACCTTCTGCAGCTGTTAACTACTCTGCAATTGCCCGCTGCTGCTTGTGGATGCATCAAGAGCTAGTGAGAGTTGTTTGACTGTGACTGGTCTGAAACATTGGTGTTTTTAAATTTCTAACCTGTCCTGCAGTACCATACGCACTGTAGACCTGGAAGGTCCTAAGAGAAATCATAAGTTCATTGCAGTGACAGTACTTCAGTGTGTGACATAAGAGGATTATATGAGGCTAGCACAGAAAGAACAAGGAGCACTGTAGCTAGCATAGGGACAAGTGAAAAAACTAAGTCACTCAGGAGTAGATTACAGCACATCTAGGACAGGCAAAGGACCCAGTGTGCATGTATGTTCACAGAAAAAGTTACGCAGCTTTTCAGTGTTTATTAGATTTTTAAAACAAAATCTGCGATTTAAAATATTTTTTAATTCCTGATCGCAAAACTGAGCTCACTGCGTTGTATCCTCATAGAAAAGCTACTCTTATTTGTCTTTAAATTCAACAGTGAATCACAAGCCATGCCTGACTTATTCATGTGTGAGTTGTCAGGTGCATGAGAGCTTACATCACATGCTATGCTGATGCATAAAATTTTTAAGCCTGTCCTTGACAACTGAACAATTCAGCAACCTGGACGCAAGCTGCAAGGATCAAGAAGTAGGACAAAATTACAACTGTTTATACAGCTTTGCACAATGCCATGGCAATGCTTTTTGCAAGAAGAAATATTTACTGAGAGTAAACACAGTTCAGAATGAGATTTAGCGTCTGTGTCTTCTCTGCAGAGATCCACACAGAGAACACTGCATTTAATGCTGCTTGAAGAGCCTGAGCTTTTTCCTTGATGAGTCCTCTGTTTTTTGAAGGTACAGGAACGTTTGGGGTAAGAGAAAGTGTCCACAACATGAAAAAAACTTGCGTAGGCAAAAGGGAAATTTAATGTAATTCTACTTCTGTTTTTTTTGTCATACTGCAGATTGTTTGACAAGAATGATACCAATTAGTGCCAGTGATAGCATAGTTTATGATACTGACATCTGTCCAAGAGAAACTGGCCCAAAAACATCAAACTTATTTTGCAGATGTCACTGAATAACCATTAGGTGGTGATAATTTTGAGTTGCCCAGTGGGGATAGGTTCCAGCATATTAAAGGGTTGAAGTTTCTGAAGTTCAAAAAAATTACAAGTGAGAATTTTCACTTGAGATGGCGGGCTGAGAGTTTGCCATCCATCTTTCTGTTTCTTGCAAAGTTTAGGAGCAGAGGGAGTGTCTTTTCAGCCAGGCTGGAGAAAGTCTGAAATGTTTTTGGGATTCTGTGTTCTGACTGGATTTACAGGTCCAAATTTATCTTGAGACCAGCTACACCGGCATCTACGAAGTCATGCCTGGTAACTGTGGGCTGAATTTGCACCAGTAAAAAAATGATCATTCTGGCAGGGGCATTTTATTACTTTCAGGAACTGTCTAAATGTTGAGGTGATTTTGGTTGATACCTATTTCACATTCAGGCTTGCAAAACTGAAAATACGAACCTCCATTTATAAGAAGTCACCTAAATAAATGGCTTGATTTTTCTTCTTCCGGGTGTGTTGTGAACAGACAGGGCTCAGCGGAAGCTGTAGCCACACAGCAGCACTCTGGTCACTGAGCTCCCCATTTAAGTGAATAAAAATGAAGTTAGGTGCCACTGGACATTCATATAGCTTACATTTAAAGATCGGATGATATCCTAAGTTATACTGGGGGTGGTATCTTTATATGTCGTTTTGGGGTTTTTGTTTAACTCTAGAATTATCTCCCTAAGAGACAACCTCTCTCCCCATTTCCTGGCAGAGCCTTAAATTTGGAAGGGACAAGTCTATCCAATACTAATATCAGGCTTAAACTAAGAGATGAACCTGAATAAATCTGAGCTGCTATCTAGTGTACTTCTAGATTCCTCAGCCTCTTCATGACAGTGATAAAGGGATTGGGATTCTTTTTCATGTAAATCCAGGAGGAGGACAGCCAAAGCCTGCAGGGAAAATCTTGTCCCTTCTCACACCCCAGTGTAGAATTTACACCTTCTTACACGTCAGCTCTGAAATTAATCCTCTTGGTCTTACTGAATCTGAAGTAGTCTAACATGGAATAATTTACATGACGAGGGGCTGAAAGAGATGTGTAGCCAGAAAGACAGCAATCAGAAGAATGTAAGAAGATAGAAATTAAAGTAAGTGGTAGCTTACTTATACTTCAAATTCACTTAGATTTGTGTGTGAATTTGGTCTTTACTGTGTGTGAGGGAGAAAGCAAGACTTCATTATTTCCTGTTGCTAAATGAGACAGATTTAACAATATCAACATTTTTTAATTCATATATACCTGGTTTTAGAAGGAATTATGAAATGGATATGATTCTTCTTTTATTTTTGAGTTGCATGCTGGGAAAACAATGTACTCATCTAGGTATGCGCAGAAATCATTGTTGCCTGTTAAAACAAATTAGAAAACATGCTTTCGAATCTTAATATAATTTCTAGAGGAAGGAGCCTCTTGACTTGGATGGCAAAGGTCTGAAAATGGTCAGAGAGAGTCATAGCGCTAAGTGGGGATCCCAATTACAGATTAGCAGTAATGCAAATGTTGCTGCAGCGGGACCACTCAGCTTCTGCAGCTCAGGAGCTCTGGCTGTGCCTAGAGCGCAGGCATAGAAAGCCTCCCTTTCATTATTGTTTTTAATTATCTGCACAACGACAGAGCTGGAATACCTGCTGCACACTGAGGCCCTTTGTGCAAGCCCGTCAGCAGAGGTAATGCAGCGAAAGCCTGTATTTTTTGCCTTTGGAGGTCTTTCCAGATGAATTTTGCTTTCATGCAGATGCCTGTCTTTCATGTTTACTCCTTATCTTCACTGACTATTTCCCCTGCTCCAGTGAACATACACAACAGATGCAGCCTTATGTGATGACACCATGTTTCGGCTATCCCGGTGCAATCCTGAGGTTCTCATCTTCTACTGTAAGACTCTTGTGTTCTTGTGAGGAAGTGAGGGTTTTCTGTGCAAGGCTGGCCTCGGAGCACAGACCTCTTGGAGATGTGCAGCGTGTGCTTAGTCTCCTTCCTCTTTCATAAAGGAGCTTGCGGGTTTAGACAAAGAGCAGGAAGCTGATAAGCTCTTCATAAAACCCGGGAATGAGATAGTAGTCCATGCTCTGGTCTTCTCGTATGTTAGACTTTTGTTTGGTGTGCCCTCATTATTGTTGCTTATCCCTGTGTTTTTCCCATGTACTTAGCAGGCATGAAACACCTTCTTGGGAGAGTAAAGCAACCAGGAAAACTAAGAGGAAGAGGCAAGAGTTGACAAAGGGAAGTTTACTTTCTTGCAGACAGTCACTGAAACTAATCCCCCTCAGAGAAAACCTTGCCAAAGTTATATTTCAAGTTGTGCTTCCAGCTAGAGGCTGCAAAGTTTGAGACCATGTGAAAACATAAAATACTGACGATGCAGCTTTGACTTGGACCTACTTGATCACGTGTTGGAGATGCTGTGCCTGTAGCACTGGGAGGATAAAAGGAACTGGCTGGGCAGTCTGTGTGTCCTGGGGCAGAAGGGTCCAGGCCAGAACAAGTGGATGAGTGAGCACAGGCAAAATGAATACCCACTGAGCAACGGTAAGGAGGGATAACTGGAACCAGTCAGAAACAGGGAAGTGCAAGGAAATCTGGTCCAGCTTTTTGGCCCCTTGGCAGTGCTGAGCTGCTCTAAGAAGATAGGAAAGAGGCAGAAAAAAGGCAGCTGTGAGCCCCTCTTCACAATGCTGTGTTTTTCTCATTGGAGAGCCTTTGCTTCCAACTCAGTCTCATTGTGAGGAGTCTGAGGAATGATTAATAGTAAGGGATACAGGCAATTTCTGATGGATGCTGTCGGGGTATCAAGGCTTGTGATAATGCAGATACTCTTTGTTCACCTTACCTGCTTTCCTGACGGCTTTGTGCCAAAGATTCATGTGGCAGCAAATTTCTACCTGTTGTAGACACATGAAGGATGACTTGTATATATGAGGGCATAAGGTACCCTTTTGTCAACAGAGAAGCAGGCAGATGAGAGAAAGAGCACAGCCTGGGAAAAGCTGAGTGGGTGAGGGTGGGAAAAAGTAGTGAAGTTGATTGAAGCTGGTCTGGGGAATGAGAACCGACTGTACAAATGCGTCATCAGGAGGACCGATGCTTACAAAGAGTGGATCCATTAATAACTGAGGAGGAGGAGGAAAGGAGTGAGGAGTAAAGTCATAATACCACTGAACTTCTTTAAGAATAAAGGAAGATTGGGCAGTAATACAGATCTCAGTAAGACAGCTCTTTGAAAGCATCGAGGGGATAGCAGGAATACATGCAAATCAGCTGGCCTACATCGTGCGTATCCACACGAAGGCAATAAAGGGACAAACTTAGTGAATTGCTAATCGCGGTTCCTCGGAAATCACCAAGAGGCTGCAGCAGCTCCAGAGGGCAGAGGAGGGGGAGAAGCGAAGGTGAAATTCCACCCTGAGCCTGCCAGGGCTGAGCAATTAAAGCCCAGTCAATCCAGGAGCGCTCCTCTGGGAAATAACGCAGCAAGCGAATGGAGGAAAGGAAAATCTTTCAGAAAAAAGGAAATGATGAATGGTGGCGGGTGGCCTGGTGCAGCTCTTCTCAAGGTGATAGGAGCGGTGCAAAGTGAATTCCTGAAAGTTAAGCTTTGAACCCTGTGTTGTGATTCAGGGCTCCATGTTGTTCTCTGGGCAATTCAGAAGGGCAGTGCAGGGGGAAGCTTTGCATGGATATATCTGCAGGGCATTTCTACTTTTTATTGTGAGAAAGGAGTCCTGTGGGGGGAGGCAAATTCTATTTGAGATTTAATAAGATGTTTAAACATTAATAATACTAAATATCATAATAATATATACTGTGTAAACCCATACCAATAGCACTGTGCCACTTAGGATCTAAATGAATACAAGAAAAAAAAAAAGCAGAATTTGGGGGACAAAACAAGTGGTAAGGGTTTAAAATGTATTTTGATTCCCTACTGCAGTTAACCCATCTTTTCAATTGTTTTCCTGATGTTATATCAAAACATCTGTGTTACGCAACAAGGGCTAGGTTTTTAATTAGAGTCTTCCTTTAAGCAACGTAAGATTCTGCCCTGAACCCCAGAAACCTTCGCAGCTTAAACACTGCAAAAATCTGGGATGTCTCTGCAGAGCATTTAAGCCTTGTCAGGGTTTTTCCAAAATTCTTTTACTGAAATACTCAATTCTGGTTATCTATGACTGAGAATAGATTTGTAGTTAGATCTATACAACAGTAAGAATTGGATATGGCTGGAAATAGGTGTCCTTTATAGTCAGGTTTGGTTTAAAGCTGGATCGGGTTTTGGAAGAGGACTTGGGTTTATTTGTGCCATCGCATGCATGCTGGTCCCAGTGAGAGGGATCAGCTGGGTACCTTGGAGGGGGCAGGGTACTATTGCCCAGGTGGCAGCAGCAAGGACCCCTGGTTACCATTCTGTGAAGTGCTTTTAGGATTCATTGTGTTGATGAGTCAGACAGGACAGACAACAATTTCAGTTTGCTTGTATTTCACTTTTTGCTCTTGCAGGATTTTAGCTTTTTATTTTTTCTGGGAAGTAGGGGAGGTAATGAAAAAGAAAGGGGATTTTTAGGTGTTTTTTTAATTTTTTGTACATCAGTGTGACTGAGTGGCTGCAACTCAAATGCAACAAACCCTGAGTAATACAGCAAATGTAATAAAGAAAGAAATACCAGGAAAGCTGGATAGCTGGAAAATAAGAGTGCGGAAAGCAACAAAAATGAGGATCAGATTGGAAACAGAATACAAAATACTTGATGTGAGGACAGAGTGCTTGGGAAGAGTGGAAAAGCAGAGAGAGCTCAGAGATTCCTAGCAGGTGTTGAGCCTGATGCACACATCCTTTGCACAACAGTGAGTGGCTAAGCAGGGAGAATACAAAGAAGCATGACTGACATAAGCACAGTCACCATGCCAATGAGCACAAGTGCCTGTATATATTAATAGGCCAAAGGGAAGATGTGAATGCAACAGGAGTACTAGCTACCGAGGGTGAGCTCTATCATCAGCGATATGTGGATGTAGGGTGAGAATTTGACATCCGATTACATTGCTTGCTCTCTCTGGGGAAAGAGGGCTGTTCAGGAATTTTGGAAATGTGCCTCCCAAAGACAGGTATTCTGAGGTTGTAGCAGGGAATGGTGGCGGTGGGACTAGGTAACATGCAGCTAACATTGCAAAAATAACCAGCGGTGCTGTGCCTGTGCAGCTGCTGGGGACACGTGTTGTAACATATCATCAGGGTGGCCTTTATTGACTGTGGTTAGAGAGCAGCCCGCAGACCGAAGACTCCAAAAATTCCAGCTGCTCTCCAGGGCACCCTGGCAGGGAGCTACCCCTTGCCCCTGCTGGGCAAACCTGGGCTGCTGTGGTTCCTGGAGGGGCTGATCCCAGCTAGGAAGTCTCAGCTCATATGACATGGCTCAGTCTTCCAGGACTTAAACTCCCTGCTTTGTGCTTTCCCTTATTTCTGAAACATAGGGGCAGATGGGAATGCACTCCCTTTTTCCTGTCCTTCATCTGAATGCCTGGGTACCCTTCCCCATTTCTCTGGCAGTGTAGCTGTTGTCTTTCTGTGAATTATCCTGGCCCTGTCACCCTCTCAGTGGGTTAATCACTGAGCACAGTAAACATGCAAATGGCCTGGGATGTTTTAGCACTGGGGACAGCTATTCTCTTTGCTGATTGACAGCCAGGCCTCCACTGGCACATTGCTTT
Organism: Myiotriccus ornatus; assembly: GCA_036023395.1. NCBI lineage: Eukaryota > Metazoa > Chordata > Aves > Passeriformes > Tyrannidae > Myiotriccus > Myiotriccus ornatus. The sequence continues at coordinate 24,360,921 of JAYRBT010000139.1, read as the reverse complement.
TCATAGTATGAGGGTGAATGGATATGTAGATAAACAGCAGAGCTTTCGAAAACGTTTCGGAACCTATTGTGTGTCTCTGTGCCTGTACCCACACATGGACTTCTTGCTCCATGTGGCAGACCACTTTGCTTACTGAATGCGTATGGTTTCTGCTTTAACCATGGCTCTTCATTTAAGGCTTTTCCTCACTTCCCTCCGGCATTAGAGTTGCCTTCCACGGAATTTGCTCTTACTCAGTAAGTGGCCCCCCAGTTTTGTGCTCCGTGCCTGTGCCATTTCTTTGCTTTGCAGAATATTGGCAAAGCCTATTGAAACTGTACTTGAAGCACCTCACCTAATTTCTTCTTTTTATTCATTCCTTTTACCTGTCTGTGGCTTCTACTGGTTGAGAAACATCTGCTTCCTAGTTTATCGCCCCCCGCCCCCCAGTCAGGCTTCCCATCCTTTTATTCCCTTGTAAGTCTCTCCACTCTGTTTGCACACACATTACGTAGCACCTGGTGGCTGTAACAAACCTGACAGGTGCAAATGTGAAAACTAAATAGTTTCTGAGATATTTAGGAGCAAATCCAGTAATTTTGTCCTCTTTTAATATTTGTCTTTCTTTGTGGGAATTCTTTTCTTTGGTTACAAAGACTTGAAGAAGTCTTTGGCTGAATTTTTAGTTGTTCATTTTTTAGCAGGTTTCTATAGGTCTTTATGATTCTTATCTTCCTTTTCTTTTCCTTGTAGAGATGGATAAGGAAAACTTGCAGGAATTTGGTTTCTAAAACGCACAAAAAAAAAAAAAAAAAAAAAAGTTGGGATGTATGCTAGCATAATAGCAAGTAGTGAAGAGGGAATTTAGTAGGCTGGAGGAGTTTTCTAAAGCCCTACTCAACATTTAATTTTATGATTCTTAATGACAAATGGTGATTGTGAATATTCATGAATTTTTCCCTGGGTTAATGTCATAACCTTTGCAGTAAAAAGGCTGTTTTCACCGGTAATAACTACCTTTCAATTTATTTATGCTTGGTTTTTTCTACAGAAATAGACCCCAAATTAACATTCAAAATGCAAGAAAGTAATTTTGCTTGTTTGTTTGCTGGGGGGAGGGGACAATATATTTTATAAGTCTTATCATGTTGTGTCTTTATTGAGACAATGCAGCTCTCTAAAACTCTTGGATTTTTATCTCAGCATTTTTAGAGTGTTGAAAAAGGTGTCTTGATTCAGCTTTACCGAAGAGACAACTCAGCATGTGGTATGAAGAATTTGTTTGTCTTCTAAGCATGAAGAATTTGCCCATCTTTGTTTTTCCCAGTTATTCTAAGCATTCACTTAGTATTTGATCAGTAATTATCTTACATCCTTTCCCCTGGACAGTATTCCCTCTTCTTCCTTTTTCCTGCCTATGATTATATTTGGTGCCTTGCAGTCATTATGTCTTACTTTGCTGCACTGAACTGGATGTGCCCTTTATCTCTCCATAAGCCTAATTTATTCAAATCATTTTGAATTTGCTTGCTCTGTGCACCATTTTACACTTAATGTGCTATCAGCAAAAAATTCCACTTTAAAAATTATATCCCCTGCAGGCCATTTATATAAAAGTTGAATAAAAGTGGGTATGGTGCTGAAATTTGGGAGTACTGCCCTGTTCCTGTCCTTCTAGTCACCCTGAACCATGCCGTTTTGCTGACACCTTGCATCTTGTCCCACAGATAATTCTGAAACCACTTGCCATTGTGCTTTTTCTGTACTGTCTTCACTGATTCTACAGATCAATCTCTCTGTGTCGGGTGCGGCACCAAATGAATCTCTTCCATCTGGATAAATTATGCCCGTCACTTCACTTCTGACTCTCTGTTGAGAAATGTATAGAGAGAATTTAAAGCACATTTGACAGACATGACATGAATCCAGCTGCCTTTCCTTCCCTGGGCCGGCTGTTTCTACATGTTGCATAACCCCATCCCATATTAATGTTTCCAGTATCCGTTCTGTGGCTGCAGTTGGGATTATTGGTGAATGGATTCCTAAATCCTCCCTTGATTTAAAAAAGAAAAAAAAAGTTTTGTTTTTAAATATTATTATTTTTTAAGAAGTAAAGTTGGAGTAGTTGCTTTCTAGGCATCTCCAGATATACCATCCTCAGGAAGCTGTCAAGCAGTATTGCTACAGGTTTGCCAATTTCCCTTGCTATTTCCTTCCAACTTTGAAGATGCAGTTAATCTAAGTCTCAGGTCCTGTCAACTTTTAATAGTTCTAATTAACTAACTACCTGTCCAGATTGGATCATAAAGCCTTTTAACATTTCATTTTTTCCCCTCATGAAAATGGATCCCTGTTTCCAGGATGTGACCTTCAACTTCTGTAAATACTCAGGCAAAGGATATTAATTCAGGCTCAGCGCAGCATCAGTCTCATCTGTCACTGACTTCTCACTCATTCCCTTTTGTGGCCCCACTGATTCAATCCTTGGTCATCTGCTTTTCATATATCAGACGAAAGATCTCCACTGAGTTTCTTCACATCCTTGTCATTTTTTAAAAAGCATTTTCTACTCCAGCGTTTCCTGCCAGTGTTTATAATTGCTCCATTTTGAAAGCAATGTCATCGGCAGACCTGCTAAGTAATATAATAACAGTGCAATAGAGGAAACTGAAACCAGTGGTAGGGGCCTGGGTGGCAAACTTCTCTGGATCTGGATATATTGAAGTGGAAGTGGCTCTAGTTTTACAGGGTGTGGCATGAGACCAGAATCTGGCCTTATATGTGAAATAGCTTATAAATTACCTGAGGCTTTTTAGCACAGCATAGCAGCGATGCTGGCTGTGTTAATAGCTCTAAACAATGTTTTATAGGGCAATCACATGGAAACCTGAAACTTGCCAAAACACCTTTTGGAAGAAAGCTTGTATTTCCTCATGAAGGAAAATCTCTGACCTGGTTCTGAAATAAATCCCTTTTTCTTCCTAGAAGGTTTTAAATGCTCTATGTCTTACTTCTGTACATTTTTGTGTTTGATTATATAGCTGTGTTGTCTTTACTGTGTTATGCTCCTTTTCACTGTCACTACAAGCTCAAGTCCACTTCTGATAAACTTCCTCCTTTCACACATGCATATGTTACATGTCAGAGAGCTGCTCTCTGTGTGCAGGGAGGGCATGGAGGGAGTTGCCTTGGGAGGGATGTTTCTGGTGTGCAACCAAGGTGACTCCCAACAGCTCCGTGACCCAGAAAGCACGTTCAAGAGACAGGCCCCCAAGCCTGCAGGCATTGCTTGCCCGCTTTTGCAGGTTATTAAGCAGATCAAGAATGGTTAGAGGTGACATAAAACGACCATAGTTTATCTGTGAGGTCTCTGTAGCCTGCTTGAAAGATGGCTTATGTGCAGGTTTGCCAGGGTGCTGCAGAAGGCACACTACCTGTACCAGTGCTTTGCACTGGAGCAGAGCTGTACAGGGAGGTAAGGGGTTTTGTGGTACCAGCTATTGTTCCAGCGGGAGCCCCTGGTGGTCTAGTGGTTAAGGACACGGTGCTGTCACTGCCGAGGCCTGGGTTCGATTCCTGGTCAGGGCCACTCCCCGGGCAGATGGAGCCCATTAGCCCTGTAAGGCAATCCA
>JAYRBT010000139.1:24332740-24357210 GCA_036023395.1 Myiotriccus ornatus | reverse complement strand
GTGGGCTCAGTTCTGCGCACACTGTAACTCACCTAAAAAATCCAATGCGCAGGCTGGAAGGTGTAAAGACCTTCCCTAGTTCTTCGTTCGCGAAGACTGGCCATTAAAAATTATTGTTCCAGCAAGGATGTGTAGGCATGGCAGCTTGTATCTCTGCCCTCTGTTTTGGAGGATTGTGTACACCTTGTAGCTGGAGTAGAGAATGCTGCTGCAGAAACTGTTTTAGCTAAGCAGTCACTTTTCCTTCTACCTCGTTTTGGTTTGGTACCTTAATGTCTCAGTCATACTCTATTGCTTAATACCTCATCTGGCATTCCTCCCTTCCTTCTTGGTTTATGTACACATTAAATTAGAAAGCAGTCCTCTACCAGATCAGGCTTTGCTTCCTCCACTTAACATAATCCACTCTGAGGTCTAGATAATTAAACTCTCCCACTATCCTTGCCATGGTCTTTTACATGTTTTCCTTCATACATGCTGTGCTTCACACCTCCTTCCCGGTCAAACTGCACACAACACGTTCCTTTTAGTACATCTCCGGTGTAGATCCATATCACTCTGCTACAACCTAGTTTATCCCTGGCTTCATTTTTCAATATGGGCCAGATTCTCTTCTGGAAACATGAGTAAGATTCTGCAGCTGTGTTCCTGCCTGGTGTTAACTTGGAGAGAGAGTCTGGGTTGGATTCAGTGACGATCAAGACAGTATGCATAGAGTGGCCCGGGGAGCTTGCCCTCATATCCTCCTCTTCTTTTGCTTCCCAGCTTCACTCCTGATCCCAAAAGAACCTGCAGTTAGAATGTTTTAAGAGGAGAGGCCTGAGTTTGAGCTCAACCTTAGACTCAGACTGAAAGCCATCTCTTTCTTTTAAGTGTGTAATTGTCAAGTAAAAGACTCGAAAGTGAACCAGTACACTCACGTGTGACACTGGCTACAAAACAAACCACAGTGGCAAGGCAAGTCAGTGAGGCTTGAACAGGACCCTTCCGTAGCTCTGCTCCTTACTGCAGCTCTATCTAGGACACCCAACACCGCATACCTGAGAAATGTCAGCAGCAAAGCTGAACAGGACAGATGAACAGAGTGGTCCATGCTCTTACAAAATGGCTGTCACTTTTGACTAGCATCCAGAAAGAAAATTTTGGAAACTGTGGAGTCAGATTCTAGACATTAACCTGTGCAGAGCTGTCCTTTCATATGTTTTAAGTCCTGGTAAACAGTAGTCTCACAGTATGTCCTAAAGATGTTTATAACATTTTGTTAGGATGTGTGTGCTCTATTAGAGGCATCTAGAACTGAAGAAGGAAGGGAGGGAAAACCAGAAATATTTCTCTGATTCTTTGTGCACAAGGCATGCTCAGCTCTAGCCAAGTCTTTCTCAATTTAAATTTAAAATTGTTCCAACTTTATTTCAAAATAGAAATAAGGTGTTGTACTACTGTACACAGTTGTCTTCCCAGTTAAATTTTTTCAGTCAGCAAAAGCATAAATAATGTAAAACATGATGTCACTTGAGGGAAAAAAAAAATCTGATGCTCTTAGTCATGTTCTGTAGTGGAAATGTCACTGTATGACATTAGAGATTAAAGTATGTTGGTCTATCGCAGGACACAAACTGCTTCCAACTTACTCTGAAAAAGAAATACAGAAATTCTCATTTCACTTGTTTTTAATTTTGTTATCTCTGTTTTTCTTTGATTTGGTGTGTGACTATCAAAAGTCTTTCTGCCAACCAGTGTAGGTGGGTTTTAATGCCTACAGGGTACTAAATATTGGTATTTATGTTAAGGCAAACATTACATAATTGTACTTTAGTGCAGCACCTGCTTATTCTTTCACATGGGAAGACATACAGCTTCATTGGTAGTTTGGTTTCAAGAAGGTGGGTGGGGGCCTGTGTAAGAAAAAGCAGTGTTTTATATCAAGAACTGAATCTATTTAGAAGTCAATTAGCAAGCAAAGTTCCCTGAGATTATAGCATATTTTGTTTGGTCAGGATTACTGAGAAAGAAAGTGTTTTGAATGTTTGTGTAGAAATGACATTGGAAATCTTCTCTGTGTGGCTGACTTATACTGGAATCCTAGTTAGACAAGGTGTCCACACCACTGTCTGCCCGTGTTCCTGCCCTAGCCTGCCACCACTGCAGCCAGAAAGATTTTTAAGGACCCTGGTTTTCCTCTTACTACTCAGGTCAACACAGAGCTTGGAAGAGTCAGCTTTTCCTCTTTTTTGCAGATGACAGGCCTTCTCAAGGACTCCTGTGTGTCCTTCTTCTCCAGCAGAAGCCAGAGCATCAAATCGCGGGCTGCATCTTTCCACACGTCTTTTGTTGCGGAAGAGGGACAGCTGCTTCAATACTCTTTTCTCACTGAGCAGGTAAGTGGCTGTCACTGTTACACTTCCCAGCCCCCCCTGGGAGGCTGAGGAATGAAGCTGTGCTCCTGGGACCTGAACATATAATTTGCAAGACGCAATTTGTGTCGCATCGTACCTAGCTGGAGCTCTAGTTCCCGGAGTACCCAAAATGTATCTACAAATAGATTATGTCATGTCAAAAAATGAAATGGAAGGTGATAGTAATTGTGGACTGTATAATTAGAAAGCAAGAATCAGAATGTCTAACTAATGGCAACACCTGGAATACCTGCACAAAAAAGCTAATCAAAAGTCAACTTGAAATCCAGGGAAGCCGATATATGGAGGGTTTTGCCCCTTTAAAAAGCAGCTCAGAATATTGCAAATTACACTTTGATCACACTTCTGCTGGTGTAAAGTACATGGAAATCAAGCATAAGAAAATAATCTGACTTTTCAAGAAGGTCACATCCACTTAAATATACAAAGTTGAACACGGTAGGTTTTTCTGCAGGTAGGTTTTTCACCTGCCCATAAAATCATGGTAATTCCAAGTCTAATAAAATTTGCTTGATGTTATGGAGCCTAAAATTCTGTCAGAAGTACAGGAGAGAAGAAGGAGGAGGGAGAAGCAGCTTTAGGGCCATGTAAAAACAAAGCCTTTCTTCTCTCCTTTCAAATGTTTCTGCTGAGCATGATTGAACATAGGATGAAAAGCTGCTGTCCTGAGATTTGAGGAAAGCAAAGGATTTCTTTTTCTACTATTACATTGAAAAGTTCTTTACTGCGTGAAAGGTCGTCCCTTCTGAATGTCCTCAGACTTGTGGCTTAAGTTTTGGGGCAGCAGAACTGTTGGTACCATGGAAAACTATTATCAGTAGGATGTGGTATCTCTGGGTAGTCCATGTAGTCAGGGACATTAGCTCTCTGTTCTTTGTATCAGTTTTACATTTTATTTTGTGTTAAATATTTTGAGAAGGAGCTTTTTACTTGTAAAGGTAGTGCAATGGCATAGAAGAATGGTATGTTTGCCAAAAACTCTCTGTTATCCAATGGTAAGAATGGCAGCATAATGATCTCGGGTGTTCTACTGAGTTTGGCAGTCACAGTGCCAATATGAGCAATGGGCTCTTCCAGAATCAGGCCTTGAGATTTGATGTTGCTTTTAAGCTGATGTTTCTATTATCTAGATTGTCAAAACCACCCCTAGCTTCCATTAGAGCTTGTCATGACAATTGTTTGAAGAAAAAAAAACCTTGTAGAAAACATACTTCTGTCAAAATACAGCATTTTACGAAAATACAAAATGTTTGCTAGAAGTGTGTTAGTTTCAATGAAAATTTCTCATGGAAAATTTCTAGGGGCCAGATTGGAATTTTTTAGGGGGGAAAAAAAGGGGGGGGGAGGAAAAAATGACTACCTGGGAAATATTGTGACCACCTGGGACACTGGTGAGCCCATACACTGTCCAGCCTGGGTGCAGAGATGATTTGTACTGAATGTCTGCCTATCTACCTGCCTCTGACACTTTCTCCCAGCCTTGTCAGAGGTATGTTGTTGTGTGCATGGTTCACCTTCCAGTCCAAAAGGTTACTCTGTAGGTCAGTCAGTGGTTAGATTCCTGGTATCCACCACAGGGAACAGAGGTCAAAGTCCTGTAGGGATAAAGGCAGGACAGTGAATTTAAACTCACCTTTCCCACTTGTAAACAAGCAAATTTGGTTGCAAGTTGGTCACCTTGTTATTAACATTCCTGTGGTGGATATGTCCAAATGCCCCTCTTAAGTTTTTCAGTTTTAAAAACATTTTTATTCAACACTGGAATGAAAGTCAGCTCTGAAACTGGGCTTTCCCTCCCATCCCTGAAATAAAATTCCTGATACCACTTCTCAAGTACACTGTCCCTCAGGCAAAACCAAAATGAAAAGACTGTAGTCCAGTAGATGCTAGATCCAGTCACTCATGGTTGATATGCAGACTTTGCTAGGAGTCAGGGAGAAGGTTTTTTATCTTTGGGTGAGCAAGGGGGGAATCTTGCATGCCAAGGAGTATCTTCATTTGTACTCACATGCTCTTCTCCACAGTTTGAAGATGATGCAGGTTCTTCCATGAGGTGTAGCTGCTACTGTGATATCTGTAGTAAAAGCCAAAAGTTAGCTTCACTTTGAAGACAGGAAAGAGATGATTGAAGTCAGTGCTCGGTTCTGGCTGCTGCTATGTTTGAGCTGTGTAGCATGCTAGTGAAAATAATGTTAGCATGAACAATGCCCAGTTGTGCTTTCACCCAGATTTTCAGGTCAAGAACACCCTCTTGCATTCTCACTCAATTATGTATCAAAGCAGAGGGAAGCAGGACTGTAGTCTACTTCTTCCTTGCCTCTTTTCATGCTATTTATTCTTCGAAGCACGTGGGAAGAGGCAAGCAGGCTCGTCTTGGGTCCTGCTGTTGCAAGAGACTGCTCCATGGACAGCTCATACAGAAGCTGTAATCTCATCTTTTTCCTCTCCTTCGTCCCTTCATGGCCAACTACAATCTGTCCCACAGGAAGTATTTCCAAGAGAATCAGGTATCACTGGCATCTTCATGGTAAGCCACTTAAACACAGAATCTAAGATTCACCTTTAGACATTTCCATTGAAGTTGTTTTCAAAGAAAAGTATGAAGAAGAAAACTCTGCTCTTCCCAATATGTGTATAAATCTGGTGCAACTCTACTGAAAGCGAGAGCTAAAACTGAAATAAGGCCTGATTCGTTGTGAAGGAAAGCCATGTCAACACCAAATGTTCATATTAATTTGATAATTTAATTTAGAACTTGACTGGTGAGGCAAGGTGACCCGTTAAAGCATTGACTTCAGTCAGCTATCCTTAGTGTTACATTATTGAAGACAGGCATTGCTCTAACTGCAGAAGGGCACGTCTTTGGAATGTACTATGACTGGGCAGCCTAGTCCAAGAGTGTGATGTAACTATGATGGGTGCTGAAAAAACAGAGAATAAGGGCAAGTTTTGTCTCAGATACTTTTCCATGTATTAGTTCACAATTACAGTACTTGTAGGAGATCTTTGTTTTGTGCCCAGCTGTCCCAGCCCAGCAACATGCAGACCTTCCAAGTCTTGGAAAGCTCACCAATCAAAAAAAGGCACTTTTCCAAATGTCCTGCTCTGAATGGCAGCCTGGCCCCAAAACCTGATCCACATGAAGTGGATGGAATGATTGGCACAGGCAAGTTGCTTGAATGGCGTTGGAATAGAAATGAAAAACTGCAGTCTTGCACATTGGGTGGTTGAAGCTACAGGTGAACTAATATGCCAGATTTCCTATTGTAACTCCACAAAGCAGATATAGCCTTATTCGGGGGAATAATATAGGTGGCATATTTTTTTATTTACGAGTTATTTCTGTGTAGCAATTGTATGAATTTGAACGTGATGCAGGGGTTTTATTTGCTTGAAATAATAATAATAATATCTATAGAATTCATGTGTTCCAACTCAAAATCTCCAGTAGTCTATTATTACATCATTAAAATATGTTAAACTAAATAGGTTGTAATATTTTTATGAAAGGCTAGCTTGTGAAGGCGGTAGTTTCCTAGCACATGCAATAAAAAGCATTTCACATGCATGAAAAACTAGTGACCAAATTTCAGACTATAAATAAGGCAATTGTAAAATGTAAATGCTTAGAAACACTAGCAAAATTCAGCCAACAAAGAAGGGATCAGAAATTTATACCCTCGTTACTGGTAATTACAGTCACATTCTTTACTGATCTGTATTCCCAGCCAAGCCATAAAAGTGTCCTGATGCATTACCTGCTTAGAACTAAGTCACCCCTAACACACATGTGCCAGAAAGCGAATCTGCAGCTCTGTGGCCGTGTTCGCACATGGAGCTCTGCCTGCGCTGCTGTAAATGTATCTGTCTACCTTTTAAGCAAAGTAGCTGAAAGCCCCTCAGGGTGTTCTTACGAAATGTAAATTCACTGACTTGGAGACCTCAGCATAAAATCGCTGCTTTTAGTGGATGGCAGTTTAACACTCTCCTTCCCATAATAAAGTGAAGAAAAAGAAGTTCAGTCCTACAGGCTTTTTTAACATACACATAGCATTTGTCTTTTTCCTTCTACTTTGACAAAATAAAAGCAATTTAGGTGTCTATAAAAGTAGCTTGCTTTTTTTTTTCTTTTTTTTTTTTTTTTAACAGAAATAAACAGTGAATTCCTAATGCCCTTGTGACAGATTAATCTTAACCTGTCAATAATTCATATTTGATGGTTCCACTATTCAAGAAGGAATTGTGAGGAAAGATGAGCCTTCTTTTGGGTTCAGATTGACACCTCCTGCCAAACGTTAATATGCCTAAGAAAAAAACCACACACACGTGGGAGCTTAGATTCATTAGTGGCTGCCTGGTAAATATTTTGACAATACTGCATGAATCATGTGTTTTGCTTTGGATGATGTGCACGTAACGCTTGATTCACGTGTCTTAAAAAGTCCGAATAACCAGTCTCAGTTACATAAAAATACCCATCCAGAGTGGCAAGCACCTACATATTCGACTTCGGTGGAACTGTCGCAGTTCTTCGTACCTGAAAAGTGGGCCCATTTCAGTGTGGAGTGGGGTGCCAAGTGCAGCCTGTCCAGTTCCAAGGCCACTAGGCTGTAGCAATGAAACAAGAGCAAAACACAGGTGACCTTGGGAAGAGAGCTTGTTGCCTTGAAGACTGCTGTGACTCGAGCACCTTGAAGAGTCAGTCATTCCATTCTAAAGGTATTTTTGTAGTAAGGTTGCTTTCTTGGTGGGACAGAAATTTCAGGACATGTTACAGAAGACGGTTAAGAAGAGTCAGAGCAGTCAGATGAGCTGAAGTCCTCACTATTGTTATCAAAATTCTGGATGCTCTCAATCTGGAAAAGGGGGATCTAAGACGAATTACAGAAGTCAGAACCCCAAAATTTTCAAAGAATCATAGATTGGTTTGGGTTGGAAGGGACCCTAAAGATCATCTAGTTACAACTCCTCTGCTTTGGGGGTTTGGAACTAGATGATCTTTAAGTCCCTTTGTGGGACCTTTTGATCTTTCTAAGCTCTTTAAGGCTTAAAAAAGTAAACATTAAGAATATATAGTGCATTTACAAATCTCTGCATACCTTTCTTGCGTGAATAGGTGTGCTGTCCAAGCACTGTTTTTCAACTTTTTCCAGTTTGAACACACCTAAACATTCTCCTGTGGATTGACAGACACCCTGGATAGCAGGTCATAGAGTTATAGATTGGTTTGGGTTGGATGGGACCTTAGAGATCGTCTTGTTCCAGTGGGCAGGGACAGCTTCCAGTGGACCAGGTTGCTCAGAGCCCCATCCAACCTGGCCTTGAACACAGGGATGGGGCATCCACAGCTCCTCTGGGCAATCTGTTCCAGTGCCTCACCACCCTCACTGTAAAGAATTTCTTCCTAATTTCTAATCTAAACCTACTCTCTTTCAGTCTGAGAATTCCCCATTGTCCTGCCATTACATGCCCTTCTGGATAGTCTCTCTCCATCTTTCTTGTAGGGTCCTTAGTTCTTCTAAGTACTGGAAGGCTGCAATGAGGCTTCGTTGAAGCCTTCTCTTCTCCAAACTGAGCAAACCCAAATCTCTCAGCCTTTCCCAGTAAGTGCTCCATCCCTCTGGGCTTACTCCAACAGGTCAATGTCCTTCCTGTTCTGAGTACCCCAGAGCTGGATGCAGCACTCCAGGTGGGGTCTCACCAAAGCAGAGTAGAGGTGCAAAATCACTTCCTTTGCCCTGCTGGTCACGTATCATCTTTTGATGCATCCCAGGACACTATTGGCTTTCTGGGCTGCCAGTGCGTATTGCTGCTCATGTCCAGCCCCTCCTTCACCAGCACCCCCAAGTCCTTCTCAGCAGGGCCGCTCTCAGTCTGTTCATCCCTCAGCCTGTATTGATAAGGTGTAAGCTTCCTCACAAAAGACTGCCTTTCTTCTGTTACTTTTTCATCCTATTGAAAGTAGTTAATGGAAAACCACCAGTCTTAATGCATTTCAATAAGCTGATTCTCTTCGGGATCTTTCAAAGGCAATGCTAAAACAACCTTGAATTTTAAAGCATAGTGACACTCTATGTAAAAGTGTTCTCCGGGTTTCTTCTGTATGTTGCTAATGATGTAAACCATAAACTTTCTTCCATTTAAAAGTTAAAATGCTACTTTTCTTCGTCCAGTTCTCCAAATTTGGTTGGGGTCTGGTTGTCCTCTCTCTGTTATTTTTATATTTCATTATTACCTTTTTTTTTTTTAAGAGGTAGTAAACTATTTCATAGACTTTCTAATTAATACTGGTTGTCTCCTGTCCCACGTGCTGTATAAACATAATGAAAGAAACAGTCCCTTCCCTGAAGATCTAAATCCAGAAGAAGCTGATGGAGATGTACTAAAATAGGCCTTGCAGGTCAGTGATGTTGTCAGTAGATTTTGGCTGGTGGGGTTGATTGAACAAGGTAGCAGGAAATTTCACTGACAGTGCACAAATTGCAAAAGTTTATTCTCTTCTAGATCAGAGCCAGGTCAGAGATGTATACAGAAGCCAGGGAGATCTTCCTCACGGCATGCTAAGGGAACAGGTCACACTTATTCTGTTCTCAGGGCTGTGTATGAGCTGTTTCACAAGGCTTAAAGGCTACAGAAAGGATGCAGTTCCGTGTATCCCCCAGGGAACAGGTAAGGGGAAAGCCACTTGAGTCCTCCAGTTACATCATGCATTGTTCCTGATGTGCTTGATTTATTTCTCTGAGCCAGTGTAATCCTGCCACTGTCTCCTCTGAATTAACCATAGCTGGTTTCTCAACCCAAGCAAATTCACACGGAAACCTCTTTCTCTCTCCTGTGAATGTATGCAAGAATGTGCTGGGTTTTTAATGTAGTCACATTTTAGATTAGAACTCAATGACATAAGCACAAGACACATCATTAACTGGAGGAATCTGTTAATACTCATATCAAAAAATGGGTACAGGACTGTGTCTTGTATTACAGTCACAAAACGATGCATAGTGTTTGCTAACTGCTGTTCACTTCTAAATACTGCATGTTACTCGCTCATTAATTACTGCCACAGTTTGCAGGAATTATTCCATAATTAATTGGCCTCTAAACCACTCTGCTGTATCTCTTTCACATTTGGGAAGCGCTACTCCACATCCTATTTTTCATACAAGTTTTTCATAGGAGCCTTGCTAAGGCTCCTTGAATATGTCATCTTGGCAGATAAAAACATGACTTGGGAACGGCTACAAGAAATGGGAATGGCTACAAGAAATGATATAGTGTGAAAAGTTTTAGAAGCAATGAAATATCACTATTAAATGTAAAATTAATGTGCAATTCCTACATCATGAAATTCTTCCTGCAAACTATGAACCAGGCAATACTGTAAAAAGTTTGAATGCAGACTACTTAATAATTTATGTAGTAATTCAGGAATTGGCTCAAGTCTTAGAAAGACTAATTTATTTGAATCCATTTGAACAATATGACTGACATAAGGGCATAAATAATAACCTATACAAATCCAGCATCCTTCACGAGCATGGATCCCAAAGTAAAGCATTGCTTATGGAAATGAAGCCACTGCTTCGAGCACTTGTGCCAGCTATATTATAAATCCATAGTCTTCCCCACTATCTCTGGTGAGACATTCATGAAATGTAGGGATTCTGTGTCACAGATGAGTTAGAAGGAAGTATCTACAGAGAGATGAAGAGAGAGAGGGGGGCAGGCAGAGATGTAATTACTTATATGGCACACAGCTCTTTATGATCTCTAATGACTGAAAATACTGGGAATGATTTTAAGTCTCATTTTAAAAAGCACCACAAATACTGAGTAGCACAATACTCACTTCACAGGACTCAGTTTTCAGAAACCAATCTCATAGTGCCAGTCCACACAGAACTGAACATGTAGAGCTCTGGGAAAATCTTGACATTTATTTATGTGCTTACATAGGAGAAGAAATCTTCTGAAAATGTAGTCCTAGCTGCAAGGGGTGCAATGCTTTTTGGTAAATTACTACCAATATCTGGATTGGAAAGCAGGCGATCACAGCCTTGGAGTAAATCAGTATTATGCACTGTTAATCCACACCCACTCTCCAGCCAAAACAAATAAAATAAAAGCTCTTAGTGCATTACACTAATGCAAAGCCCAAGATAATACAGGGGATATTCTCCCATGAGCCAGGATGCCTGTTCGGCTGAGGTTGTGAACACTGGTGATGAGGAAAAAATGTTGGGGACAGAAAGGGAGGCAGAATAGGAAAAGTATTCTACAGCCCAGAGGATGGTGTCACCCCATCTGTCACACTACATGTGCCAAAAACTAGTAACTTCTGCCTGCTCTGTGCTGGTAACAACATTCATGATAACCTGCCCATTTCCTGCTCTGGTAAATACTCTCATTCAGTCGAAACAACTAAATGGCATTTCATTTTCTGTACCTCTCTCCCTAAAAATCCTCTGTCCTGAAGCTTTTGAACTGCTCCTCTTTGGCTTTGGTTTGGATATTTGAGGTTCTACTAGACCTCTTTGTATTTATCACCTCTGGTCCCCTATCGCAGTCTGTTTTGTCTGTGCCCTATTCAGAAGGCAAACTCCTTAAGGAGAACAAAATCTTCCTAGGCACAAATCTCTACAGTGCATACTGAGGAAGGTTTCAAAGTACTTCTGTGAAAATGAACTCCCAAGCCATCCCTGCTATGTAGTAGATACAGTCATATTTTTTATTAGAAAAAAATATTCTGATTTATATATTAATTTAAAAAGCAGATGGTGGTTGTGGAGATGGAGGAGATCAGTATTGTGGAGGGTCCATATAGTAGTAATTGAAGATTTATATATTTTGATGTGGTTTGGGTGCCTTGATAAGGGTTAAAGACGAATAGGTGTGTACAAAATGAAATTAAATCATAACCGTAGCTAGCGCGTGGTCTGCTTTTTGGACTCAGAAGGACTAAATGGGTACTGGAACTGAAGGACTGACCTGTAAAAGCAATATTCCAGAATAAAAAGTGATACACATTACACAGTTAAATATGGTCAAAGATTGTACGGTTTCATGTTCAGCTCCTGTAAATACATTAGTGTACTTTGATCTCCAGTGCTGCCAAGCCAGCTTCCGCTTTTGTTAAATCAGATGCTTTTTTTGATGAATCCGCAGTGGATGTGGTGGTTTGTTGAGTATAACACTGAGCTAGAACTACTGAGACAAGCAATTGTGGACCATCTAAGCTGAAGAGCATTAACAATTAAGCTTTGGTGGCAGTATTTGATAAAAGAAAGATACATTACCCTAACTTTGCTGAAAGGACTGCTAACGTTGTGGAGTATTGGACGTGACTCTGAGGAGAGTATGAATGTGAACTCAAACTAAATGAGTAGAATCTGAAGGAAGTTAGTATTGAATTAAATATGAAAATGGTTTAACTGTAGATTTAGCCTGAAAGTTACTTAGAAAGTTTAGCCTGAATTTTTGCATAGTAGCAGAAATGTTACCAGCTATTTGATGAATGTATCATTGCATATGAACATGTTTGATTAGAAAACAGTGGCCAGCCGTGATCCAGAGCACAGGAAAGTACACAGAAATGTACTGAGGAATGCAGAATCAACTGGCTTGTATTAATACTGTGACAGCAAATACAGCTAAGCTATCAAGATAGTAAAAAGGCTTTCTAGCTTTAATACAAATTCCCAAATTGTTTTGGCACTGAACTCAGAATTGCACAGGCAGACATATAGGATGACTCCGAACATCACAGGAAGGCAAATAGCTGCTTTTGCTGAAACACAGAAATGCTAACCTTAGTACTAAATGGAAAAAACATGATTTGGGGCGACATCAGTAAAAAAGCCGAGTGTTGTCAGGTGAGAAAATGAGGTCAAAAAAAAAAGAAATGTACTTTCTTTTAATGTTTAAGGAGGCAGAACCAAAGCTGAGTTTCAAACTGGCAGAAAAAATCGAGTGAGATAAAATGATGCAGGAATCTGACTGAGAATGCAGCTAAATCAAAGAGGTAGGAATTAATGATCTGCCCTGAGGTATAATACACATGGCATGGTTTAGGTGGCCCAACAGAAGCAGCAAATCAAGCTTAGTGAGAGGTTTGGAATCAGGAAAACTGAAAAGGAAAAAAGAATGGATCAATTTATTGCAGAGGGAGAGAAATTTATAATAAATGGTAAGCAAGGTATAATGCAAAGTGAATATGTGGGATTAGCTGCTAGATGTATTGTTTTCTTCTTGAGCAATATGACTGAACATTAATATAGATTCTATATATGGAAAAAGTAGCACAGCTTTGCAAGGAAAGCTTTTTTGTCTTATTAAGATATGGTTCTCAGCCGAGAACTTGAGGTAAAACACTGCAGTTGTCACACCCCCCTTACCAAAAGGATACAGGGGAGACTGAGTTAGACCAGCTGATACACTGTACTTTCCTACCAACACACAAACATCTAAACTAAAACCTTTACCTGTCTAATCATCTGCTATGACTAGTCTAAATGGTACCCCAAACTATGCAATTAACGACGCTAGACCCTCTTTGTCCTTAGTCTGCCATATGTGGATGGCACTCGAGGACAAAAATGAGTTTAGGTTGAATGGGGAAGTAACCCATTCCCTTCACTGATCTATGCTAATGCTGTTAGAGTGTACACAGAGTATAGAGTGTACCATATTCTACTTACCTACCTGACTTCATCTCAAGTGTTTTAGACAATGGTCAGAGTGGAGGAAAACATCAAACAAAAAGCTTTAACTGAGATGAGAGTATGACTGAAGTGAAAATGCAGGTTAAAATTGTTGATGCTTTTTACAAATTATAGCAACTGAATCATCTATTCTCTTTCCTACTACTGCCAAGTCAAACAATGTACAGCCAGAACAGAGAGAAATGTCCTTTTGAGAGAAACAGCATGTGATCATTAATATATACCTTATGTTTTCTGTGCTGTATCAAGCCATGGATCCACTTTCTCCTGGGTCATAACCAGGAGACAGATAGCCTCCTAATGAAATGGAAGCATTATGATATCTAACTTTTATCGCTATTATTGAGCCAGCAGACTTCCCTGCTCACTATGTCTATTTCACAGCCTGCAAGATAAATCCTTTTGGGTAAAAATCACTGGAGGAATTAAGTCGTATTAGAGACATACGTGTATATCCAGATTCCCATGTGTTCCAAGGCTCTTCCTAACAATTTAAAAAACCCTTTAAAAGATATACCCAGTGTACAGAAGTGATCTCCAGAAATTGGTCATTGAGCAGTCTTTATTAGTATCTCTTAAGGCAATTCCTCTTCCAAGATGGAGACTGCAGGAGGTGTTGGAAATTTGGTTGCCTTTGACTTAAATGTGTTTAGACTTTCCAGCAATGCAACTCTTTCCCCGGTACAATACATGTACAGTACTAAACGCTTCTCTTATGAGAGTTCCGACTACATTATCCTTAACAAAGGAAGAAAAGGAGAGAGTTTCAACTCTTTTGCTTGTTTACACCAGATAAAAGGGAAAGAATAAATTCAAGCCACCCTCGATATCCTTTGTCCAGCTGACAGAGATTGCTGGAAACACGGCAGAAACTAGCTGTGAGGGTTCTGTTTTCCCTGTGGCACGGGACAGGCAAGGACAGGGCTTGGAGTGGCAAGGAAAGGAAAAAAGCACAAGTCTGGGGAGGATAGCCTTGGGATGTTTATGAAGACTGCAGGATTCTCTTAATTACATCATTGAATTCTCCAGCACCCCAAATCAGGGTGATCTAAAGCTCTAGGACAGCTTCTCACTCTGGAATACTTGTGATTTTTGTCTTTTTAATTACATTATTGGCAAACTGGATAATCAATTAGAATCGTATAACACAGAGAGGAAACATACAGGCATTTAAGTTGCTCAGAGGCAAGAGGGAGTTCCTAAATATAACTGTAAATGGGAACTTTAAAGTATAATTTTTTTTTTTAATTCAATAAGTGGAAACGTAGCAAAGACAAACTCTTGACTTGTTGACTGACATGTTAATGAATTGTGAAAACCTAAACACTACAGAGAAAACAAACAGTAAACAGAGAAAATTCAATTGAAACAGAGGAAACTGTTAAAATAGAAAAACAATAGTTCTCTGGGGTATTTTCCTGGAACCTGAATGCTTTCTCCAATCAGCATATTTTTCTGCATGTTCCCTCTTTCAATCCCTTTCTCCCTCCTAAATGTTGTGAGTGAGGAATGTGTCAGGGTTGATGGAGAACGCACCATGACTGTACATGAATGGGTTGTGAAACTTCCTGAAGAGCCGACGTACAGACTGGGCTAGAGTACTTGCAATAATTATACATTGCTATTAACATATTTATTCATCTTAGTCACAAGATTTTCTATGAGGGAAATAGTCACAGGTGTTTGATGGAGGAAGAAAGCAAGACTTACATACTAGAAACTCCTGGAAATGGCTCATATGGTCGTTCTCACAACTGGCTCTTCTACAGTGACAGAGTGATCTGATGTGTCTGCTAGACAGAAGGAAGACCAGTGAGTTAAATCATGTCCACCTTTCCCTCCCATGATGGTGTTAATTTTCTTTTGATTTTATTTATAATTGAAGAGTTCATACATACAGACCTAGTAGTAACCAAAGCTACTCTGATTCACCCCATTGTGCATAGTTGCTATGAACATATGACTGTACTACTAATGCCCAGATCTTCTCCAGTCTTGCCCTTTTCATTGCTTCCCACGCTTGGTAATTGTATTGTGTCTTAAATTAAGTCTGCCATAAATCTGATCAGTATTTGAGTTTTGGGCCTTCTCTGGGTCAGTTGTTGAATTGTGCTTTGGAAACCTCCTGTTTTCCCTGCATGTCTTAGGGCATCTGATGCAGGAGCCTTGTTATTGCACACGGATCATTTCGGCACTATGGTTTGGACTCACGTCACCAGTTTTTACCTCCTAACATATAAAATCTGAGTCAAGAGAGATAGGTAAGAATCCTTGAGATGCCATTCAGACTTACCTGTGACCTATACTCTACAGCAGGTTACATTATTGTACGTATGTATAGGCATGTATTCGTTTTGAAGTCTACCCTAGGAAGCAAAAATCATTTGGAAACTTTCAGTGTTCTGTTAGGAAAAATGAATGGGTTTGTTGAGTCGGATCAAAAGCAGAGGAAGGTCAGGTGAACTGACTGTACTAGAGTGATTGTTGTGGGTGCAGTGGCCAAAGAAAGCTATCAGCCAGAGAGAACCATGAACTTAATTCTAGAGGCTTCTATGCATGTGTTTAAGCATGGAGTGCATATATTATCTGTAGACTCATACATCACACTGGAATGAGCAGGATGCAGACAGATATTTGAAGCACAGATTTGATAACAACAGTAATGAAAGATGAATAACCCTAAAATACCTAAATATAAAAGGACATTTGTCATGGCTGCAGCAGGAAGTGAACCACAGGAATGTAGATAGAATTACGCACAGTGATGAATTTAATATGGTAGGAAAACGTGGGAGCTTAGTACCCCTGTCCATATGTGAAAATATACATTCCTTAAAGGTCCATTTCTTCTACAAAGTCTAAAGGACTGATGCGACTCCATTGTTTTACAGTCACAGCATAGCATGAATAGGTAGCTGGAGTGTTCCTGTTTCATTGAACATTCTCTTTTCTCCACAGTTGGCAGCAGATTTGGCAGTGGTGGGTTTTAACAGCTGAGATTCTCCAGACAGGAGAAGGAATGATGTGAGGGAGGAAGAGGGGCAACAAAAAGCTAATTCTGAGGCTGACTTTAACAAAAAAAAAGGCTAAAATGCTCCAGTCATTAAAGTCAAGATATTTAGAAGCATTCCCAGAGGATACCTTTAATTTCTGATTCAGAACCAGAATGTTTTACCATTTAACCTACAAGTTTACACAAGACTTAAATGATTTGCAATAAGAACTCTCTCCAAAAAGACACAACTTGCAGCATGAATTGAATAGTTCATGAAGACATTAATATTTCTGAGGTAAACATATAATTGGTGTTCTCGGTATCTTGCTTTTAAAGATGCAAAATCAATACCTATTTTAGGGAACTATTTATTCACTCATACCAGTATTTTTACAGTAACGTAGACATTTAAGGAATCATAACACTTGCAGAATGTCTAGAAGTACTAAAAGAAAATAATGTATCATTAAACAGCATGATCAATATCTGAGGTTTTTGACAACTGTAAAGCCAACACCCTTTCACAGGCAGCACTATTAAGTAATTTTAATTTTCAGTAATAGTGGGGCTCAGGTTCTCTAATGATCCTGTGAAAATGTCCGCAAAAATATTGAGAGAACATTTATTTTGTGGCAATACTAATCCTAGGTGACAGACAGTGTTCTCAAGGCTTTTTTTCATGACAAAGACAACAATAATACTTCTTCATAAATAGCTGTATAATGACTACAATCTGCAAAATCCAAACTAATTTAAAAAAATCTACATTCAGAGAACACAGTCTTCACTCTTCTTGAAAGATAGTTTCCTTATTATGACTTTTTCCATTTTGATTGAGCCAGATGCCAGCAAATTTCTTTTGGGGTCTATTCTTTAAAAACTGAGAGCAAATTATTGGCAGAAACCAGCAGCAAAATAACAACAGAGTGCAGTTTGCTATAACAAACTTGAGAAATTATTACCAGACCCTTTATGCATCTTTACTTTCTCCATGGTTTTGCCACTGAAGAGCAGTATCATCACTTCCATGCAGATGCCAGGGCACAGCTCCTTACTCGTAGCAGCACTTGGTTTAGCACAGCTGCGATGGGCAGCGTGGATTTACACCATCTCAACAGGCCAACTGGCAGTCCCTGAGACTGGAGAAGGCTGGCACAGCCTCTATATTAATCTTGAATAGCATCATTTTGCCCTCAGGACATCAAATACTGCTGACCTCTCATAAGTCTGACCCACATCTTTGATGAGGGCCAAGAAATACACATCAGTCTTGAATTAGCATTCTTCAGTCTCACAACCGCATTAGAACTGGCATGAACAAAAGCAAGAAGCAATACTTTCCTCTTCCCACCTCCTGGCTTCCTCCTAGGATGGCTGTGGCCATAAAATGAAGATCATGAAAGAGTACGTTTGTATTAATGATTGAGCGTATATTACAGTAATCAGATAATGGCTATATCATCTTTCATTAGAAGTCTCAAGAAACCCATCTTTGCTATGCATAATAAACTAATTTCTTCTAGACACTTTGACAGCATTGTTGATTAAAGTCTTAATGTTCACTTTATAGATATAAGGCCAATTGTTTTTGGGTCAGTTTATTGCTTTGTGTAACAGCAAACATGAATATTAAATGGGCTTGAGAAGTGTTAAGGAAAACTCCACATACCGAGTGATCTCTACCCTAAAGTATTTGCACAGGGGTTTTATATACATACATACATACACGTATATATACCTACATACAGTACAGGTATGAAAGAAATAACCTTGTTACTTGATCCAAATTATCAGCTAAAATATCTCGGACCATTAAGAACCAAGAGCAATAAAATAATAACATTAATTAACAATGGGCATTTCTGTCATCCTGCTTAGGATAATGCTTTTGCAACTTGGAATCAAGCAGATTCAGCAGAGCAGGGATAATAAACAGAATTTCAAGAATGGAGGTGTGTTGGTCCTTGTTCAATTGGTTGATAATATCTCCTGGTCTGCCTATAGCATGTTTTAACAAGATCTCTGTGCTCAGGGCCTTGTTTCTTCTGTTCTGCAGATGCAGTGTAAAGCAGGTATGTCACTGCTCAAGGGGGCTAAAGTTACACCCAGGAAGTGTTGAAGCACTGACTGAAACGTGACCGTCATTCCGAGCACGTAGGAAGGTGTGCAGGGAATCTGCTGGCATGCCAGCGCGTGAGTGAGAGGAGAGAGGGCTTTCTCGGGGGGCCCATCTCAGCAGCACAGCACCGGCTGCCATGATAACAACTCTCTTGCTGGCAGGAGAGAGCAACTTAAAATATTTGTGTGACGGCACATTTGGACAGGACTGCACACGCATGAGAAACAATAGCTATCTTGTTGAAACAAGAAAGTTTGCTCACGTCCCTTGTGGCGCCTTCTGTGTTTTGTTCTGCCCCAGTTTTCCTTTTAAATCCTCACAATACAGTTTATCCACATTTCTTCCAGTCTTACCAGCTTTTTTCTTGTTTGCTTTTTACTGTGTTTATTCTTGTTCTTCCCAAGTCCAGTACCTTACGTTTTGTTGCCATTCTTGGGATTGTAGTGTATTCTTCTGACCACGCATTGGCATCTGGGGTATCATTTCCCTTTCCTAGCATACTCTTTCTGGAACCTCTGTGTCCACAGCTGTAAGTGAATATTGAAAGCACCCATGACCGGGGTAACAGTGATAAAATGATGGAAACTGGTATTATCTAAACCACAGTAATTACCTTTTCTATGAGACAATACCTGCTGCTGAGTGTCCTGACTTACAAAGGAGGTGCTTAGTTGTGGTCATCTAAGTGACAGACACTGTGCTGTCAGCTTCCAGCTGCTTGCAGCATCTTTCAAACCACCTGATGACTGGAGCAGCCAGCTGGCCTCTGCACTCCTATTCTTCTGTGGATACCTCTGAAATTAGAGAAAGAAGCAAGTTCTGGGGACATCGACAGAGGATCAGAAGTACTCCTCTGGGGTCATCCATCAGTCCTACACTATGCAGCATGTGGAGTTCCATTTTTATGCCTTCTGACAGTACAGCCAAGGGCTGATTAACATGACCTCAGGGAACAGTAAGGGAAATGACCATCCACTGCCTGCTGGTGCTTATTGTAAGTCAGAATGATGGCCTATAGAAGGATAGAAGAAAAGTGCTCCTGGCACTGAGACCATCTTTGAGTCATGATTGATTGTCATTCTTCCCAAAGAAGCCTTGACCATAAACAGTAGTAGTGTGTGAAA
Source organism: Myiotriccus ornatus (assembly GCA_036023395.1). Taxonomy (NCBI): domain Eukaryota; kingdom Metazoa; phylum Chordata; class Aves; order Passeriformes; family Tyrannidae; genus Myiotriccus; species Myiotriccus ornatus. The sequence goes on along the minus strand of JAYRBT010000139.1, from coordinate 24,337,834 downwards.
TCAAGTATTTAAAAAACATAAGCATATTCCAGATGAGCCTTAACAGTGAAAATGTGACAACAGAAGAGGTGAGCAAAGCATTAACAAAACAGTATAGTAAGCTACACATGTCTTTTGTGTATATTTAAAGTGTGAGAACTGAGGTGATAACAGAATCTCTGACTATTTCAATGAGAAGGTAACCAAAGCTATACAACATCACAACTACAGAGAAAAGACTTCTCTCTAGAGAAAAAATCTTACTCAAATTTCTCTTCCTATAGAAATTAACTGAAGCAGCTACAATCATTTCCTTTTGTTGTTTTATGAGGTAGTAAAAAAGTTTGCTGTACTTACTGTTTTGGTTTTGGATGCTCTTTCAGACTAATAGAACATGGAATAGCTCGATGTAGCTATCCTGGGCATCCCAGGGCCAAAGTCATGGCTCTGTGGTATGAGCTTGGTTGCTCATTGCTATTATCTACCAGAGGTGTTTGATCACAGTGACATGAAAATCTGGCACAAGATGACTGTCATTCATCTGAAGATGGTGTTAAATTGACAAACTCTGCTTTCTAATTAAGTCTTTACTCTCCCGGATTTATTAAATGTGAAAATGGAACTATCTCATCAAAAACTTACATACAGAGGTAAAGCAAAACCTGTCACTTCCAAGACAAGTACCACAATTCAGAAGGCAGCCAAGCCCGGGGGATAGAAACCTCCAGAATCTTCACAAAGGTCAAAGACTGAAGGGCTTAAAAGCTAGGAGATGCCCAGTTGAGTTTATCCATGCAATTCTTACTCTACCAGCTTGGTACATATGCCTGATCACATACTATTCTCCCTACAGGATTGTTTCCTTACTTAGTCCATGGTCCCTTCTCACCATCAGACTTTTCTTCCTTCTTACAGTTTTCCCAAATCCACACTTCCATATTCCAAAATTTCTACAGGTTCTCTCTGTGATACCTATGTACTTCTCAAGCATCAACAAGTCTGTCCCCATATTCTACAAATGGGATCATCTGTGTTTCAATAATTCAACAAGAAAGATCACTAAGTTTGAATGCTCTGTAACTGATGTGGACCTTTTGCTATTGTCAGATCACTTAGCAGTTCCAATACAGGGAATGTGTTTACTGAGGGGATCTTTTTCAAAGATCGTCCAAAAAGAGACACTTCAGAGAATTTTTCCCTCTTGCACTTCTAACAATTCCTGTGTATGAACCATGATTTCTTTTTTGTAGCTCAGAAATCTGTGCGATTTGGCCGAATGAAGTACGTTCACAATGATCAAATTTTAAACTTTTTGCTTCTGAATGCAAAGGCATTACAGCTCCTTAGAAAAGTAGTTCTTAAATAGTTATTATTTTAGCACAGAAAATGTGTTAGTTAAGAATGAAGTCTGGAAACCAGCTGAATGGTTTTAGAGACTGCATACCTCTCAAACAGGGAACTTTTAGTTCAAAGAGGTGAAACTTGACAAATTGAGAAGTATCTGAAAATAGGGCCCAAAAGGAAAGAAAAACTGTCAGCCATCCTGAACTAGCTGCAATGACTCAAACCTTTCTCACAGGATTTTTGGGACATGCAAGCCCTGAAAGAACAAATACACTTTTTGAGTAGCTGCCCCAGAGGAGTGTTGGTACAATGTCATTTGACAAAAACAGAATACAGCCTTAGCACTGAGGAGCCCAAAAGCTGATTAGGTGAACAAGCCCATGCTTACTGTCTACTGGCCAGGGAGTGCTTATTCTAAACCCCCTTGATAGCTGCTGGCATGACATCTCTGGCTTGACTTTTAGATTCATACAGCATTCACAGGGTAAAAGCCACTCCAGCCCCCCTCAATGAAGGGTAGTTTTTAAGAACCATAGAGAAACGAATCTGTGGCGCCAACGTGTGGACTGTCAGTCATAGAGGAGAGACACCTGGAGATGCTGAGGTGGTCTAAACAAACCCAGGTGGTTTTAGTAGCCAGCTCTTTGGACCCAGGTTTCAGAACTCCCCTTCTTTGTCCTGTCAGGATCCCAATATCAACAGTATGAGGATCACTGTGGGTTTTGTTTCTCCTGGGAACTGCTGTTTCTCATCTGGCAGCATCCTATCAAATGTAGAGCTGCAACGTTTACTTGCATCAGTGACGGATCGAGCCCTCTGGGAGTTGGCGTAATTGGAGATCAGCAATCTGGAATCCTGCCTAGGAAGCATCAGGAAAGTGGCTGTACCTGACATAGAACCAAACCAGATTCCCAGTGATGGGAATGTTTAAGCTGTGATAACTTTAAAAAAAATCCCTCTGCTACATAATTTAAGTAAATATTTGTAGGTGTCTATAGTAGGGGTAATTGCTGCATTTCCTTTCAAACAAAAGCAAGGAGTGCAGTTTTCAGCAATGTGAAAGAGAGGCATTCTAATGGATGGGTTTATCCTGATTTTTGCTGGCAGATAGTGCTTTTCAGCACTTCTTGGGTGTCTTTTCTTGCAGCACACAAAAACTAGTTTGTGCCTGGACTTTGCCTTTACTGATGCGAGAACTCCACAGTAGCTGACAAATAGCAAGGCATCCCCCTTCATCAGAGAGCTGGGATGGGCTCCATGTATGGAAAGCAGCAGGGGTTAGGTATGAGGGAGTGAACAGGAGGCGTCTGGCCACAACCATGAGGAGGAGGAATGGTACGTACATGTCAGCAGAAAGGTGACCATCTACAAAGGAAGGAAGGAGGGTGCCTAGCACTGCTGGAAGTCACAGAGATGAACTGCAGCTCAGAGGGGCTGGGTTTGGTATCATGACAGTGCAAACAGACAGCTTTCAGGTTAGGTTGAAGCCCAGGTCTCAGAGAATCCATTAAATAATTTGTAGCTCAAAGGATGTCGAAGAGTTATGAGGGATTACAGGCAACAGGGTGCAGGTGTGCCTTTATTGCTGTGGATGGTGTACAAGACATTTCTGTATGTTTTCATGTGTTTCTTGCACCAGTGAAATAAAAAAGAAGTTGGTTTGGGAATTTTGAGAAAACTTCTGCATCTGTTCTTCAATTTACCCCCGTCTCAGAAGAGAAGGTACACCTGTACCTTTTTCCACTCTTACAGTCCTCCTTGGCTCCCAGGCTCAGGGCAGAATGCAGAATAAAACAGATTTTTATCTGAAAACAAAAGATAAACACATACACACAAACAAACAAACAAAACCCCCAAACAATAACCACCCTCAGCCAACCAACCAACTAAACCCCCCCAAACTCTACTAAGCAAAAAGATTTTAGAGAAAATCCATCTGAATTGGATTCCACAATTCTTCCCCAACACCAAAGAAGTGTACAAGTTTCCAGGCTGAAGCAGAAAGATTATATATAGCACTGCAATTTAATTCACATGACAATTAAAAAATACATGAAATGGTCTTCCGTATGCATGAGAAAAGATTATCAGAGTTTTCCCCTTTTCCTCTTTTAGCTTATTAAAAATGTAACTCCTTCAAGAGTAATAAATTAACTCGGAAAGGATTACTTAAGTGAGACACAGGTTGTGATTAAAGGAAGTTTGGAGTTCAGGAGAAGTCTGTGTTTGAAAAACGTCCTCAGTGTTTGGAGCATTGCATATGGCTTTTGACAACTAATTTGGGAGAAAAGTGGTAGGGAATGAACCTCAACAGAAAAAGCTCTTGTTTTTTGTCACTTTGTGACATTACTGAAACACTGTTTCCCCTCATTTGTATTCTCCCTCCCAGCTCCCCCCAATAAGTTTGTTTTAAAATGTATCAAAACAGAAAAGACTTTGAAAAAGGCAGCAGACCTGTCATAAAGGATGACGCTAGGTAGTCGGGAGGTTACACTTTATTATGTAAATCCATGTTTGGGGGTATTTTAAAATGCATATCATGTGGTTAGAAGCAGCTAATTAGTTTGATAAACTGTACTGGTTCCAAATAAAGCGCACCAATCCATAACATAAATGCCAGGAGCGCAAGTTCTTGCAGCTTTGCAACCTATCTGATTGACCATAACTGTCCCTCTCCTGTACCAGTCAGTGTCACTTGTTGGAGTGCTCGTCCTTGCAAAATTCCACTGCTCAAATCCATCTCGTCTTGCTGCTCCTGGGAAAATGTTCCTGCAGCGCTTTCCCATGGGTAATTCCCTAGCGCTGAGCACCCCAAGCTTGAATTCAGATTGGAGCAGGAGGAAATAAAACTTCAGTCTGCGCATAAATCCTTCACTTACATATAAAGCCAGTGAAACGGTACAGTTTTCCCTTCCTCTTCTGTAATTTACAAATGGCTAAAATGATTTTCCTGGCAGAATCATCCATTTCTTAACTGCTTAGTGCCCACACTGGCAGCACCCAGCTGCAGCAATGGCTCCGTAAATGCCATCGCTCGCTCCAAGAGGAGCTGGATGAAGAACTTGCGACGCATAATTTATTTGGTGAATATAGGCCACTTTTTGTGCTTCCAAGAACTCTGGGGAAGGCAGGTGGGCTTGGTTGTTTGGGGTTTTTTTTTAATAGTTTGCTGAAATTCTTAAAGGACCTGCTGTGTGTTTGCATGCAATCTCTGTATATCAGTTGCTTGTTGAGAAAAGGGTTTTAACGTTGGCAGTTCAGGTGCGGGGTATGCGTGGCCTTCCCAGACAGGGGCCATGCACCTCCTGGGCTCCGGCACAAGCAAAGGGCAAGTGTGGGGAAGGCGCTTCCAGTGAGTGCCGAGACACCTGTGTAACATCTACGGTTCAGCTAGCTCCCATTCGCCTAAAAACGCCTGAAATCTGCAGCACCTCACGCGCCCGAAATAAAAAGCTAACAGCGTGCGTGGGGGTGGTAGTCATTACAGACACGCAAACGCTCGTGAAAAACGCCACGCTGACCGGGGCACCGGCCTCCCTCTCTCGCCTGCCGGGCCGGGCCGGGAGGGGCTGAACTCCCCCCAGCTCCCCTGCGCAAACTTCCCGTGGCACAAACTTTGCCGGCAGTTCCCCGCCCGCCCGCCGGGAGGGTGACAGGGCGCAGCGCGGCGGGGCACGCCCTGCCCTTCGCCGCCGCCGCCCCCTCCCCTCCCTCCTCTCCTCTCCGCTCCGCTCCCCTCCCCTCCCCTCTGCGGCGCTCGGCGGCCCCGCC
>JAYRBT010000139.1:24315149-24327923 GCA_036023395.1 Myiotriccus ornatus | reverse complement strand
GGTTTCTGTTTCTTAAATTTTTTTTTTCTTTCTCTCTTTTTTTTTCTTTTTTTTTTTTTTTTTAAGTTAAAGGCAATAATGACGGTTGGGGGAGGTTTGTAGGGACGGGGAGGTGGGAAAGTTTTAGCAGAACGCCCGGCTCTCGCAGTCAGAAGTTCAGGGGAAAGCGATGGCGAGTTCATCTCCAGGTTGGCTGGTAGCAGTTTGTCCCAGACAGACAACTGGCCGTAGAGCCTGGTAGTCGGTGAAACGTGCCCAAGTGATCTCTTTGGCAATGTCTTTTACAACATAACCTGTTCGTGGTGTATTAAAGACAATGGAAGAATAGCACAGGTATGACTGAACTGATTTCTGACTGAACTGTATGTACGGTTATTTTTACGGTGTGTCCTCGGAACTGACAATGTATTGTGCTCCCCAAAGCTGTAACAACAGGTTTTCAGGTTTGCTAGACGTAGGAGAGACAGGCAGATCTCATGTCGCAGACATTTCGGTTAATGTATCGGGTATGACAGACAATGGGAACCAGAATACCCATCGGTGAGGAAAACGGCAATTGGATGGTATGGTTAGGGGGAGGAAACAAGTGAGAGAAAAGACTAGTAATCGCACTTAATCCCTTGTCATTATTAAAATTATAGTGTTGCTTGTTAGATGCACATATCAGATGCATTTGAAGGTGTTGAAGATGATGGATTTAGTACAGAGGAGTAGTGTATGCCAGGTGACACCAAGATTGTGGTCAGAGAAATCAGAAACTAAGTGAGAAATTGCAACTTCCTTCTGTGTGTGCGTGTGTGTACATGTGTGTGTATGCCCGTGTATGTTTGCAGAGCAGTTTATTCCCTTGCTCATTTCTTGCAGGAGTTCTCTCCAGGAAGAGGTGGGATGAGGGATTCCAGGGAAAATGCAACACTAAGAGCCAATTAATTTATTCTGTGTTAAATAAATGGAGATAATGGTGTTGATATTGACACTGCCATGGGACAAAAGCAGCATTTGGGGGTTTAACTGACATTCGGCTGATACCATTAACTCTTTCCTAACCAGCTTCATCAAAACAACTAATTAATTCATTTTTGCAAGAGTGAACTGTCCTTGCTTAAAGTTTGATTCATAGCTCTCCCTCCTTTTAGCTCTTTTTTTGTGAATGTATGGTGACCCAGCATTGTTAATGCAAAAACCAGGATGGACTTCCCAGGGGATAGAAACTAGATTGGGTTTCCAACTCTTGTTTTCCTCAATAACATGCCTTTGTTGTTTTTGTGGCAAGTTTGCAACAGAGATACTCAGTGCCCCACTCTGTTAATGAGGGATTATAATGCTGAGTACAGCCTAAAAGAGACTTCTCTGAGTCAGAGGCATGGAGAATCCTCCCCACACCACCCAGCACTGGGGTGCCTTTGTGTGCCAGGTTCCCTCATTAGGCTTGCAAACCAAGATGCTGCTGGGATTTAATGTTTGTGATAAATGATAGGTTCTGATGGCTTATCGATTTGTGCAGAAAGTGAGCTATCTCTGGAACAAATTTGTACGTTATCAGATCTTCCTATGGGTTTGTGTGCATCTCTGAGCACACTTCCAGAACTTCCTCACTCCTGACAAAGGTGTTAGCGTAAAAACTTTTCAGGCGTGTTATGAGAATGCCGCCTGTTAAAATTGTTTAACCACTGTGACTAGTAAAGCCTGTGGTTTAATTAGGCACTTGTGTGCTCTCATAACCACCTGCCTTCATTTCTTTTCTTCATTCTCTCTCTCTCCCCCACTCACTCTCTCCTGTTTGTGCTCCGTCAGATACATAAACACAAAAGCTCCTCTGCTGCTGTACTGTGACTCGAAGGAAACAGGTTTCTCTTTCCAGCTATGGAGATGTCAGTAAGGCATCACTTCTCTGCAGGTCATGGCCCATCACGAAGTTTTGTCATGGGATGTGGCTGATTTCTTTACAGAAATGTGGTTTGTCAGTAGGAGAGGAAGAGTAACTTTCTTCTATGGTTGTTTTCCTTACATCTTCATTCTGCACGAGTGCAGCAGCAGTGCTCTGGCAGGAGCCACCAGCCACCAGCTGGAAGGGTGTCAGAGAGTAACAGGGCCTACATGAGGGCACTGCAGCAGCAGTGTTGGTGTCGAGGGGCAGGCAGGAGCAGCCTCTCTGCAGAGTGAGCCTCTGGAGTGACTCCTTTGGCCTGTGCTCCTGGGGAAGCCCTCACTCTGCCTGTGTGATCTCCTGGCACCTCGGTAGGCACAGTCCCATGGAAATGCATTAAGGATTGAGGGGCTCACATTCCACTACACACTTGTAAGACACACTTGCAAATTGTGCTCGACAGTGGCTGCAAGTTGCAGGGGTGATTTGAGGCAAGGGGTGGAACCATGTTTAAAAACAAAATAAGTGAAACATGAGAATAATACCAATAAACAGTAAACTGGCTGATCCCATGAAAACCATTTCTCTCCTTTTCCTTCTTCTACTGGTGCAATGAAGGCATAGGCTATAACTCTCAAAGTTAGTACATGGAGTTGAAGACAGATTCACGTGAATGCTTTCTAGTCCCTGACCCGCACATTTTTAATGGAATGCTTCTCACCCAGCATTTTTTTTTTAAACACTTGAATTACTTTTTCCTACTTTTCTTGTACTATTTTCACATTAAAAGTGTCCCAATGCTCTAGTATTTTTCATAGAATGTTATTACTAGGAAATTTTATGTACGGCAATAATAAATCTATAAAAATAAGATTGACGTCACGTTGCACGCTGCCTACTTGTGTATGTATATTCTGTGTTCATTCAGATTTACAGTCGGTTTAAAGAGACATAATCTTTATTTACCCGTAGAGACTACTTATTTTCCTCTGATTGGTGTACGTGTCTATAACTTCTGCTGCAGGTTATGAAGATTAGGAGCCTGATGATAGTTTACATTCCCCTCTCTTTGAAGTGAACCACCTTCATTCAGTGTATGAATCTCATTTGCCCTACTCCTCATTTTCATTAGCATGGCAACAAATTCAGGCAGAGAGGCTGACTTGCATTGGAGGGGCTGAAGGGTCCTGCCCAAATGTGAACTATCATCTGTTTAGGCATCATAGCTGGTACCACTTGCTTTCTTCGTAACAGCCCAGCTAATTGATACATGCGCTCTTAAAGTGAATGTTTGCATACCAACCTGATACAGTCGATACCAGCCTCCGAATCCGAGGCACCTCGCTGAGTTGCATTTCAAGCCAGCGGGAGTTTGAGATGGCCTTCTCCAGGGATAGGTTGTGATGATTGATTTCAGCAGGAACGGCGTCTGATCCTGAAAATCTTAACACCATATGGCATTGCCACGGGGGAGAGAGGCTGCGCTGGCAACCTCCGAACTTGCGCTTCGTGTTGTGGTAGCGCATGTGAGCACGTTAAGGGAAGACTGCTGAGCTCTGTGGATAGGGGTCAATTAGTAGGGGCCTCAGAGGAAGCAATTTCCCTGCCGTCTATCTAGCTTTAAATTACATGCACGAGTTAAGTGACAGCATGATGGAATTGAGTGGTGTGAGGGGGAACTGTAAAGTCTGATAAGGTGCAGGGGGCTAACACGATCCAACTGGCTAACTGGAAGGCAGAAAGAAAGGCCACCTTGTAGCCTGCGTTGCCGTTCATCACTTAACATCAGCAGTGTTGCTGTATGACAGTCCGTCTCTCCTGCCTGCCGCTGCCTTGTAGCCCTCCTTCTGGCCGAGTGTCCCCGTGTCCATGTGTTAAACACTGTGCAGAAGAGCAAAAAAGCAGTCCTTGTTCCTGGGGATTTACAGCTGGAGCAAGAACCACAACCTGTCCTGAGCGCAGTTCATGCTGAAACTGGCTGCAAAGCCCTGACTGACCCTGAGTCCTGTCTTTCCCCCTCTTTCTTTCTTGTTCATGCCCTTTATACTCTTCCAAGGGTGCTCTTGTCTTTCTGTTTCCAGGCCTGAGGCTGCAGGGAGTGTGCCTGGCACTGGAACTGGTTGCTAGCACCATATGAGAGCCCTTGCTGGGTGACTGTGATACTCTTGCTTGGCGCTTCCAACACGGTGCATAATCCTGCCATGATGGTGTGGGCAGGGAGGGGGGGAAGTGAGAGGCAGAGCAAGATCTGACCTTTGTTGAGTGCTTTGTGATGGTTTTTTGTCACTTTCATTCAGATACTGCGTGTCTAGGTTAAACATATACTCAGTGATGAATTTTCCTTTTGATCTCTGGAGGTTCTTGGGGACGCAGGGCCTCCTACTGCCACCTCCAGCAGAGACCAGAGCAGGTGCAAGTGTCTTTTCTCACTGGTGCCTGCTCTCTGCTGCTCGGAAATCTCGTTGAAGCTAATTGACCTTATGTCTTAGGATCGTATCTTGCAAGGCAGGAGTGCACTGCGGTTGTTGGGAGACATGGGGTGGAGGAAGATGTTTAGAGCTCAGAGGAGTCGAGCTTTTGGTCTCCTTCCAGTTCTGGCAAACCACTGAGTGCTAGTGATTTCCTCTGAAATGGAGTTGGATGTTGTCTGGTTTACCATTTCATATGTTCTTGCTTCCCTTTCCTCCTGGGATACTTGCAAAGCAGAGGAAGTGCCCACACCCCATGACAGTACCATTCAATTTAGAACATGAACTGCTGCTTGATATGGTATAGTTTGTTAAAGGGGGGCAAAAATTAAATCTCTCCTGCCTAAGGAAATCTCTCAGTGGTGGGATTTGGTACTGAACTGAACAGAATGTCAAGGAATTCTGCAAAATTGTAGGCCAGTCAAGGACTTCACAGTCTCTTTGTAGAGATACGGGTTTCTACTTGCACTGGAAACACTGGTTTCTACTTGAACTGGTGAAATTGTCCGTATGGTAAGAGAGATTAACTGGTTATGGGGGTTCTGCATTTTGATTGCACTGAATAGTTCTTTGCACATTTTTCAAAGTGCTAGCATAGGTTATGCAATTGGGGTGTCGGGATTCTGTGCCAGACGCTGGGTTTCAGTGTCATGACTGATTGGTTATTCTGGTTTTTTAAGATGACATAATGAAATCTTTTTGTATTGTTTAGGCTGGGCAAGCTGCATGTGCCATGAGAAAGATGATGAATGAGGGCAGTTTGGGCATTTTTTTTGAGCAGTAATTAGCATAATAAGTTTAATTTATTTTTTTTTTCTCTCCCCTCCCCCCTCAACCATCTGGGTCACTTTGAACTAGGTATTTCAGTTAGAGGTACATAGAACCATCATGACTTGGAGTCCTATGGCAACTACAGGATGTTTGGAAAGTCTTTCCAATTCTGTGTTTCTAAAAAATGCAGACTATACACATCATGCCTCATTCATATAGGGAGACTCATTTAAGCTGGTAGATATGTGAATGCCATGTTATACATACCGTTATTTAGGAGTGGTTAACAGTAAGGAGCAGTTTCAATTTTTGTCTGCCTGTTCATGTATGTTCATATTATTGGGTTTTGGGTACACTTTCCATGCAATTTTATTTGATAAGTGCGCACTTAACACCTTTACTGAAGTTAGGGAAGACATTGCTTACTTGGAGAATGAATTAGGATGTCAGAAAGCAATCCCTTTGTACTGAGGAAAGAAAAGGGACAGAAACTTTTTTTGGTCAGAAACCAACATCCTGGTGCTGTGCTTTTAGTTTTAAAATAAATGTATCTTAGAGAGTTAAACAAAAGGTTTGATACATGGCAATGACTGAGAACAGGTTCTCTCCAGATATCCTAAAAATTTATATTGTTAAAAAGAAAACTAGTAGTCTTCCAGCTCTTAACATGAATATATTTTAAGGGTTAGGCTTGGTGAAGTAATTCTAAGCAGGCAAACCTAGAATATACACTTTAAAGACTCATCAAATATTGCATAGTCCTTTTGATTGCTGGTTGCAATGAGAAATGACTGTCGATTGCAGAGGGAAAGGCTTTAAGGTTAGCTTTTTGGATGTACCCAAGTGAGTTAGGAGCAAAAAGAAAGTAACTCATGTCACTGTAAAAAAGGCCCTAGGACTTGGCCTTGGTTGATAACAATTCCCAAGTCACTGACTACATGCTTAAAAATTGGCAGCAGACACCACGACTTCTGAGGAGCACCACCATCCAGAGAAAGTGCTTCTCTGCTTCTGTAGTGTCTGTATTTTTGATAGCTCATCTACTTGAGTGATCGTACTGAACCACAATGTCTTGAAGCATGCGGCTTCATTTGACACTCCTTTTGCTGTTTGGGAGCCCATACTGCTGTGTCTGTCTTCTTTTGGGTACCTTTATTGTTTTCCAGTCGTATCTTGTTCAGTCACATGCAAACACCTGTCCTGAAATTGAATTACTCTGTAGTGTAATCTGAAGTCATCCCCATTTCAGCATCCTGCGCTTTCTGTTGTGTGTTGAGTTATGTTGCACCATACTTTAGATGCGACAGCCATTTAATAATGTTGAAGCCTTAGCTCTGCAGGGGCTAAAAAGATCCCAGCAGGCTTGTTAACTTCTACTCTCAGACATTATGGGAAATATTTTCTCCTCCCTGGAACTCCTAGGCATCCTCTTAATTAACACTATAAAAATACATAGCCAGGTATGCGCAAAGCCTGTTTTAATTTTTCTGCAGTTTTCCAGAGTTTCTCCGTTCCTTCTTATTTAACCAGACACTCTGGTGCCAAGTGAGTTATGAGAACATAAAAGGAATAAAAGCAGCCTGGGTCATGCTGGATACTGAGTTCTTGTCAGGCAGCATACTCATCAAGTGTCTTCTCCTTACTCACCATAGGGTCTTATTATTTCCCCTGCTTTAGTCAGTATTTTCCTTTATCTCAGTCTTGGAAGTGTTGGGCATTTGAAAACTTAGCACCTCTCCTGTCTCAGGAGAGGATTCCTTTTCTGTTCCACACCGATGTGGTCATAGTGTCTGTTGTACTTTTATATAGGATCCCCACTAGCTGGTATCAGACCTCATTTGACTAGGAGTTATTTGTACAGAGATGAGAGAGGTTATGCAGTGGTTTAGGAAATGGAGAAGCAGTAATAAAATTTAAGGTGGAAGGAGGAACTTAATAAATACTGGAAAACGGTGGGGAATCCAAGGGAATTCAGAATGGATATCACTTAAGATAAGTGAATAGTATCAGTCAAACAAAGGATTTTGGTTTTAGAGTGAACAAAAGAGGAGAAAAATATATTTGGAAGGGTTGTGGGTATGACCCACATGGGAGAGGACTCGATGACACCATCTCAGTAATGATGTAAAACCTGCTCTCTCTAAATCACCAGTTCATCTGAGCTCTGGGATGTGGTGATACGGTTGGCTGGTTGCTTGGAAGCTGATGTAAAGTAAATTGGAGGTCAAAGTCCAGTGGAGGTGACAGTGTCATGAAAATAATTACTGAGATGTGTCTTAATTGTCATCCCTGAAAATTTCAGAAGACACCTGAGAATGAATGGGGTTCAGAACCAATTACAATCTTTTAACATTTTCCTTGTCAATCAGGAATTGTGGTGACCTGCTGTATAAGAGTTTGTGTTGCTAGTCCTCTTACTGCATCCAATCAGACAATACATGGTGCTCACCTGGATGTTTGGCTGCAAGAGTGCCAACCTGGCACCTGTGATGAGTCTTAGGTATTGGCTGATTATGCTCCCTCAGCCCAGATTCCAAGTGCTGCGTTTGAGCGAATGTGTTTCTGTATTTCTTTTTTCCCCACACCTTTTTTTTTTTTTGCAAGCTTTGCAGAAAAAGAAACAAGCAAGCAGAGACCAAGCATTTAATGGATATATTTTTTACTGGCTCTTTTATCAACAGCATATGAAAAATCCCAAAGGACAGAAGCAGTTAGCTAACCAATGAGGCATCATAGCCGATTTTAGGTTCCGTGCAGGAGAAAAAGATACTGAAGCCCCGGCAGCTCTAGGGGAAAGAGATTTAAATTTAGGTTTAGTACTAACAAACGTGCCTCCCCTCTGCTTGGAGACCAGTCTGTAAGAGATTACTGTACCCCAGGGCAGCAGTTTGGAGGATGATAGAGATGTCAGCCTGTGAGTGCAAAGACTTGTACCACTGGATGATGAACCAGCAGGGATTTCTCATTAATGGAATGAATGTTAACAAGAATAATTCTGTTTTGTGAGCTGGTGTGTGTGTGTGTGTGAACGATAAATGATAGGGACTGATGGATGGTCTTCATAGAGATTTGATTAGGGAGAAGGTGAATGGCAGTGTGTGTGTGAGAGAGAGGGGGAGGTGTATGCACGTGGTACATCCATTGCAAGAGGCAGGCACACTTCTAGTTGATAGTGTCTGACAGAGAAGTCAGCAGAAGTAACCAGGCAGGTCCTAGGCAAAAGCAGAAGCTGAGCACTGGTGTGGTATTTCACTTTGACTGTCTTTTGCATTGTAGGATCTTGGTTTTTGTGTTGCATGGTGGTAACAAACCTCTGCCCAAGAATTTCTCTATAAAACTTTTCTCAGTAACAGAGCTTCTGTTTTATGCTAATAAAACATTTGACTATTTGATACTAATTCCCACAGTCAGTATGGGAGCACTGAGTGACAGCTTTTTTGACCTGGTTAGCATCAGTTTTGGCTCTGAAGTAACATTGTTAAAGCTTGTATGAGCCCTTTCCTGAAAAAGCAGGAGACAGGCCAGACCTACTAGTTGAGAGGCCAGGCAGGCAGAACCAACAGAAACAATCCCTCATTCTTCCTGAGGCCTTCCTATGCTGTTGGAATGCAAATAATAAATTAAGCAAAATAGTCGCATAAGCCGAGTAGGCACTCTAGCAGACTTAGCGGGTCCACCCTCAGGTACAGGGATAGCTGAAAAAACTGAAGGAACTGCATGAACTGCTCGAGAGGGATGTAGAAATAGGGAAAGAAATGTAAATCCCTTTGCAAGTGAGATGTGGGAGGCTCCTAAACTGAAAAGCCAAACCTCTGATAACTTCCCCGCTGCCTTTGCCAGAAAGCCATTAGGATTCCCTGCCTGAGGCCGGAGCGTGGCCAGCTGGAACTCAGCTGCAGGGTAGCAGACGGCGGGAGGAGTTCCCGACCCCGGCTTGCCCGCCGCTGCCAGCCCTGCGTGCAGGATGCCAGGCACGGGGAAGCCGGCGGCCAAGCCGGCTGCCTCCCGTGGGAGCGAGCGGGGCGGCAGAGGTGGAGACTTGGCTCCGTCCCTCGGCTTGCTGGCCAGAAGAGCTGCACTGGCACAAGGGTGGGAGTGTGCTGGAAGGCGACCGCATCCAGTTACTCCCAGCCTGGGAACGAAGGGGGAGAGGAGGTGTGTTCCTTTCTAGGGCTCTACCTCCATCCTGGGGCAGACGCTTCTGCCTGCCAGCCTCGATGCGTTGTTGGGATGCTTAGCAACTGGAGCTGACTCCTGGGGATGTTAAGGATGGTGGAGCAGAGCGTGAGAGCTGCTCTGCTGAAAGATGGTGTAGTTGCTCGTAGCTTTAGATGCTCGCTGGCATGGAGAGGGGTTCGTCACTAACATTTCCTGGGACTGAGCTGGTTTTTTTTGACAGCATTAGTCTGGATTCCTTATGACTTCTGATCTGTGTTTGCCATCTGTTTTCCCCAATGGCATTATGCATTTTTTCAGATCAAAAACCCATTCCCCAAAATTTAATCTCATCTATAAAGTGAAAAAAAAATTAATATATAAAATAAACTGTGGTGTGTAGTGAATGTAAATGAGGGACACCTTTGCTCCTTCTTTCTCCTGTGGAGAAACACATTACTTCTCTGACTAATCCTATTGATTTGGCCTGCTGCTGAGTCCAAGTGGCAGCATCCGGCCATACAGTGTCGGGTCTCTGTGGCCATTGGCACAAATCCTTTATTCCCCAGCCGACTCCACTGAAATTTCATGAGGTTACCTCTGAGCGAGCTATTCCAGAGGAGCCAGGTTTTCAAACCGTGACCCTGACTTAGGAGTACATTTTTTAAATTTCTATTTGCAATGTCCCATGGCAAAGGTTTACTTTTCCCTCAGTGGAGCTGGCGGCAGAGAAAGTCAAATGAGTTTCCTAATCTGGTGTGTTCTAAATCTGGTTTGTTTCAAATACAGCCTGAGAGATACGCACCACAAGTGGAAAAATAACTGCCAGCACGCAGATGCATTTCCTCTTGGAGCAAATAAAGCTGACTTTTAAAATAAATGTTAAATCTCATCCTTGGTACGAAGGGAGACAGGCCTGTAGCTCAGGTATGGGGAGAGATATTTTAAGGTGGGCTGTGGAATACAACTCACCACCAAGCTTCCGACCCGGCGTACGTGTCCCTTTTTATCTACTAAGTCCAGTAATAAGCTTGTTATTAGAGGACATCTGTTACTGCCTGATAACACGTACAGCGAGCAGGAGCGCTGTGTTGGTGGGCAGCCAGGGATTTTGGCAGCTGCGGGGAGCAGCAGCTTCGTGGACTGTTTCACACCTCGTCCAGAGCTGGGGCAGCACATCCCTCCCATGGGCCTGTGGCTGGCGGGGGAGGATGCCAGGAGTTCGAGGTGAGGGCTGTTCCTGCGTGGAGCTCTCCTGTGCCAGCTGGTGTGCACATGTGGCAGAGCCCAGACGCGTGCAGGAGCAGTGCCTCAGCCACTCATCCTCCCGCAGCCGCAACTGGCCCCCTTAGTGTCAGGTCACCGCGGTGGGTCTCCTGGCACTGCTCCAGGACAGGGAGCGGAGCAGCTGGCAGAAGCGTGCCACGCGCCGGGTTCTGCCTTTTCCTTCTGCATCTCCACGAGATGCAGTTCACACACCGGTTTCTTGCCCCCAAGCCTCCTTGCCTGAAGAAAAACATTCAGGGAGACTGTGTGAGCTGAATCTGAGCAGCAGGAGGTTTTCCCCAAAGTCATTGCTGTAGGTAATGTATATTTATGAGTGGAATAAAGTGGGCTGCAGATACTTTGAAAGGCTGCTTTCCTCTTGGGGTGGCTTAGTATTTGGGCAAGTAGGGAGTGGAGATTCTGTCCAAACTGCATTCACCAGTGGCAGAGCAGCATGGTGCAGGACAGATGGAAACTTCCACCCACCTTCCTGTGGGTCAGGAGATGCTGGTATTCTGAGTTTCAGGAGACTGGATCCTTACAGTACCTAGAGGGGGCCTACAAGAAAGCTGGAAAAAGACTTTTTACAGGGGCATGTAGTGATACGAAAGGAGGAAGGGCTTGAAATTGAAAAAAGGTAGGTTTAGATTATATATTAGGGAGAAATGCCTTATAGTGAGGATGGTGAGGCACTGGAACAGGCTGCCCAGAGAAGTTGTGGATGCCTCATCTCTGGAAGTATTCAAGGCCAGGTAGGATGGGGCTCTGACCAACCTGATCTAGTGAAAGGTGTCCTTGCCCATGGAAGTGGGGGTTGAACTAGATGATCTTTAATGTCCCTTCGAACCCAAGCCATTCTATGATTTTGTGGTGCTCTGCAGGTCAGGAGATCGCATCGCTCTGCTGGGCTGTAGCACGTCACAGTGTGACACACAACTCCATCCCAGCAACGAGGCTGGGTCTGTACCACCACGTGTGCCTGACAGCCCGGCACTTGTCTGGGAAAAGGTTTTTCCAGAGAGGGAAACTGGGGATGGAAAGTGAGTTTTGAAATTGCACCAGACTCTGCACTGTTTACGTATGGACAATGCATGATTCCAGGGTGTCTGACTGACACATAAATTAGCTTGTGGCACTGGAAATAGAAGGTGTGACATGGAGGAAAGGCCAGTTTGCCTTCTTGCTGGTGGTCACATGAGTTCTGTGGGACTGACTAGGTGCATAGCCTGAATTTGCACAATGTAAGGAAAACATACAGGCACTGGTTTACGGCCAGTGGTGGTCAGTGTTTGCTGGGCTGGGCTGCTGATTGATCCAAATGGCTTTTCAGGCAGGGGCCAGGACTTCCCAGCTGAACATTTTTGGCCACCATGGAGCACCCTATTTCTCTATGTCTGATCATGTATCTCTATATATACGTACATGGGTATATTGAGATATACATAGACACATATATCTGTGTAACTTAGTGGGCCAAACTCTCCTCTCGTGGAAGGCATTTCACGGAGGGATTGTCCTCCAGCTTGAGAAGCTTATGTGCAGTTCTCTGCAGATCTTGGGAAGGTCAGTTTTCCCTATGTTGCCAGAACCAGTCTCTCTGCTTTGAGAAATCCACTGATTACATTTTATTTGCCCTGTGAATTTGAGATTTATTAAGGTGCTGTCTATTTCTGTGGTTGTCTAGGTCTCTGTAAAGACCGCCAGGTAGCCCAAATCTTGTTGAATGTACCTCAGCTGTAATATACTTCCCAAGGGGCCTCTTTTGAGCTGGATTGTTTCAGCCAGGCCTCCTGAAGAGGAATAAGGAGTGTCACATGTGGCTTATAATTTGCTGTAGCCAACGTGTGAGTTTACTTCAGTGACAGCAGGATTTTTGCTCATGGATCAAACATCAAAGAATACTTACATAATGCAACATCTTTTAACATTGGTAAAGTATTAGGTCATAATCATGTAGTGCTCTGATGTATTTTATTATTCTATTTTATTTCTGAATGTGGTTCAGCTCAACTCAAGTGATTCCCTAGCCTTGCAGAAAATAATAATACAGATGACTTACAGTGAGCCTTGGTTAGGTAGCTGTGACTTTTGGCTGCACCCTGAGCGACAGCATCCCAAGCAGGAGCAGCCAGTTTTCCTGACTCCTCTGTATCATACCTTTTGTCTGGCTGTGGGACTTAGAGAGCCAAGGGGAGAGGGGTCTCTGGCAGGTTTGGTAGACTTTAGCTCCCCAAGGGATGGGATGGG
>JAYRBT010000139.1:24286925-24315049 GCA_036023395.1 Myiotriccus ornatus | reverse complement strand
GTGGGACTTAGAGAGCCAAGGGGAGAGGGGTCTCTGGCAGGTTTGGTAGACTTTAGCTCCCCAAGGGATGGGATGGGCTGGGCTGGGCAAGCAAGCAGGCCTTGGATGAGGAAAGCCCGCTGTCTGGCATCCCAGGGGGCAGTGGGAGGCATGATTCTTTACTGAGTGCTTTTGCTGCGAAAATACAGGTGTTGAAACAGTCTTTGGTGAGAAATTTCCATCACCTGCCGGTGTGCTGTTTTCATGTGTTGCATGTAGCAAGGGTCTGCTTTTACATTTCCCTGCGGGGCACCCAGGACGGATATGGAGGTATTTTTCCATTGAAGAGATTTTCTGTTGGTTTCTCTTGCCTCTTTTTACTTCCCCCTCCAAAAATGTAGCATGCTTGGTCCCCTATGTGAAACTGATTTTTCAAGGCAACAATTAAAATTTCAGATTTCAAATATTTGAGCTGCTTCTTTTGCAGTGAAAGCTGACAAGTAGGGAGCAGAATAGAGTGTTTAAAAGTGTGGAAGTCATTTCATCCCAGGTTTGCGTAGGGATAAGTTCTCTCGAATGCTATAGTTTATGGCATTACCCACTTGGAGAAGCCAGGGCTGCAGATTTCTGAGCATCCTCCTGGGAGAGAGCCTGCCGCTTGTCAGCATTTGCACCGGCACGATTAGTGAAGGTTTTTGCAGCAAAACCACACTGATCAACTCTGGTTCTGCTCCTCACCACCCCTCCCTAGGCTTCCAGGGAAATCTGTCTTTCCTGTCACTCAGGATAGTGATTCCCTACTGGCAGCACAGAGATCCAGAAATGCGCTGTAATCTTGCTGAGAGTTTGATTCCCCAGCTGGGACTGCTGGATTTATACAGCCAGGCAGTAGATGGTCATTGCATTTAAACTTGTATGTTGGTGTGCTGAACCTCTAGATGGGCTGAAGGGTCTCTGTTTGTCTGGAAATAACCTTCATTCTTAGAGCAGTGAAATCTATGGATTTCATCACATAAATTGGTTTAGATTTAACTTGAACCAGCTATTTGATTTTAAAAGATTTCATTTTTTGTTAAAGGGTGGATTAATAATTCATTCCCAAATTGGTACTTAATGCAATGGATATTTAATTGTAAATGTATATCTTTAATTGGAACTTGGTACACAGATGCAAAAATTCCTTATCTTGCAGTTTTTCAAAAGCACACATATTAAACCACAGCTTTGCCCTTCAAAAATACTATTCTGTGTATTTAAAGGTCTGAATGACCTTTTAATCAGACATTACACCTTTACTTCCAGCTGATATGACAACGTCTGACAGTAACTCAACCTGATGTGGCAAGAAAATAAATAAAGGCCATCTCAGTCACTACGTCTTTAAATCTCTCTGTCTAGCTGTGGTTTTGTGTTCAGGCAGATGGACCCACAGCAGAATATTACATTTAGTTTTCAGGTGAAGACAATCTATCGAGTTTAATACATTTTTATGTTTGGCTGTTCTTTTGAGGTCAATTTAGTCATACAATTGTTTCCTGCCATTCCAAACTCCAGCCTCTTCTGCAGCCAACCGCTTTATAAATTATAAATCTGTGTACCTCGCTCTCAGCAGCCATCTTACAGCCCACAAAGACCGGGGCGGATGGTCTAGCAATTGCATTAGCTCTCCTCGGTGTACCTGGGAATGAGGGCTGCTGTGCTTTGTCACTACTTGTGCTTATGCTCAACTCACATACCTGGGCAGAACAGGGTCTGGTAGAGACAGATACAAGCAATTCCTACTTCTGGACTACCAACACAAAGAAAACTCACACTGATCCGGGTGATTGTATTAAAAAAACAAGGTCACTGTCTTTGGGAGTTAATTTTCAGATGATTTATTAAAGCGTAACATTCGCAGAGAGGGAGCGGGTATTGAATTGACAACAGGTCAGACTTCTAATTACACAGCAGAATTATTTTGATCTCTGGTATTTCCACGTGGACAAACAATAAATATAACAATAACTCCCCTAAATATAACAAAAGCTTCCCTTTCATATGGCTTTTACAAAAAGAGGAGCTGTGTACTGCTTGAGCCTGATTATCCCAAAGTGGGCTAATTATTCAACAAAAAATAGTTGCCATATTAATGAGCAGTTCCCTGGAATTCAGAAAGAAATATTCTGACAGCAAGTACAATGCACATTGTACCCTGCAGGGTCCATGGTTTGTTGGATTTTTATGGAAAAACGAGGAAAACATTTTAAAGTACTCCCTGAAACAAAGATGAAAGAATTCTCTCAAAAAGAGACATGGCATCTGTATGTGACACCAGCAAAATCCATGAGAACTTTTTCGTTACAAGTATTTATTTGCAAATTTCCAGAGTTTTGCTTTTAGGGGAATTTCTTTGGATGTAACAAGAATAGTTACATAGTAGTTCTTAATGAAACAAGTACTTGTGAGCTGGGACAGACTGATACAGAGCCATCTTTGGGCTCATTCTCACTTCCCTGGACAGTGCAGTCATTAGTTCTGGTGGAGAGACGTGGATCTAGATGCAGGGGTTCAAGGGCTCTTTTACAGTCTTTTAACTGAAGGAAACCGAGGATGAGAAGTACCTTACAGAAGTGACACAGTCCTTGCAGGCTCAGCCCCTCAGCCTCTCATGTATGTGGTACTTTAAAGCTGTGAAGGGAATCTGCTGGCACTCAAAACATGTATGGAGGCACCTGAATGCAAGTGGATATCATTTCCAGGGGGCAGCAGGCGGGGGAAGGAGGGAGGGTAGCAACTCTGCGAGTAGACTATTTCTGTGTAAGCCAAAGTCCAGCATGTGCGTGGAAGAAAGTACGTGGGCAGTCTGGGCAGCACCCCAAGGTGTGTCCCTCAGTGAAATGAAGTCAAGGATGTGTTTAAATTCTTTCTGCATTGCAACCTAAACGTGGAACGAGGTGGCCGGCCTGAGGTTTCGAAACACCGACCTCTGTTCCCAAGGTGTCTGTAGACACAGCACACTTTCCGAGTGACAGATCAATGCCTTTGCTATTCCCCTGTCACAAACATGGTCTTGCCAAAGCATGCGTTTAAACCTGCAAACCCAACCAAGCCGTAACTGTGTGTCCAGGATGCCAAGGCACAGGCAGAAACCATTGTACAACTGTGTGGTTATTCTAAAAGCACTGTCTGTTTTCCAGATATTTTTTCTAGCAATGTTTACATTTTCATGACTAACTTGTTAACTAAGGAGAAGACAGCATGTTAGGTGTGTTGCATACTGAGTACGATGTATTGTGTGTGATCCTAAAATGGTGTGTGTTTGGAGAAGGATGTTTCTATTAATTGTCAAGCAATGTGAGGCATCGTGCTGTTCCTAGATAACTGAAAGTATGCCTACAGTGTAAAGGAAAAGAATAACTAGAACTGGAGTATGCCAATGCCACAAAAGAAAGCTTAACTTGTTTTCTTGCTTTTTTTTTAGAGAACACCTGTTCCCAGCGCTGAAGCATTCCGATGGTTCTTTTAAGCAGTAGTGTATCTTATTTTCAAGGCAGTCCGAAGTGAATGGCAAGCTAAAGTCTTGTTTTAAGAAACTGCTTAGTCCACCACTGAAGAATATACTCAGATACTATTTTCATTTATGTATAGGGGTTTCCTCAAAAGCAAAAGACAAAAATCTGGGAGCCTGGGGAATTGGCCAGCTTCTTCACATTCAGTACACCGATTCTTTCTTTGATGTAACTTAGCTATACTAGTGAAGTTGTTGTCTATTTTTAAAGTGGCTGTAAAAAAAAAAAAAAAAAGTTTGGGTAAACCCCTGCTATAAAGTCATGTATCTTTGAAAAGTAACATATCTATACTTCATTTTCAAATATATGTGTTTCAGTACTGTAAACTGTACAGATAGCCGCTTGTATTTTGTGTGTTTAGACACAAGGAGACAATCATGTCTGAGCATCAATGGAGATAAACGGTTTGTACACAACAGTGTGGTTCTGCAAGTTAAATCCGGAGCAATAAATTCTAGCTTTAACTATTATTTTGCTAGTTGTTTAGCATCAGCAGCAACGACAGCACTGTTTTACCCTGCATCCTTCCATAGAGACTTGATGCCAAGTTTTCCAAGATAAAAAAGATTGTGACGCATCTAGCAATTACCTTCCGTTGTGGTGTTGTGAGAGGGGAAGACGTTACATTTAAAATTAATCTTTCAAGCACTCTATTAGAGTAGTGGTTTATGCACTTGCATTGCTTCTAAACGAGCTTTACAGAGGGATATCTCTCCAAAAATGCTGTCTGGTGTCTGACTTATTTTCCACTGTGCTCTGAGCTGGAGTGCCCAGCATAGGTGGATGTGCAAAACTAGACATCCAAATAAATGTTGTTCTAGGATGCAAAACAGAGTACCAGACTTTAGAAAAAATGATGACTCACCTTAACTACCCTTCACCTACAAGGTCTTGTGTAGCATTTTCAGTCAATGGAGTAGGCATTTTATAAAGTGGAATGCCGTATTTTTGGTTCAAGTGGAGCTCTTCACGGTTAAATGAGTTTTGACAGTTGGACTGGTTTGGGTCGCACTTGCACTTGTGCTCATTTGAGAGCCTGGATATTTTTGCAGTATAAAAATGAACTTTTTTAAAAAAAAAAATGCTTTTAAAAAAGACCACTTCTCCCCACACATTTCTTGGTCCACAGATCTTGGATTTGCTGAATGACTGGTCCCTTAGGCCCCCAGAAAAATGTTTTGCTGTTTTTCTTCCTGCTGTAGCTGCATGGAGGTAATGTCTACTCCATAGAAAGGCAGCACACTGAGGGATATAATTCACATGCTGTAAAAAATATGGAAGATTCTAAACTTAGGGATACTTATTATCAGTTCATCATCACTTTTTATTGCTTGGCTTTGTCACACCACTCACAAGTGAGAAGGCCATGCCATCAAAGTAAGTGAATGCTGTTGTGCCATGCGTTTGATAGATGTATAATTTTGTACGAGATAGGACTACCAGTAGTTTCACAGAAAAGGTGCTGGACACGGAAATAACCAGTTAATGTTGCACAGCACATGCAAATCTCCTACTGTTTCAGCTCTTTCTCAGTTCTTTTCTCTAAGTACTTCAGCCTTTGGTCCGTGGTCACACTTACATGGTGAAGCACAAGGGATGGGTTGGGAATGCTATAGTATGGGACCTGTGCAGGTGGGGAAGATGCCAGCTTTGGCAAGTGAGGGAGCTCACAGGGCTGGCAGGTGCTGGGAGCAGCCCAGAAAGCGAAGACCGAGGGATGGAGGAGGAGAAACCTCCAGAGGTCACATGTGTGTGTCAGCAGGACTGGGCAGAGCATGGGTGACCCAGGGTAACTGGAGGAGAGTGGGCAGGCTGGGCTTACACCTGCATCCTCAACTTAGGGTCAATGCATGTGTCTATGTCTTTGCATCATATGACATCACATCCATGGCTTCAGAGGTGGAGTGTCACACTTAAAATGCTTCTATCATGATGCCCCTCTTACAGTTTGTAAGAGATCCTTAGTTAAATACTCATCCAGTGCCCATTCAATGAGCTTTATGTCTGTTTGTATGGCAGCTGTGTACGGATTTTTTTTGTGCTGGAGACATTTGGGTTAGGGCCTCTGTTACTGATCACTAGACCAATATGAGCTCTGCAAGGTCTTCTCTACCAAAGCACTGATTGATTTACAAACTGAAGCCTTATTTGCACATCTGGCTGGTAAGCTTGCCTTGCTCTTTGGAAAACTCTGATTGCTCTTACAGAAGCAGAGGGAAAGTTAAGTTCAGGCTACATTAGGTGTACAAAGATACTCATAGCAATGTACTCGCTGTCTAATACCCTAATGTTGCATGTCTTGATGTGCTTTCTTTTTTTTTTTTTTTTGTTATTTTGTTTTAAAGAATTGATGGGTCTGTATATTGTAATTGTGGTGTTTGACATGTCAATTCAAAACTGTTAAAACAAACAAGCAAGCCTGTTGATTATTGAAAATGAACAAGAGTTGATTTTTCTTTGATTTACCCATATGGTTTTCCTTTTGGATGTTGTTCCTTTGCACCATCAGGTTTTTAGATTTTGCTGAAACAGTATTTATATGATGTAGTGTGCATAGAGCATTTTAATTAGTGATGTTTGAAGAAGGAAATCCCTTTTCTGGCCTGTCTCTCTCTGCTGCCCTTCCCTCCTCCCCTCCCCCTTTATATACATATTTGTCAATCTGATTATTGTCAAGTTCTAATTACCAAATTCGTGCTTTTCACAAGGTCCAATGCCATTTTTCAGTGTGAAAATTTATATTCTTCTCCAGTCTTCATTCTCACAATGAAAAATGAAAAGTAAGGGGGTGGGCAAAAAAAAAAAAAAAAAGGGAGAACTTTTGTCGTCTTCTAGGTGAGAGTGCTTAGCCTAATGGAAGCATTTTTGGCATACCCCAGATAAACTTAAGAAAAATTGTAAGGTTGAAAGGGAGGCACACGTACTCATTCTGTCAATTAATAACAGACCCTCCCTATGAGGGAAAATACTCCCTTTTGTACAGACCCCCTGGTATGTAAGTCCTACAATTAATGTTGAAGAATGTAAAGTCTTTAAATGGGCTATATCTGTAATCAAATAATGAAGAAAGAAAGTAGTTAAATGAACATACCATTCAGGGTCGAATGCATTCAGCAAAAAGCAGTAGTGGGTCTTTGATCATGGTTAGATGCATAGTGATATCAAACAGTGGGTTCTCATGTAACAGCTAAATGTTTCAGATTTTGTTTTTATTAAATTTGGCAGTTTCACGCTGAGCTCTACTGTATTCTTAGTGAACAAAAGACAGCTCCTATGTTAGAAAGTACTCCATTTTCACAAATGCAGGGAACTAGGAGGGTATTTTCAGAAACATGGGCCACAGAAATGTACTCCTTTCACAGTGTTCTCCTATTTCTGAACTGTGCAGTTATCTATTAAATTTTCTAATAGATATTTGTGTAAGGTGTATGTATGCTTGTGCAATTATGGAAAAAAAACAGTTTTGGAAAACAGTGTATTTATGAAAAAAATAATCACTTATGGGGCATGTACAAAACTGTATAAAAACATTCAATTTGCCCAGTAAAGTTGTTTTTGTGATATTTCTGTGTTGTTGAATAAAGGACTTTAGTATTCAAAATATCTCTCTTTTTCCATAAACAGGTCCTGTTTGTGGGATCTTAAACAAAGAAAACCTCCTTTAGGAAAGAACCCTCAAAATGAGCGAGAAGGTCCAAATGCTGACCTCAGTCTTGCTTATGGGAATGAATGCTTATGAAGTGATGGTACAGTAGCTACAAAACTAATTCCTTCTCAATTGGCAATTGATGGAAACCCCATAAGTTGTACAACTCAAGGTAACATCATACTTAGCAGAAAAAATACTGCCTTTTTTGACTAGGAATGTTACTTTGAGATTTTTGAAGATATGAAAAGGTTAGTGAAGTAGGAGCAAGACTGATTACAGAAAGGCCTTAAACCCTTTAGTGCAGACCTGTGTTGTATAAAAAGAGTGGACTAGTGAGGGTGATGTGATAAATTAGCAGTTAGCTTGGTAGGAAGAAGCATGCAAAGGTGAAATCTCATCTGTAGTTCTTGCAGCAAACAATAGTCCTGAGAACAGATCATCCTGTTGCTGTTGGAGTATTTGGAATTATGAATATGGTTTGTGAGAGAATGACAATATTATCTTGCTTTTCATTTTACTGCTTCTCAGTTCAAATTTCAGCTCTCTACCTGTCTAGAAAAATATACATATCTAAGGAAATGGTTTTCACTTGACATTTTGTTTCCCCATACTACTTGCCAACACTGAAGCAACTTCAGATAGGGGAGAAAGTTCATGACAGTGTCGGCAGCACATCACCTGATTTTGGTGAAATTTGGAATGTCATTTTTCTGGAAATATTCCCTTAATCAACAGAAAGTCTGCTCTCAGGTGCCAAAACAGAATTTTTAAAGAGTTTGAAAAATGAGGTGGGTCCTTTAGTCTGTGAGATTCCTTCAATGCCAGCTGATTTTCCAGGGGGAGCCTTGGTGTATCCTTTTGTTTTTTAAAGAAAGCAACAAAAGAAAAAGGAACAGAAGTGGATTTTCCACTGATCCTGTCTGCTCTTATCGAAATCCGTAAGGATATATGTTCTTGGGAGACGTAGACTGCTCATTAGACAAGAGTGAATCTTGAGGTCTGTTTGAAGAGGAGGAAAAGGGCTGCCAGGTTGCTCAGGCATACTCAGTGATCTCTCTGGATTAAATATAGAATTCACAGGGAGGAAAAACACTCATTTCATGAGACGGTCGATTTGGAAGCGGGAAGAGGTCTCTGAGTTCCTATTCCTTTAATGCTTTCTCTTTCAACATTTTTTCCCCTCAAGTATTGTTTTATACTAGTCTGAATGAAAAATGTCCCTCAGCTCTGGAGAAATACTTGCCCCAGATATGAACCTTGCAGTTTCAAACTACCTCTAGTTTTTTATAGCTGTTACTTTTTAATTTAGAAAAAAAAAACCAACCTAAAAAATCCTCCAAACAACAAGCAGGTAATTCTTCAAAGCTGAAACCGTCAAACTTATTACCGAGCCTGTTAAAGAAAGGAAAATACCCTTTTGTGTGGAAGCTCAATTCTTCGAGGCTGTGTTGGACTCAATTTGGTTTTGCCACTAGCCATTTCAGTGCTCTCATATATTTCCAAGGAACAAGTATGAAATTATGAATGGTCTAGTGATACAGGGCAGTGTGTCTTCTGGGAGGCTCTAGTCCTCCCCAGGTTCCCATGGGCTTTACCAGATAGCTCATGAAATTGGAGGATATTATATAGGTGACTTAGTTATAAGTTTGATCTTACTCCACTGTAAGGATCTACTCAGTCACCAGCGTGCATCGAACATGGATAGACGGCCCCAAAACCTATAAAGGAAAGAAATACTTCTTCTCAGTAATAACCACAGAACATACAATAAAGTGAGACCACTGGAACTACCCGAGGAAAGAAAGGGGAAGTTCCACATCAGCAAAGATGTCAGGATCTGTTCCCACTGTAGCGTCGTCTCTGTCATTTGGTTTTGAGGATGGACAATTTTGGCTGGGTCACTGTGTCCTTCAGCAAAGCACTTCTGCCCACGGAAGGCAGAATGAAGGAAATGCTGGTGGCAAAATGTAATCTTGCAAGACAAGGATCTAGACTGTCTAAAGTTTTTCCACTGCTCTTCTAAGTTCTCAGACGAATTAAAGGATTGTCACATTATTATCAATTTAATAAGCAGGAATAGTTTGTCATGCTACTACCCATTCCTGAAAAAGCATTTTAGGAATTAGCCTTAATGGGTTAATTTCCCAATAAACTTCAAAGGTACTGCTTAGTCTAATATGACTTCCTCATAACAGAAGATGCTGTGACTGTGGGTTCATTGGACTGTATTAGGCCTTGACTTGTAGTGTCAGGGATCTTTGCTAGAAAATAATTCAACCGAATTCTGGTAGAAAGATCTGCAGGTGATGTGGTGTCAGTCAGAGCCTGGATTCAGTGCAGTTCTCCCCAGCTTGAATTATGGTGTGTTTAAGCATCCTACATTTGAAAAGAAAACACCTTTCTTCCCATGCTCCTTTAAGTCTGCCCTCTTTACAGAGTTAGTAACACTGACCTTCTGTAGTTCTTCAGGAAAGCCCAAAGCATTAGAAGAAATACATCTCTTTTTGGCTAGACATTTTCCTTCAGAAGGAGAAGGAAGAGTTAGTCCAGGTCAGAAACTCCTGATGTTTGCCCAAATCTCCTAATGGGTCTTCTCTGGATCGGATGTAGCTTGTGAGCAAACTCCATACATCAGCGTGACTATCGAACACAACCCTACAGAATATCAACACTAAAGCAAACAGGACCCAGTGGGGAATGTTCCCATTGTCACCTCCCTGGTACATTCAACAAACACAAGTTTATGCCAGATGTCTAACACCCCTTGCCCTCCTGGGGGTCAGGTTTGCTGTGCCCAGCAGAGAGGTGAACCTCCCCAGAGCTGATGAACCCATAGCGCGCTGGAGGTTTTTAAGAAGAGAGAAGGTTTATGTGTCCAGGGAGGGACTAGAATATCTCGACCCAAATGTCTCACATTAGCTTTTGATTTCTAGCTGAGTGTTGGAGGCCTCCAAGCTTTGGGAGAAGGAGCTGGACTGTTGAATATACCTAGTCTCTTATGTGCCTATATTTTAATAGTCATACCTAGAGACTGATAGTGAATCTGAGCAGCTGACGTGTTGACCGAGAATGTACTGTTTAATGCAAAATTATGACAACTGGCTTTCAACCTGGTTTTGGAGAATTAGTGGGTAAATAACCTGATCTAAAGAAACCTGTTACCCACATTAGGAACTGTGAACTAATTACTGCTTTCTGATACTCTGATCTTACTTGTTTTGCCTTTTTATCCTGATTGTTTGCATTCCTAGGACTGATTTGCCTTTCTGATGCAATGCCATGTGATCTGCTGATTAATTTTTGTGAGCAATCGTAAACTCCAACCTATGGCTGACTCGGTATATTTTTATGCTACGCTCCATAAACATTCATTCATTTCTTATGATTACTGTGTGGAAACAGACTTTTACAGGCTAATAAACTTGGATTTGAATTGGATGAAGAGTTTCCTTGTGTCATTTCTTTTCTCTTTTGAAGGAAAAAAAGAAAAAGTCAAAGAATGAGAGATAAAGATGCAAACCTTGACTTGATTTAACCAGGTCTCTGTAGCTATCTCCACAGGTGCTGTCAGTACTAAACTTGGAAATACCAATAGCAAAACCTTATTCTCGAGTTGATTTCATTGACATGAGAAACACTCCTCCTTTAAAACAAAACAAACTTCCAGGGCTTCAGGCTGGGAGAGAGGGGGAAGGGAAATCAGGAGCTTTTCTTTAATTGGTTACTCTGGTGTCTTCTCTCCTGCAGACCTGCTTCCTTAAACACGCTGACATGCACAGAGCAGCTTCCAGCTGAGACCAATTAAGCAGAGCATTTGCCTCCAGTATGGCTCACTGGCTCTGGCCGGGTGATGCTCATTGCAGGCCGTGCCGGCACAGGGCACAGCTGGAGCACGTGCGGGCAGGCGACCTCTCAGCACACAGAGGTCCGGGGCCAGCATCTTCTCACGCTCCTGGGGTCTGACGCTCCCTGACCTGCAATGCACGGCGAGTGTCCAGTCAGAAATGACTCTGCAGGTGGTGAGGCATTTCTTTTTTTTTTTTTTGGATGGTTAGTTCAAACTCAAACAGCTTGGAAATAGTAAGCGTAGTAAATAGAAGGAACTTGAATTCTCATGTCATAAGTGTTTAAAGCACCTCAGTAGTTGAGTAAGCTGGCAGTAATTGATAACCCTTTACATGGTCTCTTCAAGCAGGCCATTGGGATGGAATAGCACTTTCTGCAGGGAGAGGCCTCTGATGTAAAGAAGTCATCGTCCTTTCCATGTGTCAATCTGATGCGTCACAAATATTATGCTAAAAATTGTATTTTTCAGTCCACTGAAGGCCCAGGGCACACACAGGATCCGAATCTCACCAAAGAGCATACAGGAATTTTAGAGCAGAAGGAGGGCTAATTTTTGTCAACTTTCAGGCCTTGAATGCAAGCAGTGAGAACAAGTATGAATGGGACAGCTGGACTAGACAGGACCCAGCTTCCATACACATTGACCCTGACAGTGGTACAGCCATCCTAAAAGGGATCTTGGGGGGCACGAATCTGGCCCCTGCCCTTCCTAGTTCTGCTGAAAAGAGTGACTTTCACAAGATGGGGATGATCCCAAGGCAGTCTCACCACAAAGGTGAAGCACGAGCAGGATTATTAGGTGATCACTTTATCTTTCCCTGTCATGACCCAGCACATCCTACTCCAGTAACATAAGCTAGAATTGTAGGAGCTGAAAGTAGCGAAGCCAGGAAAAACTGTAGCACCTCCAAGCCAGGCAGAGGAAAAAGCTCATTTGCTCACTCTTTTTGTTACCCTTTCCCTGTATTTCCTTCCTTTAAATCCCCTCTTCCCTAGAGAAAGGCAGATAGGGCAGATGCCATGGCTTTGGGGTTCCTGACTTCTGTGCTTTGCATCCCGGGAAGGTGAGGGGGCTGCGGCTGCACAGAGGCTTGAGCTCCTGGAGGCTGGAGCACCTGCAAGGTAGGTAGGGTGCTTGGTGTGTAGAGAGGTGCCCCAGCAAGTGTTGGGGCTGCTGCTCTTCTGTTTGTGCCAGCAGATTCCATGGGGAAATGGTGATGGATGAAGCAATCGATGCTGAACTTCTTACACCCTCGAGCGTGACGGCATCAGAAAGCTGATGTAGACTCAATGGTAGCAGTGAATATGTAGGTTACTTCTGCCATAAAATGCTGGTGCTGCCCAAATCTAGGGGGACTTCAAAGGGCAGAGAGTAAGATGTGTGTTTGATCTATCACTGGTGTGTCCTACACTTTGCTTCTAGAAAGGAGGTTAAAGTAAGCCAGGTCTTGGCCAGTTTATTCCTAATTATTTTCTTGGAAACAGCTGAGTTGATTTTGCTAGGAATTTGAAAGCAAACCTAGCTCAAGGCAGACACTGAGCTAAAGGCAGATGCCTCACCTGGAAGCTTTCAGCCTGCAGGATTAAAGGTTTGAATGAAGCTGTGAACCGCTGAAGATGGGACCCTGTAATAGGTACTTAGGCAATGTAAGTGTAGATGTTGCTACCAGCTTTGCTGGTAAAGGAGAGAGTGAGAAGGACATTAATTCTGCAGCACTGCATGGGGAGATTCAGGCTGGTTCTTCGCCAGCAAGGCTGGAGGCAGCGGATGTGGGTCAGTGCTTTTTGGGTGGGCATCCCCTTAGCACAAAACACCACTTGTGTGATGGCAAGGAAAAGCTGGACAAGGAAAGCAGATAGCCATGGCAGCCCCAGCCAAACAGCTCCCTACAGCTGCCAAATTGTGCCCCATGGAGCAGGCAGGAGACGCTCTCCTGGCACGTGTGCCATGGGGGCTTTTGCTACAATTTCTGTCTCTGGCTCCTCTGAAAAGAACTAGCAAGGCACACATGTTTATATCCAGGACAGTAGTTTAAAGAAACATGCTGGGAGTGATGGTGATGCCCCAGCAGTGCCATGCTGGGTGTGCTGTGCCCCCCTCCCTGCTCCCCACCGACGGGGCGTGAGTCACTGCCGTGTTTTATCCGATGCTCCATGCTGCTGTTCTGACACATTGCTGCTCCTTCCGAGGCTGCTGCATTTCTCTTCTGCTTTATGTTAAAACAAGGGGATGTTTAAATATTTATTATTGCTAGAAACTCCAGAAGCCAACGTTCATTTGTATAAGCGACAGGGATTTTTTTTTTCCAACTGTCAGTAATAATTCATTAATTATTATTTTAAAGTTGTTTTTTTTCTCCTTGCAATGTGTCACCTTCCCACCGATTTGGCAACAGTCTGCACGAGATGTGGGATGTACAGCACTGTGGTTCTTCCTCCTGTGGGTTGTTGTTGCTCCTTCAAATACCTCTTAAACAAAGTGGGCGTTGGAGTTCCCGGTGTCTGTTCAACCAAAGGGAGAATTTTTTACTTGCTCTTCCTCCAAGTTATTTCTTTGTGTCCAAGTACCTTCTGCTGCTATTACCACATCTGTGGAATGGGGGTCTGCTCCTGCCCCTCTGCAGATGCAGGAGACAAAACTCATGTGGTTTTCAGCACCCAGGAATGCTGCATTTGGCTGTTGCTGCTTGATGAGTATTTCTGCTCACTGCGGTGGGTGCACTGAGCTGTGCCAAGCCTCAGTAGTCCTAAGCATCGAAGTGGCACAGCCTGGAATCCAGAGCCATGCAAAAGCAATCTTGGCGGCTGTGGCAGGTTGGCATTTTTCTTAGATTACTCTAAATGCAGAGTGTTGCTTACTTTCCCCTGCTTCTGCCTCCAAATGAGCAGGGAGGTGGCTGGGGAGCGGCAGACTTCATCTGCGTGGAAATGGGAACGGGAAACTTGCACTGGCAAATGCTTTTTGTTTGGTTGTTTGTTTTTTAGCCCACAATGTGATGTTTGTCTTTTGAATTCCCCTTTTCCAATGCCTCTCCCTTGAATACTGTTGTTAGCACTTGTGCTTTTGCCACTTTTGCAGGAGAGGACTCTCTCAGGGACCAAAGTAATTTCCCATCTGACTGTACCACATGACTGTGCCTAATGCCACCACTGCTGTATTCCCATAGATCATGGCTGAACTAGGTACGGAGCTGCCCATGGCCGTGGAAAACGGGTGGCAGGCTGCTCAAGGCTGCGCAAAACCTCTGCCAGGAAGTGGGGAGCAGGCAGGGAAAAAACCGTCAGAGTTGGTAATCCTGCTTTTGCCTTTGATAACCTCAGGAGCTGAGCATCCTTGGTGCAGCCCGTGGGGCTGAAAGGAGAAACTGCTGCTCTGGCCTGAAAGAGGCCAATGAGGGCTGCCTTACAGGCTCACCAAATGCAGCTGGCTGTCTCCGGGCTTGCTTGGGAAGAGCAGCAGCTGCCATGCCGGGTGGTACAGGGCCGTCCTGGTCTGTACAGATGGTGCTTCCCTGCTCCTGGAGCTTGGGGACACCTCCAGGCAGAGAAGCAGGAGCAGAAGGAGATACTCGTGTGGGCACATGCTGATGCACACAGCTGCAAATGTCTGTGTCCCAGCTAGCCTGAGCACACCAGTCACACCCCAAAGATCACCTCTGCTGTTGGACCCATCGGTGCCACCATGTCCCAGAGCATTTGCATTTGCTTGTCATCTCTGTGGACGTGTGAGTGTTAACAGGCAGCGCTGGGCTGGAGATTAGGTTTGCTGTTCTGACTCTACTTTTTGCTTCTTAAAAGATACACTGTGCAATTTGGCTCTGTTCCCACTCCTTCTCTTTCACTTCCTTCCTTCCCCTTCCCTTCCTGCCTTTGCCACTGAATGGCTCCATAATCCCTATTTCCTTATGGGGAGAAAAAGAAGGAAGATGGCGAAAAAGTTAGACCTTGATTAGTGTAGCTGAGCAATTCCATCAGGCCTGGCATTGCTCTGCTGTAAACCCATGCACTAACATTGTAGCAACGCAGAAAGCCCCCTCCCAGGGTATTTTGGCTGGAACGCTCAGCTTTCTGCTGGAGCCGCTGGGACTGCACTGGAGTAAACTCAAGTGTGGCAGCACCTTCTTTTTGTTTATTTATTTATTTTTTATTTATTTTTTTTTTACTTCTGGGGGAGGCGGGAGATGCAAAATTGTGTGTCCTTTCCATGGGACGGAGTTTTGCCTTTGCCACAGTAACAGCTCTTGGGAGATGCCTTCTGGGAGGCAGGGCGAGCTGCGGGAGCCGGGCTGAGCTGCCAGGCTCAGCGGGATTCGCCGTCTGGATAATACATGGCCAAGGTTCAGCCTGAATGGCCGGCTCGCGTTGTGTGGTCACAGGAGTGATTTGCCGAGAAGGGCTGAGATGAATTGCTTTGCCTCCCGAGAGGCCCTGGAGCAGGGGGAGCTCAGCCCCCGCCCGGCGGTGCCCGCGGTTCCCGCCGCCCCTCACCCTGGGGGTTTCTGCCCTGGGGCAGAGCTGCTCCCGGGAGGTTTTTAATGGGGAACCTCAGGTTTGGGTGAGGGCTGCGAGAGCTGCCGAGACATTAAGCAAAGCTGTGGCAGGGACGGAGAGCTTTTGGTAAGAGCGCTTTAGCCGGAGAAGTGCTGAAATACTGCTTAAAACACGCACACCCATAAATAAAGGCACCGCAGCTTTAGCGGGGGTAGCCAGATACTAAAAACCCCCTGCGTGCAGCTCTAACCGAATGGTTGCAATCACCACTTGCTGTGCTGTCACACTGGTCCCCCACCCCTTCACTGGAGGAAGTTTGCAACAGTGCAAGCAGAAGAAATAGGAGAGGGGAAAAAAGCCCTAGCAGCGCTGTCTGGATGCATATAGCGGAGATGGGCATGGGGTGCTGGGTGCATGGCCATGACCCTGTGGGTGCACCCGTGCTCCTGGCCCTGCCCACAGCCCCAGCTGGGTTCTCCTTCATTGCTACAGAGGAGCATCCACCTCTCCCTGGCCCTTCAAGAAATGAAGTTGCTCCTCAGAGCCCTTCCCAGCATCTGAGGAACCTGCCAGTGTAAGGTATCACATCTCCAGGAAATGCCCTGCAGGGACACCCTGCTCCAGCCATGGCACTGGCACAGGAGACCTGCGATGTGACTCCAAGTCTCTGCACTAGCAGGTGCTGCTCTGGTCTCTCTGTTTCAGGTTGGGGTGACGTTTTTGCTTCGTTCCTACTCTCATGGACACCTGTCACAGCCAGCTCTCAAGCCCATTTTTGCTTTGGCTCTTACTTGGCCCACAGAGATGTAGGCAGCACCTAGATAGAGCACCAGAGGAGGAATTCAGGGAGCTGCAGTGGTATCCAAGTGGCATGGTGGGGACTCCCTGGGTCAGGGTGGGGAAAAAAGGGCCTCAACCTCGACCAGGAAGTGGCAACTTCCTTCCCTGGAGCATGCAAGGAAAGCCCAAAGCTGTGTTGCAGTAAACAGCGGCTGCTCTTAGGTGATGGCTGCTTCCTACACTGCTGCCTCTTCTGCAACATGGACTTGACTTCCAGCTTCATTGCCTGATACTGATCCAAAAAAGGATTGCTGTCTTTGCATAGGCCACTGTCACAGACCAGCACACCTTTCCCACTCCCTTCCCAGGTTCTTGGGCGCCGTCCACTGCAGTTGCCAGCTGAGCAGCGGGCAGCAGTGTGCTTGTGCCCCCCTCTGTGCAGGGAAAGAGGCCATCAGCTGCTCCTGGTGTTGAACTATCAACCTGTGCAGAGAGAGAGTGGGCTGGGCTGAACCAGTGTGACTTCCCTTACAGCCACCAGCTGGTTTCTACTGAGTGGATTTAACCATGTTTCCCTTAACTGCGTGGCTGTATAATGCCCACCTTCAAAAAGCTCATGCTTATCGGAAAAGGGATTTTTTTTATTTGGCTGCTGGTGGTATCTACATTGCATGTGAGTGTTGCAGGATGGACCTGTAGTCTGGGCTTACTTCTGGTTCTGCCTTCATCCAGTCTCCAAGTCTGGCAGCAACTAGGGTAGGAGTAATTTGCTGGGCTGGGGTGTCACTCAGCCATGAGCGGCGGGTGACAGCCATGATCGAAAGGGACGTTTATTTGCCTTTAGGATGGAAGGGACGTGACACTTCTTGTCAAATCCCATCTTTGCAAATGTGGGCTGTGAGGCAATAAGGCAGAGGTCATGGCAAAAGGTCAGACAAAGCCGCACTCTGCCTAAGTGGGTGTTTCTCTGGTGCTGCAATGGCACGAACACGGCATGGGATAGTGGCAAGAGTGAGGAGCAGCTGGTCCACCTTCTGCAGGCTGCTCTCCCTTACAGCTCAAGTGATTTTGTCAGTAATGGCTTACATGCTGTTTTGATACGTGCATACTTGATTTTACACGTTGGCGATATTTTACACCACTAAAGTTACTCAGAAGACCAAGGGATGCTGCACGTGATGCTCACTGGCTTGATGGGTTTTCTCTGCTTTGGCGGCCTCTTTGAAAACTGGAGGTGTGTCTGAGAAATACTGGGAAGGTATGCATGTGGAGTTATAAAATGGATTAAAGAAATGCCTTTGTTTAAATACGGCCTATGGACTCAGGTCTGTAGTTGAGCTCTGGTGGTCAGTGTGGACTAAAGCAATGGAAACTAAAGGAGACCATCAGGTGTGGACCATAAGGGACTCCCATGTCCTACTCTGCTGCCATAAACATAAAGAGAGGAGACAAAATGGATCAGGAAAACAAAGGCGAGGGATTTCCACAGCCAGAGCAGGGGATTTTTCTGGGCAACCAACAACTGCCCCATCCGGAGCATCAAGGTTAGGTTCTGGGTCTCATTCCCACCTCCTCTGCTGCTGGCAACACCATGGCCACCCTGAGAGGACGTGGCACACATGCAATCCCACGTCCTTCCCTTCTCCAGCCCTGCCTGCACTGCTGAAAGCTGCTCTTTTTCAGCGTTCAGGGAAAAACCAAGCCTGCAGTTTACAAAGGCCCACTCTGCTCCTCTTTTCCCATCAGTAAACGCACATAACCAGCACTTCGCACCATTACACCTCCTTAGAGATGCAGAAAACACATAGGTTGTTTGTTTTCACATATACCTTCCTAATTGATGGGTTGAGAAAGGGGAGGTGGGAAGGGAACTTCAGCCCTATTAAACTGTTGGGAATTACGTTCCTTAGATTAGAAGTATTTGTATTATAAACACTGCGAGGAGCTGAGGCAGCGCGCAAGCTGGTTCTTGGCATCCAGGATAAAACCACCAGCGATAGTGGAGCCCTTTATAAACATTTGCATTTTTCCAGATACTGGGGAGAGTTAATCCAAACTACACACCTGGAATTTAGTTCCTGTGGCCGTCAGCAGTGTTGCCTCTGTGCTGTACTGGGACCTGAGGCAGCAGGGCTGGGATGTGCATGCGTCCCTGCCTTGCCTGCCTGGTCCTGTTTTCCAGAGGAGCTGCCGGCAAGCCACTCCCTGGGTGTAAATACCTGCAATCTTTGCAGGTGGACTTTTAGATCTAGAATTGAGCTTTGCAGCTCTGATCTACTCATACACAGTGTGTGGGGCAGAATTATACCCAGGTGGAATTTTTCAGGGCCCAGAGAGATTTGTGGCTTATTTATGGCTGAGCATAAGAAAAAAAAAAAAAAAGACAACTCCAAAACTCATCCAGAGTATTTTTTTCTTTTTCTTTTTTTTTTTTTTTCCTTTAAGGCTGTGTACTGCACTAAAGCTTAACCAGAAGGAGAGTGGCTGGAGCAGACCCAGAGAAGAGTCTGAAAAGCCTTGTTCATATTTCTCAGGTAACACTGATGGGTTGTTGTTTCTGGGAAGAGGGCTCATGGCACCTGCAGGAGAAAAGCACAGTTATTACGTAAAACAGAACCAAACAGATCCCATTCCATTTTCTCCTCATTTCAAGGGGCTGTGGTGAAATTAGGCTGTGTAAAACCTCCTTTCAGAGAGCCCTTTTCTTTTAACCTGACAGGCCTGACACTGTGCAAGCACTCTTAGGTTGGAGATTTCTCCCTGTGCTTCTCCCCAGACCCACATCCTTAATGGCAGGCTGCTGCCCCGTCCCCCCGCCTCTAGCTCAGGCAAGACAAGCAGTCGAGGGCTCAGAGTGTTGTCAGGTGGATTGGGCCGTGCTAAGTGAAGTGTGCAAGGAGCAGAGAGGAGGAAAGAAAAATACCAGGGCTGCGTGCCAGTTCTTCAACCTCTGGTAGGGTGACAACCTCGCAAGGGCAGCGGAGCTAAACGTGGCTAAAACGGATCCTCTGGGGTGGTGACTCTCCACTTGTCATCTCCAGCACAGAGCTGAACTCAGCCTGGCTGCCTGTAAAGCCGGGGGAGCGTATGCATGGATTAGTCATTACCTTTCCCCTAATAAAAAGGAAAAAAAAAAAAAGGGAGAGCGAGAGGTCCTTTAGCAAGTTATTGCTTTTATACGCTGCACCTCTGTGCGCTGAGCTGAGACAGCTTCCTCTGTGCATTCAACTGAAAACAAAGAGTGAGAAGGAGAATGAAAGAGCAGGATGCAGCCTTCCCCACAGCCCACTCCCAGACCTGAGCCTTGCTATGCTGCCTGCCTGCATGGGGGGGACACACTGCCCTGGGTGCGGGGGTCTGTGGGGGAACCCATCAACCTGCCCTCTCATGCCCACCTTCAGCACCTTCAGAAGAGTAAGGGGAAACCACTACCAGTTGCAATTATGCAAACACTAAAAAAGCCTCCTCCCACCCAAAAAAAACCAACAAACCCCCCAGGAAAAACCACTCAGGATCACCCAGGCAATAACTCCAATGTGCACAAACCAGTCTAAAATGGAGAGCGTGGCAGAACCGTGGTCTGGTGTCGCTTAGGTAAAATGGGTGCATTATCTGCAGTAATATAGCGATCTCGCTCTTTCACCTCCATGGCTCCGCCGGCATGGAGGCGATTGCACAGACAATGTGCCATCCCTCATTCCCTCCACTTTTAATTCCTCCCCCCTTCGCCCGTGAATCTATGCAATTTTCTGTTAATAAAAAAAAAAAAAAAGAAAGAAACTAAAGCTCTTCCTCAGAAATCTAGACATTAGCATACTCACCCTAATACTTTAATCCCCATCATTGTTTATAATCGGGCTACACACAAGGTTACGCACAGTGCTGACTGATTTATGAATATATATATATATTTTGTTTTAATTGAAACAGCAACATTTAGGTTCCACCTTAACAGTGCACCTTAAAAGATTATCTCGGTTATTTCACAGGCACCGAGCCGGCACTAATAGTCCAAGGCAGATATTGAAAAGCAGCACAGGGCCAGGCAGATCTATTAGAAATTCCCATCCACGCGCCTCATACATATTGATTTCTGACACCAAGCAGCAGTGAAAGCCCCCGTGGGAATAATATATTTAGCAGGGTTCGCTGCGAGGAGGTCACAGAGTGCATACAGATTAGCTGCAGAGGACCAAGGCACTAGTGTTGGAGCCAAATGCTAGATTTTATATCATTTTAATCTGAACTTTTATAATCCTTTTAGTTCTTCTTTCTCTGGATGGCAGAGGAAAGGCTCCTCCGCATGTATCATGCATCTTTTTTTCCCCCTTCTTTATTCCTCCTATAAATGTGCAAATGCTGTTGTAATGGGGAGGAATGTACCCTTAGCATTAGCAGGAAGAAGCACAAGCAGATTTGGGGTTTATATGTATGTATGGGTTCATGTGTATATATGTATATGTGTGTATATATATATATATAATATGTGCCTGCTTGTGGATAATAATGGTCATTTCAGCTGGAGACATCTTTATTTGCAGGTTTCCTTCCATGGGGGTGGTGGGAGGGGGTGTCAGTAAATCTCAGGCTCCAGTTTTAATGTGCAGAAATAAAGAACAGCTCTAAGACCTTCTTTTATTTTATTTTTATCCCAGAGCTTAATTGAGCAGAAGTCACATTTATGCTGTTGAGCCTCAGAAGGCAACAACAACAAAAATACCTAAACAGTTTTAATTACCTTTCTGCCTGTGCTGAGTGGGAGGAGATGCCTTCTCGCTGTGTGGGGGGTGTTGTGGCTGGCTGAGGCAGCGGGGTTGGGGGGCTGGAGGGGTGCCAGCATTGCGGGGGAAAAGGTTAGAGTTGACACACTTTGACACGAGAGTGAAATGCGCTCCGACAACAAAGAAACCAGGAGATTGCAGCCAAACAGACACAAAAGCTTACAGGCATCTTGCAGGCGAGAGAAACACACTGACTCCAATTTTTTGTCTTTTTTTTTTTTTTTCCTCCTAAGGAAAAGTTCTCAGTTCTTCCTGATAAACAGTCAATATTCCCATACTGTTCAAACTCACCTGTCTCTGGCAGGGAGGTCCCTCCTAAAAGCTGTTTAAGATGCAGACTCACTACTTCCAGGTCCCCAGATCCCAGAGTGGGGCAATGAGAGTCACCCACCTACCCTGCCAGTTCTGCCTGCTGCAGGATGAGTACGGGTCAGTTCCTGTCCGGAAGGCAAAAAATCATTAGAAGCTTGTTTTCTAATTTGCAAAATGAAAGGGAGGAGCAGCTTTTGACACTTCTATTGTCCCTCAAGCCAATGAAGTACTGGGCCTTGGGCAAAGAGAGGCTGCGAGTGCTGTCTGAGAGACAGGAGTTATCTTTTTTTTTTTTACTTTTTAGCTCTTTGGATGATGGTTTCCCTGACAGAGGTGCCCCTCATTACCTCAAATAGTGGGACGGCAGTTGGGATGTCATGTGGGATGAAACCCGTAAGTCTGCAACAGGTGCTGGAGAAGCAAGTGGGTCAGAAAAGCCCTGGTGTGTGCTGTAATGCCCTTCATGGGCTGCTGGTGGTGGCCACTTGCAGTTACCACCACTATGTTGGCCACCTTCTTGTGAGAGCTTTGGAGGCATTAACAATGGCTTTGCTCTGACTCTGGCAAAAAACTGAAGTGCCGCGTAGCAAAGTGGTCTCTTCAACACATTCAACCTCCCATTCCATAAAACTCAGCATTTCTTATGCATTGTGCTTGGTTGAGCCAAGTGCTGGCATTTTGCAGAAGAGTTTGGTGGGAACTGTCTGTGCTCTACCCAGTCCTTTGACATTTGGAAAATTCTAGGCCCATGTTACATCTGCACTGCTGGTGAGGTTATTCAATTGAACAACTGCCTGAAGCCAAGTCCCACCTGCAAAATTTGTTCTTTGTCTGAGTGGTAACTCAGTGCTTTGGCACAGTGCGTGTGTTGCCAAGAACCTCTCTTGTCAAATAAAATATTTATAAACTCTTAATTATATTTGTCGAGATAAAAGATTGAATTTTATCTTCTGTTGTTTACTATTGGATACTTTAAATTAAATTAAATTACAGCTGAAAACCCCCCCATATTCATTGACCTTAAAAAAAATAGTGGAAAGAGTGCCTGATGCAAAAGTGTTTAGGAAGAGGGGCCTTTATCAATAATGACACCGAATGGAAAAAGCTATTTTGGGTTTATATGCCACCTCCTATACCTGGTTATACTTTTTGGTTTACCCAGGACTTCAGTCCAACATTCACCACTCAAACAAGATTGCTTGGTAGCTCGGGACCTGTTCCCCCTCAGATTTTGAAATTTTCTGTTTGTTCATATTTGAAGATCTCCATCTCAGCAGCAAACAGACCCAACATATTGAGGTGAGGTCATTGCTGGACCTTGGCAAGTCTCTTCTACACAAGTGCCCTGTTTCCTTCTGTGCCTGGAGGAAATGAGTTTGCTTGTTTGTAAGTTGTAGTTGTCAGACTCCATGCTTTATTCTCCCACCTTGGTGCTCCCCTGGAGCGCTCTTTGTGGCTCCTTAGCCAGAACCGTGCAAATCTGTGAAGGTGGCAGCTGCCTCATTTCCTGAAAGCTTTCTGCCTCTCTGATGGCAC
Source organism: Myiotriccus ornatus (assembly GCA_036023395.1). NCBI lineage: Eukaryota > Metazoa > Chordata > Aves > Passeriformes > Tyrannidae > Myiotriccus > Myiotriccus ornatus. The sequence continues at coordinate 24,292,124 of JAYRBT010000139.1, read as the reverse complement.
AAGTCCTGTGCAATACTTCCCTGAGGCTGCTCTTGAACTAGCAGCACACCTGGAGAGATGCCTCAGGAATGATGGGGAAAGGTAAAGACTGATGGTGATGGGTGTGGTCAGGAAGCTAGTGGTAATCTAGCTGGGAGTAGGTCCTTGTCAGTAATGAGAAAATCTGTGTTCAGACCCATTATCAGATGCCGTGGGAGGATTGAAATATGTCAAGGGAAAAAGACAGCTGAGGTCAAAGCAGGATGGGAAGGCTGGGGGCATGCAGAGTGGTCTGGAGAGCAGATGGGCAGCCTGCTTGCTGTTTGTGTTTGTTATGTCACTTTTGCCTCACAGCTGGTAGGTCAGGAGCAGGCACTGTCTTTGGTATGTGCTGGTGCAGCCACTTCTGCAGAAGGAGCTGATCAGTCATCAAAAGAGCCAGAACTGATGGGCTAAGGTGAGGTTAAATGGGGCTTTAAGAAACCTAGTCCAGTGGAAAGTGTCCCTCCCCATGGAAAGGGCACTGGAAACAAAGTCTTTGAAGTCCCTTTCAACCCAACCATTCTCTGATTCTATGAGCTGGAGTATGTAGTTTTGAGGTAATTTCTGTCAGCAGCCTTCACACAGCTGTGGCACGTGCTTGTGAGGTCACTTTTCCCTGAGAAGCTGACTGGCCAGCAGCAGAGCCGGGACCAGAATTTGTGGTTCTGAGGCACCTTCTGCCAGAGCAGCTCACAGGTCAGCTGATGGCAGGGGCATGAGGTGTGAGGTTGGGAGGTCACTCTTCACCAAGTCTTCTTCATTGGCACATTGCTGGAGTATGTGGTCATTGTGTTACTTGTGACAGCAGTACCAGTGAACTGGCCAGAAGCAGGACTGTGGCCCTTCCCAGGATCTGCACCAGCTGAGGGTCATTTCTGGGTTTGGGCCATTTCTGTTTTTGGGGTGGCTCTTGATGCCATCCGTACTTCCTCCCTGCCAGGCCCTCTTAGGGCTGTGCTGGCAGATGCCTCACTGCGAACGCAGATGTGACAACAGCAAAGAGGTCACTCCAGAGTTCATGCTTTTTGATGCTGTTGGGCTTGGTGTGTGTCCACAGGCTGGAATGCATCTTTTATTCCCCTCTCTTGTTTCCCCCTCATTCCCCTAATTGTTGTTAGAACACAGAGGTCTGTGGGCTGCACTTGGATTGGTTATGGGTGACACACCAAGATGTACCTGGGCCTTGATGCCACAACACAGTGACCAGATGAGACCTTTCGCTTTTGGAGAGCAAGGCCAAGGAAAAACAGCAATAATAGTGGGGATGCAAACTAACATGCTCGCAGAGGTCTTGGCCTAGTGAGGCAAGAATTAATAAATCCTTCTTTGTCTTTTCTGACATGGTGGGAATTTGATGGCTGCTTCCTTAGACCAGTCCTTGAGTGACTGGCTTCTGCTAAGATGGACAAAATTCCCTCAACACTTCCACCAAGGCAACTTTTATTTCCTATCCAGTACTGTAGTTGATCTCAGGCACAAGAAGCCTGAATTTTTCTAGCATATAGATAGGACCTCTTAAGCAGAGCATTTCTTCAGAACACCCAGAAGATGCTTTTAATGGTCACGGATAGTCAACATTATCTAACAAAACCAGTCAGGTCACAGCTCAGGTCTTTGAGGGGCTGCATGTTTTTTGTGGGAGTTTTGTGGGGTTTGAGGATTTTATTTCTATTTTTAATTTCTACAGTGCATAATCCTGTTTGTATTATTCCCAATTAAACAAAATATTTTATTTTTCTAAGAAATAGTCTCTGCTTACGATTTCTCCCTCTTGAAGAGGGAGTCCCCACAGATACCATCAAAATCCCTCAAACCGATTTTTAATTCCAAAGTCTTAGGGTAGTGTAGAGATGCTCCTTTTTAATGCAAACCAGCCATGAATGTAACAGCCTAAGTTGCTGTGTTGAGGAGGAGAGCAGGCAGTGGGGCAGACAGGGCTGTGTAAGTCCCTGCTCCTCAGACCCTGGCTTTTGAAGGGATGCACCACGGCTGGACTCACATCTGGCTTACACTTAAAAGACTCCACACATGCCAGCTTCCTACTGTTTATACAGCTGAGTTTTAACACACCAAGTTTGTTCTGGGGTTTTGTGTCATCATGGGGTAAAAACCTGCGGCTTGGTAGTATTTCTTTTGGCAAGCTACCTCACAGGGATATCTGAAAATGAGCGGCATTGTTAGGAATACCCTGTCCACATGAGCATCACATCCCTTCTGGTATCGAAGTACCAGCTTGTTTTATACCCATATTTTTGTATTTGTTATATATTTATATACAACCATACATCTACATCCATATATATATATGTTTGTGTGTTCTAAGAGAGGACAAGGAAACATTCTGATGCAGATATGTTCCATGTTAGAGTTACTTCTCATGATGACAAGGAAAGGGTGGCCCACTGTTAACTGAGGTGGGAAAGCCGGCAATAGGTGATGTCAAGAAGATAAAAGCACTCCATATCTTTCTTGTTTTTCTTCCAGCTTTGCCCATGTAATAACCAATGAACATTTTTTAGGTTGACAGTGTTCATCTCAGCAACAAGGAGGTCGAATTTAGGGTGGAAGAAGAAGACAGCAGGATATTTTCCACTAGACTGGATCTGAGGGAACTCACTGAAACAGTCATTTAGCTCTTGGCAATTTTTTTTTTTTTTTTTTTTTTTTCAGAACTAGAGGGAAATAGGGGAGGTTTCTGAAGCCTAGGAGAGGATAACTAGAATGTCCATCTCTGAAAAAAGGCAAACCAAGGGGACTAAGGAGCTGTAGACCAGTCAGCCTATTTAGTACATGGAAAAATGCTGGAAGAAATAATCAAGCAAATTATTTATGAGCCTCTAGAATATAGCACAGTGATAAGTAACAGCCAACAGGGATTTGTCAAGAACAAATCATGTCAAACTCACCTTATTCCTCCTATGACAGGGCAATAAGCCTTGTGGAGAGGCAATGAATATCATATATCTTCACTCAGTGTGGTTTCTGATGCTGTCTCAAGCCACACTGTCCTGAAGATGCCATGGGGATGGAGACCATGAGAGGGAGAAAGCCACTGATGATGAGCCGTCACCTGTGTCCCATCCCCATGGTGGGATGCATGGCATTTTTGTGCATCCCTTAGGGATGGGCAAGCGAGGGCAGAGGCATTGAGGGATGAGAGGTGGGGAGCCCGCAGGAGGGCAGAGGCTCAACACACTTGTGGGAAACAGTGGGGAGAGCTGAAGAAAAGGCGACGTGGTGCAATAAGGACAAGTGCATAGGACTGGTTTTAGGTAGGAATAAATGACATGCATCCCTAGTGAGGAACCATTAGCAAAACAGCAGATCAACAGGCAAAAAGTATCCTCTGGGTTTGGAGAGCATCACAAGCTGAACACAAAGCACAGCTGTGGAAAATCAGATGCCTCGCTGGGTGAAACCAAGGGGTGAATCACAGGTGAGTGAGACTTTCTGCACCACCCAGTGCTAGCAAGGGCTCAGCTGGCATTGTCTGCCCCAGTTTGAGCACTGCTGTTGGAGAAAAATATGGATTAATTGGCAAGAGTTTACCTGAGAGCACCAAGGGCAATGTCTGATCTGGGGAGCGTATCCTGCACCGGAGGGTGGAAAGAGTAGGGTTTATTTAGGCTGAGGCTCCCCAAATGGTTGGTGCAGAAAGGCAGAGCGTGGGGTGGACGTGACCAGGAGCCCTGGCTGCATAGCATGAAGGGATCAGGAGGCTGAAAATGAGGGAGATTGGTGGTGAAGGTGCAAAGTGCTGGAAGAAAGTGTGTGACCTGTGGGCTGGTGGGCTTGCTGCTGTCGGGAGAGCTTTGGGCACAGCTGATCCCACAAGGGGAGCCAACAGGGTGCTCCCTCCATAACCTTCCAGACCTCCTTTCCAAGTGAGGGAATTAGGGGAAGGGCTGTTTTTGTTTTCCTGGGCTTTGTGCTGCATGAGGACGTTCTCCTGAAATCAGAGCAGGCTGCTGCTGCCTCGTCAGCATTTGGGATACTCTTCTGTTGACATGCCTAAACAAGACCTGCATTAATCAGCACAACAGGGACATAATTAATTATTCTCAGCACCTTCTCAATGGAAATGTTAGAAAGGAGGGCTAAACTGTCCCCGCTGCCCCCCTGTAATCCTATGCCACGGCTGGCTTTATTGGCTCTAAGGGGAAAAGAGGCACATTTGCTTTCCCGCTGATATGGCGTTAAGCATGCTCACTTCACAGGAGCGTGCAGATGAAAGTGTAATTCCATGGAAGGTGAATTGATTGCAATTAACCTCGGGACTTGGCCTCGGGCTGGGGTGTCCCACCTTCCTCCCTGGGAAAATGCCATCAGGGGCATAACATGTGGCTGATGAATACGTATCTCATGGCATGAAACACATACGTTACAGGTGAAAGTACATAAATCATCTAGGAAAACATGTATTATACTGAAATGATCAAATTATAAATGAAGCACATAAATCATGAGATTACACCATTGGATTGTATCAGGGACCATAAATTATATAGTGAAGCCCGAGGTTCACCGAGAGGTTCATGGCATAATGAAATGGGACTCGTATAACTTAAGGAAAATGTCGTTATCTCCATGAAATGCAAACGCAAATATCCAGCCCAACCTCCATGTATTTTTACAACATCTTCTATCAGAAAGGCTTGCAACAATAGGGCCAGTTAAGCACAATAAGCCCCAAGGAAGCCTCCCCTGCTGAAGCAAACAACGATTACACATTAAAAAGCATGTTCCAAAGATAAGTTTGTAAGGAAGATAAAAAGTCTCCAGCAGGGCTGATAGTTGGACGGCAAAGCTGCTCCGGAGGTTGGTGACACGCGAGCAAGCTGAAAAAGCTTCGCTGCTAAGTGTGAAAAGTAGGAAGAGTTATTCAGTGAGCAGCAGCTTGATTTCCTATTGATGGAAAGCGCAGGGTGCTGGGGAGGGTGGGGCGCTCAGGGTGGCAGCTGGAAATGGGCTCAGCAAGGCACTGCTGAGCAGCGGTAGCTAGGCAATTAAAAGTTAACATGAAAAAAATTCAAATCGATATCCTCTACAATTGGAAAGCAGTGGTGTTCAAGGGGAAGAAAGGGGAAAGGGATATTGAGTGCAGTCACTTCATACCTGATATTCTGCTGGTTTTTACTTTTATTTGTCTATTTTTCCTTCCTTGCTTACTCCCAAAAG
>JAYRBT010000139.1:24251106-24284407 GCA_036023395.1 Myiotriccus ornatus | reverse complement strand
CCCCTGGCAGGAGTTTCTCCATGCTCTGCAAGTCCATGCCAGTCTCTCTGGTGGAGTGGACCTAGCTGGACCTGGCAGACTCCCTGAAGCAGGGCTTGTGCTACCCTACCTCTGTCTCAATGTAATTTCTGACCGTCTTTTTCCAAAATGGTGCCTGAGAGTATGACGTGGTCATGCTTAAACGTGTCCTCAGGCCCCATGCAACAGCTTTGGGCCCATGGCTGTAGAGCTCACTTCGGGGTGTGAGGGGAGAGCAGGGCTGAAGTTGCTGTTGCCAGTGAACGTTGCAGATGCTGTCACTGATGGACATAAAACAACAGGTCCGCTGCTGGTCTGCAGCACCCGCCTTCCCTCTCGAAAAAATGATGCAAGATGTGCTCTTGCTTCCTCTTCAAACAGCACAGCTCAGGTCTTATCTCTTCCTTCAGCTTTTTTCTCTTTTTTATTTCTTTTCTTCGCCTTTTCTTTTTTCTCAGTCCTGTTTTATTCTGGGCTTGTGGGGCATGTCAGGATATCTGCCAAATATTTGCTGAATCAAGACTATGATTTGTGTACTGGATTCTCCGTACTCATTTGCTGACTATAATTTTTTGCATAGACTCTGGGACATGCTTTTTTAATTTGCTGCGAATTGTTGTATCCTTTTCAGATGTTTTTGCTACCATAGCATTATGGTTATGAAATGAAGTTCAAAGAACACTGGTGGGAAGAAGATAGACTGAAGCATTATTTTGTCTTGTAAAACATATAGGTTTTGAAAATAAAAAAATAGGGGGGGGGTGCAGAGAGGAATCAGATTATACAGACAACCACAAATCTTAAATTATTCTGGTGTTCTGGTCATCATCTGCAACCCTGGTGGGGAGATAAATCAATTTTTGGCAGCTGCAGACAGCTATCTGACTCAGGGCCAGAACAGCTTGACTGGAGAGGCATGGTAAAAGTTAAGTGGCTACTATCACAGGAGGTTTCCTGAAGGTGCAGAAGGAGGGGGAAGGACAGGGAGGAAATTAATCCATAAAACAATATTCGAAGTTAGCCTACCATTTGTATGAATTCAATGTATATGCAGTGCCTGACATTTGCAAACTTGATGTGCTCCTGCCTGTTTCCAATCTCTAAAATAAACACAGCATGAAGGAGGTTGTAGTTGTCCGAATCCACTTTGTTTGTTGTAGTCAGCTGCTTTTTATTAGAGCATGATTTAATGTGCGTGGCAGGAGTAAAACTACTAGTTTTATATTCTTTAAATGTGAAATAGAAGCTAAACTTGGTTTTCTAAAATGCTAAAACCAGCTGTGGTCTCCTACAAGATTCTTGAAGGCCATAATGCTGGGCTTTTGTCAGGATAGAAAATCTTTGGTAACGGTGTCCCAGATTGTCAAGCTAAAGTATTTATAATGAGAAAATGGTTGTGAGTTTGGTTTTTTATTTAAATCATAGAAAGAATGTTGTGTAAACTATAACTCATCTGCCTTTTGCTGCAGTTTCTTTTTTACCTCATATGCAGTTAATTTTGGAATATATCTTCAGAGATTTTCAAAATAGCCAGAATTATTAGTGCATTGCTCTTATCTTTGTTGCTTTGAATCTACAAGGAGCTGACTCAAATAGTCAGTGATTGTCTAATATTTGTCACAGGCCATCTTTCCTGCAAATCCATTTTCCATGTGTGATAATCACACCCAGTTGTAGACCTACAGCCTCAAAAGTGTTGAACAACATACTCGACACATCCATGTAATGGGTGACATTCTCATGCCAAACGATTTCAGAGTACTGTCAGTGCCAAATATACTCCTGGCTTTAAATGCTGTTTTTCCCCTTGTTGCACATATAAGCTCTGCTTTCCTGGCCATAACCCTGTGTTTGGAGTGGCTAATGACAGCTGCTGATGATGCATTTTAATACGTCTAGCAGGCCAGCACATGTATAAGATGCTCCCCGCTTCCTATTCTCTCCCCCATGTCAAAGAGCGGGTAGACAAAGGCAGAGATGCATTTTTAATTTTTTGTCTCAGGCTCAGTGACTCAATATCAAATATCTGTGGGGTTAAGGCAGAAACACACTGCGAGAAATCGGTTCTTGTGGAAGTGTCCGCGAAGCTCCTTTCCTGACGCCTGTTCCAGGTATTTCCAGTGGGTTGAGGTGTCTCTGCAGAATTTTGGATTTTGAATCCTCCAAAGCCTAAACCAAGAGAAAAGCTTGGAAATGGCATCAGCTGTACAGTAGTTTCCATATGGTATTTTTGAAATACAAGTACAGGCTGACCCTCGTACACTTCTGGCATATGGGGGTGAGTGGGTAGAGAAAGAGAGGGCAAGAGAACAGGGCACATTCACCAGTGAAATTGACCATTTTCCTGCTGATATCACTGGTTTCTCTATTTTTTTTTACACTTAACATTATGGATAGGATGAAGTGTTTCAGACCTCCTTCATGAACTACTCTAATACATCATTTATAAGGACTGCTTAGTAAAACCTTATTGATTGCACCTCAGATCTTGATAGACTAATATCACAGCTGAAAACTGTGATTTATGAAAATTTTGGAGCAGTAAGTAATACTAATAGGAAAAGGGTTTGGGGGGACAAGCCCAAAGAGGAGTGTAAAAAATAGGGTTTTACTCTTCTGAACCAGGAGTATGTAGGAAAACCACATCATTGAGGTCTTTGCCAGTAGAAGAGATTTGACAGAGATTTGATTAGTACACGTCTAGGGCTTTTATAGGTGCTGGTATGGGGTTCTCCATCACTCTAGAAAAAAATGCTGTGTTCAAAACTCTCCTCTTTCTCCCCAGGCAAGATGATATCTGAACAGGGACGCACCTGTAAGGGGGAACTGTCCCCCTTTGAACCCCAGAGAGGGGTCTGATTGGAAACTAGTCTATGCCCTCTCCAGGTAGTCTGCTGGCTGACTTCCCAAAGGAAAAATTGCTGGTGGATTACACATGTTTTGGGGCAAATGTCTGAAAACATGTCATGCTGACAGATTTTTCCAGAAATTCAGGCTTTCTTGAGGGCGGTGGTGATTCCAGAGGGCTGAATTGGGGAGTAAAGGGCTTCGGAGAACAGCAGTGTATTCACAGCTGCAAGTTACCCCATGATCCTAATTCCTAATTACTAAGGGATTACTCAAGCAAAACTTTCTTATAATCATCATCATCATTAATTTTGAGGCAGGAATTGTAGAGGTTACATATATCTATCCCACATTTTTGATTTTAACATTATTTAAGCCCTCAACAACTGGACAAAGCAGAAAAATTTACTGGGTTGCTAATCTATAAAGCATTTGGGACCTTATATCAGAAGTTCTCTTAACCAAGAGACTTCAATGGCACAAACCTTTCTAAAGGTAGAAGAAAGCCACCAACAGTGCTCAGAATCTGGTCAGGTTTGGATATATATGTCAAGACAGGAGAACTCTTATAACACCCACTTGGAGTCTGAAATACCATTTGGAGCATGAAGCTGCTCCAAAAACATATGGTTACGTCACAGTAAACAAGTACAATCAAATCCAAACTTCCACCTGCAATTTGCAATTGCATTTGGATGGGGTTTTTGTATAAGCAATTGTGTCATACTGTGGGTTGATTAATTCAGGGAACAACATGGTGCTACGTTAGCCTTACAGCACAGTTGCTGTCTGGGTTTGCTCCAAGAGGAACCCCACATAATTAACATGACTCTCACCCTTTCACTTTTAACATGCTTCCTAATTAAGCTCTCCAGGATCTGAACTTCTCTTTCTGGCTGCAGTGGCTGCAAAATGATTTATCCTCCGATGATGGTCACTAGCGCTAACCTTGCTGTCAGGAAAGCACGCTGATACATTTAACTCTTTGAATTATTTTATTCCTTCTCCTCTGCTGTTTAAGTTTAGAGGTCTGGTGCTAAACCTTACATTTTAAAGCCAGCACATCCATTGCAAATGTATCTATAGGGCCCTCTCTAACTCATTTGTGTATAATGGACATATATATAAGGAATGATAAGGGTGCATATAAAAAGCCTTTGACCTGTAATTAGTTTATCTTGCTTAAAAAAAAAATAAATCTTTATGTCACTCTATTTGCAGATTAATTAAACCTAATATATATATAATGAAACGTAAAGGGAGCCAATAGCTTTGTAGAGATCTAATATTGATTTGTACACTAAACCGGGTTTAGTGGATTTTAAACAATTACTGCCAATAGATAAATTTCTGCAATAACCGTTTTATGTATAAACAGGTCCTGTTGAGGTACAGAGTCTACCTATGCATATAGAGGATAACTAAATCCCCCCACCTCCTTTGTATTTGCACAACGCCTCCAGATCTCCAGATCCAGAGCAGCAGAAAGGTGCTGTTTACACAATATTATTTTAATTTCACGTGACAAATGTGCTACCATGAAGTTAAACATTCATCATTACCCAGGTGCGCTTTCCCCTTCTGTGGGGAGAAGCGCCATCAACTACTGGCATGGGCACTCTGCAGATAACACTGGCTGGGGAATAGCAGTCACATGCCGGAGAAATCCCATTTCTGGAAATAACTCGCTGCGGATGTGCCCAGGGGCCAGAGAGGCCTCAGGTATCGCAGCCCCTGAATTGAGCTGGGATTCTGCCTTCCAAAGCCGTGATTCTCTGACTGGTTTGAATCTCAGCAGAGCGGGCTGGAAGGGCAGGCAGCCCCGCCTGCCTTCATCCATCGCAGTGCCAAAATGGGAAGGACGTGGAGCCGGCAATGATGATGAGAGCTTGCATGAATCCCCCGGGCCTGCAAGCAGGGTTTCCTAATTGTCAGCTGTGCTGCGCCAGGCTTGTTTAAAATAATTAGAGTGCGGTGGCTTAAACAGACCGGGGAGGGTCAGGGTGGGCTTTTTTTTTTTTTTAATCCCTCCATATGGGTTTTTATCAGTTGCTATCAGCTCCCTGCTCATTTCTGACACCATCACTCTGCCAGGCAGGGGGATGGGGAAGGGGGAGGGGGAAGCAAGGTATTATATTTTAAGTACATGAACACAAAGTCAGAAAGAAAGAGGATGAACGAGCCCCAGTGTATGCAATGGATGGAAACAATACAGCCAGCACATCCAAACTATATTATTAAAAAAAAAAAAAAAAAAAAATAGGGGTCGGAGAAAAATCTGCTTACCCCTCTCCCTCCTGTCTTTCCTCCAAGAGAGGGCTAGCTGAAATCTTTCTTAATTACCGCTTATTTCAATGACAGAATTGTAATTTATCATTTAGTTGTAATTTGACATATGTTCACACCTTTGCCATTTCCAATTTCCTCCTTCGCTCTAATTGTCTGCCTGGCTCGCCTGTCACGCGCGCCTCCCGGGATTAATTCGAGCTGTCTGTCTGCAGCGGGCTGGCGGCGCGCTCGGGGCTGGCGGCGCGGTGACAGTGTCAATGCGCGCACCGTTTAGCCGAGGCATTACCCGGCCGTCACGCTCCCGCCCCTCCTCAGCCCCCGATGTTTATTGTTTAGCCCGCTTTTTTTTTTTGCTTTTTTTTTTCTTTCTTTTCTGACTTTTCGGGGTTTTATTGGGCTCTAATTACGCTCCCCGGCTGTCAGCTGAAAGGGAGAGGAAACCTTGCCGTAATTAGTGGGAGGGGAGCGCCGGCGGCAGGGATGCGGGAGCCAGTAGATGTCTCCCGCTCTGCCTCGAATATACACGCCGGCTTTAAATGCTCTGCCTTCATTTTGCTCCGCGGCTGTTTGTGCTCCTCTGTCTCGCTGACGTGGCCTCAATAGCGCAATTGCGGCCTCCTTCCTTGGCTTTGCCCCCCCTTCCCCCCCACCCCCGACCTTGCTCTTCCTCTTTGACACGCTGCAATCCAGCTTCAGCATCCTCTTAAAACAACCTTGCCATGTCCAGGTCCTGCTGCACCCTGGTGCAACTCCACTGGCTGGGGATGAATTTGGCACGGGGTATGTTTGCTTGCCGACAATGGTAATGCATCAGGGAAGGGCACTGTTTGCCCAGCGTGTGTGAGTACACTCCATGGCTAACAATTAACCTGCCAGAAGCTGGTCTGATCACTAAGCAGGTACGTGGGCTTCTTTCTCCATGGCTGGTCCCGCTGTGCTCATGCTGACCTGATCTCCTCATCCGTGCAAATCTGCAGTGCGTGAGGCTGCCACTGCCCATCCAGAGTCTGCATGTCTTCATCAAGAAAAGTGGTATTTCACCAGAGTGTTGCAAAGTGACACCAAAAATTAGATTCTCAGTTGTTGACGCTTTTTGGGTCAACAACTGAATTCACACCGTGACTCATTACCTGCCCCCCTCTCCTCTGTTCCACCAAGATTTCTTCCGGAGGCTGTCCGGTGGGACCCCAAAACACATATGGATGCCATACACCTTACTCTGGCAGGGTGGCCAGCACAGCAGCAGCACCCACGGGGCCCACCCTCAGAGCTCCTCTTATAGGTAAAGATGACTGGAGAAAGCTGTTCAGTGTAGCTGCTGCTCTGGTTTTCTTTACCTTTGGGCCTGTGACTGAAATGACAGAAAAGATCCATTCTTTTCCCAATTTTCCTGGGGGATTTTTCCACAACCATAGGTGTGTGGCCTGTTTTTGCATATGTTTCATAAAAGCAGCCCAGCCCCAACCATAAAAAGGGAACTTTTTCCCCCCCCAGCTTAACCAGCCGGCTGAGCAGATACTTTGAACAGTTTGAAGGCAGAAAGCAACATCATCCTCTAGCTTGATTACCAGCATCTTCTATTGTGTGGTCCTCTGATATCCCCACATCTTTGTGGTGATTTAACCTCAGCAGGAACTAAACCTCATGCAGGTGCTCGCTCACTCCCAACCCATGTCGGAATGGGAGAGAGAATTGAAAGTGTAGATCTGGGAGAACTCATAGGTTGAGATAAAGACAGTGTAATAGATAAAGCTAAAGCTGCACATGCAAGGAAGGCAAAACAAGGAACTCATTCACTACTTCACATTGGAAGTTCAGACATTCCCAGGAAAGCACAGGGCTCCGTCACAAATAATGGTTACTTGGGAAGACAAATGTCATCACTCCAAATGTCCCCCCCTCCTCCTTCCCTCTGCTTTATGTGCTGACAGTGACACCATATGGTGTGGGATATCCCCTGGGACATCTGGGGTCAGCTGTCCCAGCTGTGTCACCTCCCAACCCCTTATGCATCCCCAGCCTCCTTGCTGGTGGGGTGGAGTGAGGAACAGAAAAGACTTCGATTCTGTGCAAGCACTGCTCAGCAATAAGGAAAAGTGTTACTAACACTGCTTCTAGCACTAACCCAAAGTACAGCCCCAAACCAGCTACTCTATGAAGAAAACTTTCCCATCCCAAACCAGCACACTGTCCACTCTTTCCTCCGCATTTCCTTTGCTACCCAAGTAAAGATATGTAAGTCAAGGAAAAGAGATAAACTACCTATCCCAGCTGTTTAAGTGAAGCCTCAACATGCTGAACAAAAATGTTTCAAACAGAAAAAAAAGTCACATATTTAATTTTATTCATTTTCCAGTGATTTTAATTGTCCTACCCATCAGTATCTTCACAAAAGAGAAACTCACAGAGGTCAGAGTAAATTGGCCAGCATTGCCCCCTGCACTGGGAATGTGGATGCTGGAGAAGGTGAATTTTGGAGTGGGCTCCTGTGCACTGCATCCTGCATGCTCAGTCCCCTCACACAACCTCTATGAATGGTGAGCTCCAACCATGACCTTTATTTGTATCTGCATATGTCAAAGGCTTAGCCTTAGGTAAGTGCTCCAAGCCCAGTCTTGATGGCTCAGAGTGCCTTAATAGATCCCTTAAGTGTAGAAAATTAAGATAATGCCCTGAAAACACAAAGCCATCCAATTGATACAATTCCCCCTTCCCTAAAATTAGCCCAAACCCCTCCCTCTGGGACATCCTGAGGCTTTCCAGCCATCACCTTGGCAACACACCACAAAAAGCCTCGACCAGAGAGCACAAGCTAGAGGTCAGAGCATCTTGGCACTTTCAAATCCCAAAAGAATTAATTTCAGAGCCAAGAGGCACTGGAGGAAAAAACCAACCTAAACCACCACCCCAGTTTAGCTGGGGACAAAAACGCAGTGGTTGGCAGCACTGTGAGAGATTGGCAAGATGCTGCCATTTGGAACCCCCTGTTTTGGAGTCTTTTGCCTTCCCACAGTAACTGCAGTGTGAGCAGGCAGAAATGCTCCTCGGAGCCCAGGTACACAGAGCAGCTAGCACAGTGCTGCTGGAAAATATTTAATGTATTGTAGGAGGCGAGACTGAATGAATTTACATTTATTTAGATTTTTTTTTCTCCCTTTCAATGTCTGCTTCCTACATACTGACCTTTTAAAATTATTTCACTACTTACTTTGTTTTCTGCATGTTGCCACTGAATGGGATTTTTACCTTCCAGCATCCCGCCTTTTGCCATCTAGGATGGCCAGCCTTCTCAGACTGTTTTGTTTGAACACCAGGATTTTCCTGACCCATCTGCAAACTTTTAAGAGCCAGCATTTTTGGCTTCCTTAACTGCCAAATTATGAGAGAACACAAAGTGCCTCAAGCTGAGTGCTAAAAATGGAGGTTTTCCAAATACTTAGTTACATGCTCTAGCCTTGGTCTAAAGGACTATCAGAAGAAGTAGGTATGAGGTGCTTATGATTTAGTATTAGAACTTCTCTATATTTATGGCCTATTTTATATATTGTAGCTATTTAACTGGAAATGGTGTTGGAAATCTATGTACTCATTAGAAGTTGATGCTAAGTGCTTTTGAAAATTCACTTTCTTTTTCGTTTCTCCTAGCTATCAATTTTGTTTTTGTTTTAAACCTGACTTCCCGAGGCCTTATTCATTAATAGATAAGTAGTCATAAGTAGGTTATGAGGATACAGTAGGTTCATATTCCATGCCAGCATACCCAGTGTACTTCCTACCTAGAAATAAATCTGATTTTTCAAGGATGGGAAACTCCTTCAGCTCACAGAGGGTCTCTGAAAACCACATATTTTTGCTGTATTGGGGGTGAGAATGTCAAACTCCAAATGGAAAGGAAGGAGTCAATCCAGACACCAGCTGGAAAAGAACCTTACAAGTAGCTGAGCTCTACAGTACAAGCTACAGTGCTCTCTACTGTCAATGAGGAGGGTAAAGGGGATAAAATAGACAGGCTGAAACATAAAATTCTGGGGGAGCAGAAGGAGGTGTTGACTTAGGTAGAGGGTTTTTTCTTTTTTTAATCATTATCCTACTTTTTGGTCATTTATTGTTTCAGCAGTGCTATTTGTTCATTCACTTGTGCCACAGAAACACATGGATGCTAAAGTACTGGTTCATCCTAAATGATCCATCCCACAAATTCAGGAGGAAAAACCCTCTCACCAGTAACTCAAGCCCCAAATCTTGTTGGTCATTTAAAGCTCCCGTATGGCTGAATGGTCAGTGTGGTTACACCTGCTATGCCCCATAAACATGCCCAGAGCTGGCAGGACTAGGCTCTAGGCATAGGATGGCACTGGGTCACCCCATTTCTCAGGAGAAGTTCAGGTGTCAGACTTGCCCAGGATCACGCAGAAAGTTCAGTAGCAGTGGAGTGCTACGGAAATGGTCGTGGGTGGCTTTTCTTTGGCACTCCGTCAATCCTCTCTTTAGATTTCAACAAAAACCTCTGTTAATCCTGTTGTTGCCAATGAAACAAAAGAAAGGGGAGGAGACCCCAACAATGCTTGACTGAGAGGCCTTACAAGCCCTTTCCTGTACCCTTCCTGAGCTTGTAGTAGTTTAATATTGCTCTAGCTCCTACTTGAACGTGGTATAGTGCTCTTGCAGGTGTTTGATCAAGAATAGATGAGGAAAACTCCTTGTGTATCCTCAGTATGTAAGTTTAGCTTATTGCATTCCTATAAATCAAATCTACTTTTGTTTCAAAATAAAAAGAAAAACCCAACCCAACCAAATATGGTAGCTGTCTGTAAGAGTATGTTATAAATAATGGAGGAAAAAGCTCTTTCATTCCTGTGTGGAAAAAGAGAGCTGAAATAACATTCCTTTGAAGAAAGCACTTTCCTCTGTCCCTTAACCTTTGTCTAAGGAACAAATACCAACATCTTGATCCCTAAATGTAATGTTCTGTGAAACTATAAGTAGGCAAAATCAAGGCAGTGTCCTCACAGAAATTTCTTTTCCTGCACTAAAATTTAGTGGTCACCACTGGTGCCCGCTATAAAATTTTTATATGTAGAAAGTGGCAGGCTATCACACTTTTTATATATGCATATATAAAAGTGACAGGCAGAGGAATAGGATGCCTGAAGCTGTAAGATATGAGTGTTATAGGCCAAAATCCTTTTATTTTTATTGGGTTTATCTCAATGGGTAAAGTTTTCTGTCATTAGCTCAAAAATGCAATACAAATGTCCTTTTCTTTTGAGCCCTGAACACACAGAGAGACATTTCTGCTTTCACATCCAGGTATTTAGTGCTGCGCTCTCTGCTTGTTAGCATTTCAGGGTGAATTATGGCAAGTTCTGTGACTGGTTGTGGCTGCTGGGACCACATTTACCTGCTGTACAGCTCAAGCGCCACAGTCAGGAGGGTGATCACCAGGACTGAGAGCTGGCTGAAATGCTGTTTCTAGCCTTGTGGTTTCTGTTCCTCGGCATCTTAAAAAACTTGGAGAAGGAATGCAGAAATAGAGGAGGTGAAAGGAGGAGATATGCCAAGGGGTGTGGAAACACCACGAGCTGTCCATCTAGTCCAGAGCATTGTCTCTGGCAGCAGCTGCACTGGAGGCTTTGGGAGAACAAATGGGAATCTCTCACATAGGGAAACCTGCTGTACAAGCTCACACCAGTCTTCCAAGGCAGATGTATTCCCAGCCACCTTAAATCCAGCATTTGCCCATGGTTAGTGGGACTGTTGAAATTCCTTTGGTAGTCCTGATATCCAGAAGGTCCTTGTTCCTGTTCACCTCAGAGCCTGTAAGTGGCTGTGGCTGTTAGAATCATAGAATCATTTAGGTTGGAAAATACCTCCAAGATCATCAAGCCCAACCATAAACCTAAAGCTGCTAAGCCCACCGCTAAACCATGCCCCTCAGTGCCACATCTACACCCTTTCCTGAGTACCTCCGGGGGTGGTGACCCCACCACTTCACTGGGCAGCCTGCTAATGTGTTGCAACGCATTATGCTGATGTGACAGTGATGGTGCAAGGTGGACTAAAACGTATCATCAGGGCTTCATGCTGTGGTGAGAAGGTGGCATTTGCAGATGTAGAGCTACCCAGTTGTGTCAGACTTGTCTCGTCTTTTGGACATGAAAATTATATTTGTGTGGAAGTTGAGTGTTTCAGGCACTAAGGTCAGGTGGAGAGGGGTTTGGGTTAGGGGAGACATGGAAATCCCAGAGGTCCCACAGCACAGCTGCAGACATTTGACTGATGTTTTTGGGATTTCCCGGACTTGCCTTAGTCTGTTATACATAGAGTTCCTTGTCTGGGACACCCCAGATTGAAGTATGGGAGGTCTACATGTGTGTTCATGTCTGTGAGCATGTAAATAAATAAATATGCCTTTACATTGCATACTCTAATTGAAATGGTTTCCAGCCACCCTCAAATACTGCAAACTGCAGCTCTGCATCTCACCTTAGACAGTGGCTCACAACTTGCATTAGTGCATCCCCTGTCTGACAGGACCCTGCCCTTGAGCACAGTGGAGGACAGATTCTGCTGGGTGGGAAATGTCAGCTGGCTGTTGGGACAAGAAGGAAAGAAGCTCTGGAGGACCTGAAAGTTCCTCCAACATCTGTCACGTGAAGTGTTGGATTTACACCTTGTAATTTGTTTGTGGAAAAAGAGTTGGGGAACAATGATGTAATAAGCTGAACAGAAAAAGTATTGTTATCAGAAAATTATTTGTAATGAAGCTTTTAAAATAAATATTCCAGCTATTCCTGTGCTTTACAGTGTCATTTCTAACTCTAAAAAGTCAGTGTATAAATCTAATGGAGTAGCTATTCATAAAAGATCAGCCTGAGTAATAAAAGTAACAATTTTCTGTAATGATATTTTATAGATTTGAATAAGACATATAAAATATTTTTGATTTTACAGCATATGTAAAGAGAGTAAGTATACTATGCCTATAAAACAGGGATTACTTTTAAATTCTTAAAATATTTCTAGAACAAAGTAAATAATACTCGCAATTTTTTCCTGAAAGACTGATGAAATACCACGTAGCAAACTTTTCAAATATTTTATATGAAAACAATTCTCCGGCAGCTTCAGAGAAGACATAACACACTTCCCTCTCATCTTTTAATAAAGGAAATTCACAGGTGCTTTCCCCTTCCTATTGCGTATCCTTCCCTCTGAGACCTTCAGCCCAGTTCTTTGCCAATGCAGGAGTGTTACACGTGAACAAAAGTTGGGCCGTAATTTTCACAAATGCCAACTGAACACTGCAAAAAAAGAGATATTTCATCAAGTGTGGAGGAGGAGGGAAAACACAAATCTGAAAGGTAGGAGGCTTGAACTTCTGATTTATTTTGTACCGAGTCCAGGGGGGGCGGAAATTACCAAGGTCTAATGTGATATTGTGGACTGTACTTGAAGGAGAGTGAGATCAGAGCCTAGCTATCAGACCTGACCCTCCATTACAGCAGTGCCATGCTCTATGCCGCCTTCCAGGTCAGAAGGGACAGTGGTGGGTTGTGCCACTGCTGCACTCTCCAGGCTCCAGCCACCCTGTTACAGGCACCTGAGGACCCCACTGTGGCAGTGTCCCATGGTGGTTCTGTTACATTCAGTGGTGGGGTCGTGGAGCACCATCGTGTTCCGTGTCTGGTCAAGCCACACGTTCAACAGGGGAAGATGAGGTTCGCTGAGCTAGGATGCCCATGCAAGGTGAATGGGTGGGCAGCTGGGCACACCAGTGCTTTACAGCCATGGGGGAGTCAGCCCCCTGCACAGAGCTGAAAGTGTAGCCTGTAAGCCTATGGAAATGCAAAGCCTAGTTAATGTAAATAGCTCTAGTTCGAAAAGCTTTATGAAAGAAACCAGAAAATGCATGGCATGCATGTGATTACTTCGTGAACCTATTTATATGTGGTTTCTCCCAATAGAGTGTTTCCAAATTGCTTTGTGCAAATGTGATTTGGGATACCTTCAATGAAAAGCAGAGGAGTGCAAGTTGATTGTGGTTAAAATAAGCCACGGAAGGATGGCCAAGTGTGTGGCTGCAGCCTCCTGGCCTGGGTTGACACTGATGCGCAGACGTTGCCCAGCACACCGGTGCACAGCCAGCCACACACCCTGAGGCTCAAGCCTTTCTGTGTTGAGCCATGTCCTGTTTGCTTTCAATCACAGCCCAGCAGGGTAAATTAGGAGCTGAATAAGCCCATGCAGCCAGCAGGCTTGGCCTCACCATCTCCCAGCATCTACCCCCGCGACCTCTCCGCCAACACTGATTTGCCCATTCCCTGTCCACTTGCTGCCTGTGCAGCAGCCACCGGCGCTGGGCACGGCTCAGTGTTTACACCCAGGTGCACAAACAATTGGTGTCACCTTGCCTTCATGTAAGCACAGAGTACAGAGTCCTTCATGCCGGATATCTCTGTACATATGGCCAGGTCATTATAACAACCAAAGCTATAGTTTTCTATATGCTTTTTGAGTTGGAAAACCTGTAAAAACCTTACACAGGACACATTCAAGGGCTGCTGACCGTGGGTCAGCAGTAGGCTGGCAACAGCTAATAATTATAATCAAATCATCTTTTGGGTCAAGCACCACGTCACATTTTGGGGGTAAACCCTAAACAAAAAATATCAGGCAAATTGCTTTGCTGTAAAAGAGGCTGCGGTTCAGAGTTGGTGCTATTGAAGACTTCACGGTGTAAATATTGGCTAGGTCTGATTTTTAATTTTATTTTTTAGTTGACAGTTTGGCATATTTCTAAAAAGTCAGTGCACATTTTTGAAATTTCATTGCACATCCATGCATCATTACCTGTTTTCTTAGACCTCGAGGGAGATGATATTGTTGGGGGTTTTCTCTCATGTAGGGAGGTGAGGCAACGAGGCATAACAGAAGTGAAGGATGGCCTTTGGGAGAGCAGAATTGCTTTTCTGAAGCGCAAGTCTTTGGTCCAACTGAAAGTTCAAAACAAAGGAGAATCTCTGTCTCTTTCCCTCTTTCTAGCTGTACCTTGGTAATGAAAAGGAAACAGCAAGGGAAGGAAAAAAATTTAAAAAACCCCAAAAACCATAGAAGCATACTACTTTTAAAACCTGGTACAAAGTTGAAGATTCTGGTGAACAGAAGCAAATACTCTTCAGAAAGTCCTGACTGCAGTGTCAGGGTGAAACATTCCAGGAAAACAAGATAGAGAAATATTTTTACCAGTAAATATTGGAGTTAAACGAGACTGGCTCATCTCGAAGAAAATGATGGACAAATGCTGCAGGGCATGCTGAAATAAAAAAAAAAATGTTTATCCTTTTTCCCAAACCCATTCAGCTAGGGACCATTTGGGGAGCTGAAGGAAGTGCTCTGAGGTTTTCCTTTGCCCTTGTTCTTTTTCCTTTTCAACAGCAAATGAAAAACATGCTAGTGTCTCTGTTGATGGCTCTTTCTTGAACTGCAAACTCCTGGTCTGGAAGAGAGCAGCTTTTCTCCTGAAGGCTGAGCTTTGTTATTTTGTCGAGGAGTGTAGATGGTACCAAGCTTGAGGGTTACACTGGAGCCTTCATCGGTGGTGGGGCTCAAAGGCTGGGAAGACAGGGGAAACCTCACTAAGCTGGGACCTGCAGGCAACTCCCCCAAGTCCCTCTCCCAAGGTAGCTATTCCCCAAAATGGATTCTAATTTATTTGGTATTTCGGCAATATTCTTTCTCTCTAGCCATGACTGAGTTAGGTGTGGAAGGTCTGGATGTAGGTTCATACTCTAAACTTGGATGGATTTTTGGGGAGGATGGGGGGAGGGGTGGGGAAGAGTCATGTTATCCAGCTTTAAGCTGCTTTCTTGTTTTGTGGTCTGGCCTCACATTCCCTACTCCTGACAGGGACCTAAGGCACTGTGGTTAGGAGGCAAAAGCTGTCCTGCAGTATCTCACAACTAGGAAATACTTTTGCCACATTCCTCTGAGTTCTCCAGATTTCAGGAAAGCTTAGCACAGCTTTTTTCCTTTTTTTTTCTCCCCTTTTGTACATCTGGGCTGAGCAGACATCATTAACCCTTTCAGATCTCCTCTTGCTGCCAATCCAGGGTAAAACAAATTACTCCTTCCCACCTGCTAACCCACAACCCTGCATCTGCGTCCAGGTGTTTCCACTTGTGCATCGCAGGCGCAAAGCTGAGCGAGACACATCAGGTGGCCCGTGGGGTGGTTCTCAGCTCTTCGCAGCTTTCCCGAGGACATGGCAGACAGGCAGCAGATGCCCAGCAAATTGGGAGGCTGCTGCTGTTGGCCTGAGGAGGGAGACTCGGCGAATGAAGGCTCCATGTGCCCCTGCCTACGTGAAGGTTGATGCAAACCCGGGAGGTGCCCAGTCGCATCTGGCCCTTGTGTGTGCACATCTGTCTTGCCACCCTGCGATTTCCCTGCCGGTGCCAGGAGCAGCCGCCCTGCCATCCACGTGCTCCCCCGGGCCACGGAGGTGCTGCAGGAGTTATGTTACACACATGCCGAAAGCCATTAATTAAATTAGAGCTCTCCGACAGGGGCTGCAGAAGCAGCTGTGTCATCAATCATCGCGCCGCAGGCTGACACACGCACCGCATCACATGGAGGGAAATTTTTTCTTTCTGAAGGCTGATGAGGGCTGTAACTGAGGGTCCTGTGCAGGAGGGTGGCACTGTGGGGACCAGAAAGCCCCTTCACGCTTGTTGATAAGGAGTGGGTCTGTGGCCAAGGTGCCTGGGTCTTGCTGCTGTGCGAATTATTTGGCATCATCAAATGTTGTCCTGTGGCTTTGCATTAACATGCTGAGGGGCAACAGAGCTACCATACTCAGGGCTGAGCCTGTGTTCAGCAGTGGGTGAGCATGTCAGGCTGCTGCCAGAGGCCCTGCCAAGCCCTGGCCTGCATGGAGGGGGAGCCCCGAGCCCCCAGGGCTTGGTACGGAGCCTTCTTGGACCCTCGCCAGAGGGTTTGGTGGCTTAGCATGAAATGGAGATTGGTGGATCCCATTCATGCACAGAAAAAGCAAATTTCTGTTATTTACAGGCTATGGGCCACTTGATAAGGAATTTCCCACCTGCTGCTGAAGAACTGGCTTTTAGACAGTTAATCAAATAAGAATGGCTAAGGGTAGTCACTGCACCCTTTGCAAATAGCAATCCGGACACAAAAGCAAATAATTTCTGTCAGCATGACAAGAGAAAATGGAACGTAAACTTGCTAAACAGCCAGCAGATATATACATGTTTTTCTGCCTCAAACCAAATTAAAAACTCAGGAAGGCTTAAATTTGGGATCCATTTGTAATGTCAAGTGCTCTTCCCTTCTTGCCCCATATTGGTGGGGAGAAATAGCCTTGCAATATCTGTATTCCCCATGCCAGCTTTTCCACATCCACCTCTCAGAATGCTACCTACAGAGGAAAGACAAAGCCTCAGCAATTTTATTCAGGCCTGTTTCACAGTGTAGGTCATCTCAGCAGAGTGTGGAAACAATAGTACGTGCCAATCTCACGGCACAAATACTGACCCACAAATAATGACTGCTCCTAGCAACCGTCTACAGAAACAGCAAAACTTCTAACACTTTTTGGTAAAAAATAAAAAAACCTAAAAATTTAGTTTTTCCCTGGTGAAAGTGGCCTGCGTGTAGCCTATCTGCAAAGAGAAAATTGTTAGATAAATTATTTCTATCAAGTAATTTGATCGGCTCTCCTTGGAAGCCTAATGAATAGGTTATTTTCTGCAACAGCTGCTGTTCGAACTCTCAAGCTTGAGCCCACGTGGTCTGGCTGTTCAAAGGGAATTACTGTGCTGGCTTTTTTAAAGTAACTTTTAAAAAAGCAAAACTAGGCACACTCTATTTGTCAACATGGAGGAAAGATGGACAGGAGATTTAAGCAGCTGGCAAAATTATTGTGAAGGCCTAAAAATTAGTGGTAAAAAGGATAATTGCGTGAAGCCGCAAATAACTCGCCTGTCACTGGGACTGTAAGAGACCAGACCTTCGTGGCTGTAATTCAGACACGTCATCTGCATTTCACGTATGCTGCTATGGAGAGGAAATGCCTCCCCGATGGGCTGTGAGGCTGTATGGCCCTGGAAACTCTACTGCTGAGTAGGCTATAACCATGCAGGCACCTTGGTCTGCGGCTGCTCCTCTGTGATTGTCCACTTTTTTTATAACAGGCCAAATAGCACCCGCATGCATGTGTCAGTGGAGGAGTTTAGGAAAAGTAAAAGATCTTGTAATGGATTTTGCGGGGGGGTGGGTGGAAAGGGTTAAATGCATTCTGCACTCATGCAACAACTTGCCAGCCGTCATATTTGGTCCGTTGTCTGCATTTGTCCAGAGGGAGGCAGATTTTCTTCTGCATTTTTGAGCTCATACTTGTCTGCAGTACGCAAATGCTGACCTGAACCTTCTTTATGGGTAATATTTGCTTGCGTTTTCCTCTGACTAGGTCTAGATAGGGTAAAGTGTGATCTGCCAACCATAAAAACCTGAATTCTTTCACCAACAGTGTGATATAAAAGCAGAGCTCTTTGTGACTGCCCTGCTTCCTTGCTCTGCCCTTGCGTTGCCTGTGTCTGCCCTGCAGACACTCCATTCCTTTGAGACATTTTGCTCAGGTAGTCTTGCAGTTGAGCACTCAACTTCCACACACTGGACCTTTTTGCATATGAAAAGTTAGATTTGAGGGGGGTTATTTTATAGTTCTCTGCATAGTCTATTCAGTAACTTGGTGATTTTCTCTTTTTCTTCCTCTTCTTGTCAAGGTAATCAAGAAGAGACTTGTGTGAACATTGAGTATGGAGCACAAACTGAGGTGAAGTAAAAGGCGCCTTAGGTAGGAATTGGCTGTGAGATATCTTTGTCTTGTTTTTCTGCAGAAGTAGATTTAAGCAAGCTACTGTGATAGGAGCCACTGAGGGTGGACTCATGCAGGCATGCATGGGTAAGGAAAGAAATCCACACCGAAAAACCAGAGGCAGCAGCCAAATACACATTTTACAGTGGAGGATTTGATGATTAGATCTTTGAGAAGTGCTTAACACTGTGAAGGCCAGCTCAGTTAGGATGCTTTGGCACTGAGTCCAAGGTGGATACTGCCCCTTTGCCAGGTCATCTCAATTTTCGCAGGTGGTTAAAGGAGCTGGGGGCATTAATGGTGTAGTGAGGGAGCCTGTTGGAATGATGCAGTCCTCCCTCATGTCCCAGGGCTGTAATCCTAGATTGGGGTGTCACCTTTCTTTTGGGACAGAGGCCAGGTCCCTGGCACTGTGAACACGCTGGCTTTGTGTCTGCCACGAGTGTCGGCTCTGACCTCTCGTGGTTCAGTCTGCTTAGATATTGCTCTTCTCTGGGACATGTTGCATCCATTCCTCTTCTCACCTTGGTTGTGGGGGTTGAGAAACCCCCAGCCATGCTGGGGACTGCCAAATGGAGGGGACAACTTGTATCTATTTTTGTTTTGTGGCTTCTTGCATTGTTTGGGCTGAGCAGGAGAGAAAGTAATGCATTTCCCTACTAACTGACTGCAAAGGGAAACCCTGTAATTTTTGGGGCAGAATCTACTTTATTTTTCATGGGGGTGATTTGGTATTTTGCAAGAGTGTGCTGAGTAGTTCGTGTTTCACCTAATTTAATGTGTGCCCATGGATTTCATGTATATTGTTACTGAAAGCTTTCTTAATTATGAAAAAACCTAAATCTTTTGGTTTCTAAGAAGACACAAATTTTAAGTTTTTTTCTTCTGATGAATTGCAAGAATCTTAATCTCAAGAAAAATGCAGTTTTTGATGCCGTTTGCAACTGTCTTCCTGCCAGTTTCAGTGACTGCATTTGGTTGAGTGCAGGCTGCCATCAGCAGGCTCTCTGAGGCCAGTGAGGAGCACAAGTCCTGCCCTACCTTCTCATTACTCTCTTTTTTTCCCAAAAAAATCTTTTTTGAAAAAAAAAATCCCATACCATCCTTTTTTGTGCTCCTTCTGTTAAATTACTGCATAAAGATATCAAAGAAGGGCTTTGTGACTAGCAAACCACTGAGTCACCCCACCACTGGTACTGTGTAGGCTAACCATGACCCACAACACAGAAAATACTGCAGCACTGTCTTGGATTTTTTACAAGAGGCTAGCACAAGCTGAAAAACCATCCTTAAAGATGCTCCATGCTCAGATGGATCTGCTGAGACATGCTGCCAATCCGGAGATAGGTAAACCTTAAGGCTGAAGGCATGAGTGCTGAAAATTTGGAGCAGGTCAGCACTGAGGCATTTGAAGGCAGACATTGCCACAGATAGAGCTGTCCTTGTAACCACCACTGATATGTTCAGCACCAAAAAGGTGAGTTTC
The DNA here is from genome assembly GCA_036023395.1 of Myiotriccus ornatus. Lineage (NCBI taxonomy): Eukaryota > Metazoa > Chordata > Aves > Passeriformes > Tyrannidae > Myiotriccus > Myiotriccus ornatus. The sequence continues at coordinate 24,264,869 of JAYRBT010000139.1, read as the reverse complement.
TGGGTAGTAAGTTTAAAGACAAGCAGCTGTAACAAATGCCAGGACTTTGAACCAGAACAGGATGCATGAGATGCTCACACAGACAATAGGTTACAGATATTTAGACTTGCATTCATAAATAGGCTTCAACGCGTGCATTTTGAAGTTACTGTTCTCGTTTGGTATCTACTAATACCTGCCCTACTCCTGGTTGCAAGTCTAACACGCTGAGTTCGACACTCACATGACTGAGTCACCATTTTACAGACACAACCCACGCTGACTGTGGGTTGAATCAATATGCAGATCCAGGAGTCATTTCCCCAAAATCATTTTTGGCACATATGTGCGACACATATAATAGTACCAAAACCAGGTTGTAACAGCAGGTGGCACCTGGCATTCTCTGTCACACCAGTCACGTTTTGCCTTTTCTGTACATTTGGATTGATAGATATATTTTCTAGATATCTAGCATACTCTTTTTCAGAGAGGAAGCAATTTTTGCAATACCTTTCCTAGCCTGGTCTCTGTACAGTGCCATTTTTTATCTGGGATGATTAAGATTCATGTTTTTTTCCTCCAAAAGTGCTCTCTAAGGTCCCTTTTAACACATGATACAAGATCAATGGACTAATAATTAAGGCAGTGGTGTGATGGTATCTCACATATGTTGCCTGTTTATTTGAAACAGCTCTCTACGAATGTGGGATGCATGATACAGAGGCTGCCATGGTTAAAACCCATGTTTACTGATTGCTTGGTAAATAGTTGCACAACTTCCTGTGTAAATGCCGATAACACATTAGAGTTTCCTCGGGCAGTTTCACTTAGGCACAAACCTTCTCCCCAATTTCTGTAACTGTATTGATCTTGTTTGCTTGCACATACCTGTACGGAGTGGGGTGAGAAGGAAATGTGCCACCAAGAAAGGACTGAATTTGTGTTTAGCCCAGAGAAGTGAAGACAGAGAGGAGGTGGGAAGCTGATCTTTGCAGAGATGAAAGGCCATCGCAAGGTAGCTGGGAATAAGCTCCTCTGTCTCTGGTGGCTAGGAGAGGAGCAGTGGTCTTCAATCGCTGCCAGGAAGAATCGAGTTAGGCTTCAAGGAGAGACTTTGTAATGGTAATGATGGCGAGGCAGCAGCCTTCGGAGGCTGTCAAATCTCCATTGCTGAAGATCTTGAAGAGCAGATTAGATCTAGCTTTGGCAAGAATGATATACTGTAACTAATCCAGCCTTAAATCAAGGAAATGGTCTGGATGACTTCTTGAAGTATTTCATGGTCTGTAAGTCTATTTATGCCCTTAATATTTGGAGACAGAGTCTGCTTAAACCGTGGTGTACACCAAATGCTGGAGCAGCTGCTGTTTCTTCTGCCCCTAGCTTTGTGAGAGTACCTAGCAGAGTTCTGTGGGAAGCAGGTTGCTCTGAAGCAGGATGGTGCCAATGTGCCCATGCTATGCAGATCTCAGCTCAGCTTTTCAGAGATGGACAGAAAGTCAGTGCGGACTGCTGGGCTTTCCAAAAGTGGTACCCAGTGTCCACTGGAAAGTCTCTCTCCCATATTCTGCAGCATGTCCAAACCACTTTGAAGGGCAATGGGTACCTGGTTGTGACAGCACGCTCTCACCCTCCCCAGGGGGATTGTAAATGCCCTGCAACCTGCTTTGTGTTCCCCTGTCCGGCACACCTCATCAAGGGCAGGATGATCTGGCCTTTAGCATGGTCTTTCTTTGTTTTCCATGATCCCACTGAATATTTCCTTTAAAAATGTAAACAATTAATTTGAAAAAAAGTGTCTTTTTTTCTTTTTTTTTTTTTTTTTTATTTTTCCCAAATGACATGTATTTCTAGGCGTGTCTTATTTGCGTTTGGTTCTCCAGATGTAAAACAGACCCATGGGGTCAGGCAGTACAGCTTTTCTATTTTTCACATCATTGCACCTGCAGAAGGACAGAATTCAGTATCACTCACATTATGTGGGGGAAGAGCCTTCCTATTCACGTTGTTTTCAAGAATGTAGACTTTTTTGCAGTAATACGAAGAAAACCCTCTGCTTTTCTGCTGCAAAGGGCTGCTGCAGGTCCAGGTACAATTGTGAGCTGTGAATGAACACACTTCCCCGTAAGTTCCCCCTTCTCCTCTGTGAAACAGGGGAAAGCTGTGAAAGGCAAAAGCAACCATTAAGGATTGCACACTGTAAAATGAATTAGCAGATAGCTGACTCCTTGAAATGGAAAAGTCTTGCTTCTCACAGAGGCCTGGATTTATTTATCTGCCAGGCAAGCACTTGCATAATAATAGCTAATCTGCATATGATAAATTAATAAAATGTATTTAAGTCTTAAGAGTGCAAAAAAACGCCCAACCATTAGCTATTTGGCTCTCTTTTATTTACCTCAGTTGAAAACAGTAGAGGATCTGTGAGGAAATTAGTAACACACAGTGGAAGGGAAGTTTTTGCGTGTGTGATGGCTTCCCAGATTCTTTTTCTGGCAGCTACGTTTTAGCCATATCTCTCCTGAATTGAGAGCCTACCCTGTTCCCAGTGCTTTGCAGACCTGGCTTAGTGTGCAGTCACCTTCCTTTCAGTATAATAATCCAATGTTTACAGAGCTGCACATAAAATTGCAACCTGTGTAAGCCAGCATAGAATTTTTTCCTGAGTCCACAGATGATCAAAATGATATTGTTGGAGAGCATTATTTAAGCTCTTTCCTGTCAGCAGTTACAGTAATGCTCAGTAGCTGCGGTGTAAAAGAGTTTGGGCACATGTGCAGGCCATGACATGGATGAGCTCACTTGGGTGGCACAGGGAGAAGGGTGGCAGCGTAGCTGGGAGAAGCTGGGGAAGCGCCCGTGCCTGTTCCTATCTCCATGTAGCTTCCTGTAGCAAGAGATTTAGATATTGCAGTCAGTGCTGTGCTACCAGATCTGACACCTCGGCTGACTATTTTGTGCCAGTGCAGTTGCACTGATTACAGTGGTAACTGGAGGCTGGTGTCCAGCTATATCCCCAGATTCCCCTAATTCTCCAGTGGGTTTTGGAATCTTTCTTGAGGTCCGAGCTGCAGAGTGTGGCCGAGCTGCTGTCTGCATCACAGCTGCCTAGCTTGGATAGATCCATCTCCAACACTGCAGCCACTGAAGAGACAGCTAAGCAGCAAAATAACTGGGAGTTAGTTTCTGTCGTGGTGAGAGCCTCACTGCCGGCTGGCAGGCCATTTCTAATCAAGCAGTACACATGGCAGCATGACAATACACATTTTCTGCCTTACTTCGCTCCAGCTCTCAGCCCATCCAGAAAACACCTTAAAATGTGGATCATTCATACACTGATCTCAGAAGATGTAGCAATAATGATGTAAATTTCACATCAGCTGTATGTGGTGTTGGCTTTGAAGCAAAACAAAAGCACAAAGGAGGTAGTTGTTTTGTGGGATTTTTTTCCCCCTCAATTCACTAGAGAATATCCCAGGCTGGCCTGATGGCACTGACTGAGGATGGCATTTTGTTGTGAGAGGCTTTGAAATTCTGGAGATCATAGTCCAGAAAGCAGAGCAGATAGAGGCAAATAAAGGACAGAGAAGAAAGTCTTGGCAATTAACTGTTGTAAATATCTGTACCCGAAAAAACTGTGCTTACAAAGTCAGGGGATGGACAAATCAGTTAAGCTGTGGGCCCAAGGAGAAAACAGTTCAATTTTTAATATCAAATAGTCAAAGCAGCAATCACAGTGAATAGCTTACCAACAATTCAGTCTGGAATATGTTTGCATTGCTTGTTAGATAATTTTGAACTGTGGACATATTAATGGAAATTGTGATCTGTTTCAGGACAATTCACAAGCAGGAAAAAGGACTAAGTTCAACAAATTGATTCTCTGCCGCAAATAGTTCCACCAGAACTAGTTCCTCAAGATAAGGTATTGAGCATTTCTCATTTCTGACTCAAATAAATGTGCTAGTGTGCTATTCCATTGTTTATCACCAGAAATGTTGACTTCATAAATATTGAATCATGAAATTGAGATTGCATAAAACTTTCTGCATGTGGAGAAAATGAGTCATGCATCACCTGGCCCCCCTCCTTTATTGCTCATCCTGGGTGCCACTCTCTTCCTTGGAAAGAGGACAAGACTAGGTGAGCTTGTCATATGTGGAACTATATCCTTTTCCACTTGGACTTCTTGCCATTGAAGTGGATGCTGACATTTTCTCATGTCTGTAAGGAAAGACGTGTTTTGCAGAAGCAGTTGCATGCACAGTGGCTCTTTGCATTGTTGCTCCCCTAGCCCATGGGGACTTGCACCACACTGAACCCAGGGGGTTTTCCTGCTTAGCGGGCAGTTTTGCCTTGAAGTTGTAAGAACATTTATTGGAGGGGAGCTGAGAAGTGTTTGCTGGAGGGGAAAGCCTGTTTTGGGGAAATGCAATTGGTTCGGTCAAAGGTGTGCAGAACTGTTGTTGCCAGTAATGTCCTTCCCCACAGTGGAGAGAAATGAGTGTTTAGAGCCTAAAGGGGACAAAAGGTGCAGCCACTGAAGCCAGATATTTATGAATCTGGTAGAGTCAGCTTTCAAGCTCAGAAGTGAAAAGAAATTGGTACACCTAGGACTCGTCCTTTCTTTTCCTGTAATGCCAATGCACGAAACTTAAAACCCCTTTGGACAATTTCAAGTTAACGGCAACTTAGTGTCTTACTTCTGTAGAACTGGATTTTAGCCGAGGAACCTTTTGTTTAGATATAACACTGCCAATAATTGTCTTGGTTGGGTTAGTAATTACACATAAATAAGTTCTCTCACGCTCCTATAATATTTGCATGTTTCTGTTTGCACTGCTGGCTGCATTCGAAGAGTCCTCAGGGCAGCGGCATTGTGGGGAGGAGTACACTAGCCAGTCTTACTCAGAGGTCAAGCTGAAGCCATGAAGAACTATGATTTTCACTTGCTGGTTTTTTACCCCACTTGCTGTTCCATTTTGACAGCCTGTGCCAGGGACCAGACCTGCTGATATGCTGTGGGCCTGCTCTCAGCCCCAGCATCAGTTCTGGAAACAGTTCACATCCCTCCAGAATTGTCACAGTGTAGTTTCTTTTTTTTTCCCTTGGCTCTCCAAACTTACTAAAGTGTCATTAAGACAAATGGCAAACATTTCTCCTTTTCTCACATCTGTCAAAACTTCCAAATCTGCTTTCATGACATTTCACACAGCATTTTTTTACGTACCACTCAAAGGACATAGAATCCTAATGAGCCTTGCTTCCATCATTTTCATCTGCCACGTGCTGCTGTCCCTGCATAGTAAATTAACAAAAGGGAGCTGGGGAGGTGGGGGGATGCAACAAGGGATGTAAACAGTTGTGGGGTGGAAGGAGAGGGAAAGAATTAGGCTGGTACCCACACAGGATTTGGAGACACTCTTTGTACAAAGTAGCTTTATATTACTACTAGGAAGCCATGCTCCTGAGCACTAAGCAGAGTATTTCCTCAACCCCACCAGTAAGGAGGCTGAACTTCTTGATAGTAAAGACATTGGGGACACCAAAAGAAAACTACGTAAGACAGGAGTAGCTTTGCATATTCAGTGTCGGGAATAGAGAGGGACTTTATTTTTGGCCATAATTAAAAAAATAATTTGTTGTTTCTGCAATTGCATACTTGGCCTGCAAATGTTAACTGATGTGCTTGCTTTTATTGTTGTCCATACATCTACTATTTGTTTTATAATAGTTTCTAATGGGTGGTTGAGCTCACTGCTTCTTCTCATTAAAAACAGAAGGAAAAATGTACTAAAAATTGCTTAAATGCCTCCTTTATTGAGGAAAAAAAAGTGGACAGTCGTTTCTCTTAATTCAAGGCTGGGAAGCCAGTAGTGCTGTTAGCTGAGGTTCGTCCCTTTTAATCACTACAATACAACAAATAACAGCTGACTCCTCCCCATCCTCTGAATAGGGAAAGGACATCTTTAGACAGACTGGCTGGCCTGTAATAGCTTGGATATCAGCAATGTAGTTAACAAGACACTGGACAAATCTCTTTAGTTTGTTAAAGGCCACCCATGACCAAAAGACTTACTTTCAATATGAGGCTCTCCTAGCAGCAGTCTGAAAGCACCCTGGAATTATGTAGGACCTCTGATGCCAGGAAGGAGCATTTTACCTTGATTCCAGGATACCAACAGCTATAGTGGCTGTAGGATATTTGGGTTTCCATCTTCAGGATTCCATGTGGATATACACTGTATTGTTAACTTTTCAGACAATGTGGAACTTGGGGTTTGTACCACACAAATTAACAGAATAAACAGAAATAAAATTATAGTGTTTGTTGCCAGGATAGAGCACACAATCATTGAAATGCCTAGTCAGTGGCCCTTAGGCACTGGTGAACTGTGTCTACTTTAGACCAGTAGTACTATCAGAATAAAACAGAAGTACCAGTGCTGTCCATGCTACCAAACTGGCCAGCAAAGAAGACTACGTCCTCTTAGGTCCTTGTAAACCTGTTTCGGTTTTAACCTGGTGTGTCAGGACCCATGTGTATACACACACACTTCTACATACCCACTTTTTAAACAGCTCTAACAGTGGAAAGTGCACCGTGTCCATCTGAGCAGTGCAATGTGCTGGGTGGCAACATGGCAGTTGCCCTTTGTGCTCCTTCACAGTAGGGAGGGAGACCATCACCTCCAGGCGACTTACAGCCTTGTGGGATGGCTGGTGCCTAACAGCCACCTGAACCACCACAGCCATCGTACGTGGCCTCAGAGGTCTGCTTTAGATGAGACCTGCAGCCTTCTTCCTGCCTGAGATATGATGTACAGACCAAATTACCTTTCAGTGCCTGCCCTGAAGTCAAAGTTCAGCTTTCTCCGGAAACATCAGCCAGCGGGAAGCCTAGATAATAGTTTGACATGGTAGGTGTCAGCACAGAGAAATGTGCTTCTGCCTCAGTACAGAGCCTCATAGGTTTTCTAATACATTTTCAGAAAGTTTCCAGTTGAAGCAGATACGGCAGAAACTGACAAAAATTTCACTTGCAGTGGGGGAAAGGGAAGAGGTAGGTGGGTTAATGTGCTTCAGAGAAGAAGATTCTCCAGGAGGAATGTTGATAGGTAGTCACCTGCCCTACTTTTACGTTTCATGTTGGGTGCCATCTTTTACTAAATTGCCAACATTTTCATTCACAAAAATAGGAGCTTCAGAGCACTCAGACTTCAGAAAATCAGTGTCTATTTGGGGGCCCTAAATCTGAACTAAGAATAATTTTGTTCTTTTCATACCACTGGCAAAATGTAAATTTCACTGGTGCAGCAGTCACTCATTATCGCTGAATCAAAGAGCAGTCTCAGTTCCTGCTGGCATCCTATTTAACAGAAAAATAAAAATCTCTTCTGTTGCAGACATACATTGCCATGTGAATGGATGCTGCTGTCTCGATCTTCATGTCTCATGTTTGTGTTGATTAGCTGCCCTATTTTAGGACTGTTTGCATTATGCAATAGGCCAGTAAAATCATTAGTGTGCAAATAAAAGTAGATCTCTACCTAAAGAATTAAACGGGTAAACCACATGATTAAAATGACAGAGGTTTATAGAAATGGGGAAAACTGCATGAACTAGGTGTGAGACACCAGGGTTTGAGGAGGATGAGCTTCACTGGGGATAAATGACAGGCTGAAGCACACAAGTGAAAATAATCAGAATTCCTGTGTAAAGTGACGCTGATATATTCTGAATGTCACATTACACTGCACAGTGCTACACTTGCTCCGAAAAGGCTCTTTAATTACAGTTGCTCAAGCCTTAAAATCACAAAACTCAAGTGTACAGGTGGACGCCATTTAAGCAACATAAATCTTGTTACTGAAGATGCGAATGGGAAGTTCAACTCCTCAATAATTAGCAAGATTTACCTCTGATATTTAATTAGCTATGCATCTATATAAGGCTAACAGTTTATTCAAACAATAATCCTTTTAAAATATTTCTTTCTGCTTTATCTTTCCTTTCTAATGCTTGCATAATAAATTGCTTTTGGTTGGTTTTTTGCATATGAACCAGTTACCTGCTCTTCCGATGCTGCTGTCAACAGTGGCAACCTGTTCTGGAAATCTCTTTCTAATTATCAGCCCTTCCCAAGGATCTGCAAATGAGGGCAACACCTGCTAACTGATATCGGAGTTCAGCAGTCCCAGGGGAGTAGGAGCACCTCGCATGGGGCTGAGGAGGCAGGAATGAGGGCACTTTGGAGGTTTTGCCATAGGGGTCGGGATGGCAGCGTGTCAGCTGTCCGTTGCAATTTGGCTGGCAAAAGTGACTTTGGCAGTTCCATCCTCTCCTTCCCGTTGCCTGTCAGAAAGGGGATCCATCCCCTCAGGCGTCACTGGAGAAATCCAATACTTAGATACAGATAAACAGGGGAAGTGTGCAAGCCAAAACTTAGTACCTGAATTAAATAAGGACTCTGCCCATGGTGGTTTGAGTGTCCTGGATAGTGCCACTTGGGCCTTTTTTGGCTTTGTAAACTGCTGGCCTAGCTATTTAAGTTAAAAATAAATCTTTCCTTGAGAGCTTTTCTCCCACACATTTCTTTTCAGGAGTTGGCACTGAATAAAGTAGTTTAAGAAAAAACAAACTAAACCAAAATGGGGCAGAGTTTCGAGCAGAAAAACTGAAAAGCCCTCTTGAGCTGTGGCCACACACAGTCACACGCTCTCAGCTGTCCTGGGATCCCTCCCCTGCCAAGTGTGCTGCCTCCTTTGCCGTGGATGTTTTCTTTATTTTAGACAATACCAGTGCATTCATTAGTAGACCTCTGAAGAACGATTTTTAGATCTGGTATCACTTCAGCTGCCAGTTTTTCATACCCTCCTACACTTTTTCTATGCCAGGCATTCCTGAAGGAAGTGGGTTAGTTGGTGTAGGGCTGGAAAGGTTTTGTTGTGCTGCCAAAAGGGCTATGGTACTTTGTAGACAGAATCTCCAGGATCATCTGTCCAGGCTGCCCTCCTGGGATGCCTCCTTGATTGTCCTGCAATTGCCTTTTTTTCCACTGTTTTTCTTCACAAAGGCAAAGTCAACTCACCTTTGTACAGCCAAGTTCTAAAAATTCATTACCATTTTGGGGAAGAGCTAAATTACTGTTGCCTTCAGCAAAGTTCATCCTCTGTTTAGGAGAGTTCAACGGATGGATATGTTGATTTAGAGACTTTTTTGCTTTACAAAACATATTTTGCATAAATTCATAACTATCACAAGTGATGATTTGGCCAATAAAAAGATCCACTTTCCTTAAATAAACTATTAGCAACAAAGATGTGTGATTGGATCAAATATTTATTGAGGGAAAAGCATTTATTAAAAAATATGAAAGAGTACTGGTGCTAAACTAACAAAACTAAACTGTTTTTTTGGTAGATTGACATGAAAATATTAGTGTCAAGTTAGTATTAGGAATTAGTAATTTTTGTGAAACAAAAATAAGATATTGAAAAGTAAGTGCCTTACCACATTCCCACAAACAGAGGATGTGTTTGTCAAAGGTCTTTAGACCTACATTCTCAAGAGCAGCTGCATGTATTTGCCATAATTTGCTATTAATTAGCAAGAATGTGTTATTTCAAGTGCATTATGTTACAGGGAGGTAGATGTTTTGAAAACTGCGTTGTAGCATTTGAAATTGAAAGACTGTCCCCCCTGCCACTGCACAAGGTAGAGCAACTGAAGTGCTTGCTCCCATATGCGTTTGCAGTGACACACACTCCTTTATGGCTTCTGACTTTTAATGAGGCACTTCTTGCTTGGAGAGGGAAAAAACAAAACTCTTCCCTGAATGTCTGCTTTTGTAAGGCATTGGCTTTGCTTGTCACCAGTGACAGGTGTTAAAAACTCGGGAGAACCATTGTGGATGATCAGCATCCCGGAATGCGTCCACATGGCTGGCTCTGTGACCGATGCATAACATTTTTTTAAACTTTTTTTAAATTTAATTTTATTTCGTTGCAAACCTTCTCTGCACCCACACTCGGAGTATTGTACAGCAGAGTAACACAAGAAATGGCTTCTCTCCTGGACAATCAACAGTAGCTTTTAGTTGAGAAACCTGCAGCCATGCATAAGCACTTAGGCTTCCCCGGTCTCTCTCACTTCCTTTTTTCAAAATTTAAATACCTTTCTTCTCTTATATGCCAAAAGAAAAATTCAGTCAGAGCTGAACCTTCACACAAAATACAAGAGGTTTGCTGGAGTCTCCTGCTGTGCAGGGAAGAAGCATCAGCTGATTGATCCACCATGTCATTTTCCCTTCTCCCAAGATTTCACAGCCTTAAATGTCTTTTGTCTGTAAAGATCCTAAAGCAGGTGTAAATACAATTGAGGTTTTACACTGGAAGAGAAAAAAACAAATATAAGCTTTAAGAGAACGAGCTGTGCATGTGGAAGAAGTAGTAGCTGGATTCATAGGTGTCATTTATGGATCTGAAAACATACTTGGATTTTGCAATTTTGGAGACCCAGGAGTGAGAGGCTTTGCGTGCCTTCCCCTTTCCTTCCTTCTATTTACCACGTTTATGTCTTTTTTATTTGGAAAATGCTTGCTGCTGTATGTGTCGCACATGCCACACTGCATCCTCGCAGCCACAGCTCTTTGTGCTCGGCGTTTGCAGATGGATGGCTTTTTCCATCATACATCACGGCTGTGACAGCAGACTGATGATCTACAACTCCAAGCGCTGTAGCTCTGATGATGTGGCTGTGGCTGTAGTAATAACGTGGGCCCACTCCAGGGACAGCAATGCTGCATGGGGGTTTTTTTAAAGGTGAAGTGAAAAGCTTAAATCCCCTCTTGTTTCCTATCTGCCTCCCTCCCCAAAGCTGTTTCAAGTCCCAGATCAATGGAAAAAAAATTAATCTGTCTTCTGCGGAAATATCATCCCTGGTGTGAGAGAGCTCACTGATTTAGATGCTGGAGAGGAAATCACAAAATCAAGCTTTGTAAATACAGATTTGGGAAGAAATGCAAAGGAAAGCCTGACTTCCGGATCTCTTACCATGACAGGTAAATATTGTCATATTGGAAGCAGAGCAAACTGTTCTTTTGTGTAGATGCAGTTTGATCGACTCTTGCAGTTTTTCCATAGGCTCATCTCTCTAGTGTTCATTAAAACTCCTGCTCCTGGAGGCCAGTGAGTTTCACATCTTTCCTAAGTAAATAAACATTACTTTCTTTGAAAGGAAATGTAAATTCTTCAAATTGTGACATCAGTTACTCATGGAGATTCAGAAATATAAAGGTCAAGGAAGCAAAGGCCATTTTACTGTTATGGTGTTTCCTGGATTTTGAACTCTTCCATGGATATAGGTTTGATTCATGATGCTTGATTGCTTGGGGGTAGCACTAAACCTGAACTTAGATCCTCACTTGGCACTCGCTCTCTGTCTCATGTAGCCTGGCATGTGGTCGTGCCAAACCAGAAGCCAAACTTCTTTCTCTCCATCTCCCAAGCACATTAACCTGTTTTTAACAGGCTGGATGGCCTCATCTCTGGGACTGCCTGTATGAATGCAGACCCCTATCCCTGCTGCTCTCCCTGACAGCCAGGCTACATGTGCAGTCTTGGAAAACTGCGCCTTCCCCCAAAAGTCCAGAGAAATGAAAGAAGAAGACCCATGTTGACTTCAGCAAGATTCAGTTCAAGCCCAAGCCTCGTGCACCACACAAAAGTTGGGAGTACTGCCTATGCACACTGATATAAATAGTGCAATGTGCTTTTTTTATAATTATATTTATTTAATTTTTATTATTGCTTTTTAAAGCATAGATTTCCGCTAACGCCAGAGGGTTTTAAAAAGTGAATTCAAAATTTGTCTCTGAACTAGTGAAAGTAAAGTCATTCCATCTTTTCTCTGGGATATGACAGGAAAACCGCACTGGTGGACATATCTGCTAATGTTAATCAATCTATAACTGTTTGCAGAGGACTTTATGCACAGGTAGCACTGAAAAGGAAAAAGCACCACAAGTGACCTGATCCCCAGCTCTGGCTGAAGGACAGAGATGCTCCTTGTCTGTCCTGTACACAAGCTCCTTCCTTTGTAAAGTTCCTGTCCTAATACTGTAGTGGTAGCATATAAAAGGTAAAAGATGGAGTTTCTTTGCCAAATGCAAACTGCATCTTGTGGTAACTTACTTCAGTAAGCAGAGAGTATTCACTGAACATCACTGCATTGCTAGGTTGCATGTGGTCAAGATAAAATGTGCTGTGTTATGTGTTGGCGCCAGAGGAATCAACTTTCTTCTGATCTGGCTGGTTTGCAGCGCAGAGGCTGCTTCCCTGTTGACCTCAAGGTCAAGCCTTGTCCAAAATGTCCATGAACAGCCTCAGAGAGGAATTTGGGATTTACAGCAGCCTTACTGTTTCCCTGTGTCATCTGAGAAAAGGACAGAAAGACCAGAAACTGCCCAAGTTGGGCAGCAGTCCCCAAGTTCATGTCACAGCCAGGCATGAGGAGGACTAAGTGCAAAGTTGTTGCTTTCCATCCCTCGTGAGAAAATGCAGTTGGAAAAAACAAGGACGGAATGACTTGGCAATACTCACCAATACTGACCCTGATGCAGCAAAAACTCTGCTCCATCCCTGAGATGCTCTTACCTAAATAGTTTCTAGCTCTTCTATGTAGCCTGCTCTTTCTGAGGTGTCCTGTCCTATGCATGAACCTCTCAGGAGACGAGGAGATCCTCAGTGGGTTAGCCACTATCTCCAGCCTGACTACTAGAGGATTGCTTGGATTGTTTCCCCACTGCCTTTGGGTGTCTGGTGTCTGGTCCCTCCTGGCATCTCCATGGTGGTGGCCACTGTCCATGATTCTTTGGCAGATTTTTCCATTACCTGTTTGATATTAGGAAGTTTTCTCTCACATTTAACCTATTTTTTGCCTACTGGAGTTAAAATCCATTACTTACCATTCTGCCCTCACTGACTAATGAGAATTGGTCCCAATTTTTTTTATGATGCCCCTTAACATGCTTGTAGACAGTTCTGTGTCCCTTCAGCCCTCTCTTCTCCATGCTGAATATGCCTTTCTCTCACAGGTCTCATTTTCCAAATCCTTATCACCTTTGTTGCATTCCTGTGAGCTCTTCCTGATTAATCTTTAAAAGAAAAATGTGCCCTGCACCAAAGGCAGTGTGCCATTGTGGTCTGCCATTGCGTCTGTTGCTGAAGGAGAGTAGCATGATTAGCATTATTATCTTACCTGGTTTTCCCACAGCTCTGCTATTAACCATTTTATTGCCAGGGCACCTTGTCTGGCTGTCAGCTTTTCTCATGTGCAGGTTCAGGTAGTGTTTGACAGCCTGAGTGTTCAGCCAGGAGTCATATTCATGAGATCCTGCAAAGGCAGATACCACTTTGCAGGCAGAGCCTAGTCCCTGCTGTTAGGCAGACTTTGGCTTTGGAGAGCAACAGGGAAAGTACTGCAACCCAGGAGAAACCCTGCCCCAAAGAGGTTCAAGGCAGAGGGTGGCTCCAGGAGGAGTTGATGGCCCTGCTCCTGCAAGGGGGACACTGGCCATTTTGGGTGCCAGCCTGGGAAAATCCGGCAGCTGTGCCAATACCTCCCTGGCATGCCTCCAGGGTGGCAGGGGTGCAAGGCATGGCAAAACTTTCTGCCTTTGGCTGCTGGCAGGGAAGTTGGCTCTGAAAAAGCCAAAGAGAGAGTTCACCTGCTTCCCAAGGCACTGCCACCCAATTGCGGTTGTGATGCCCAGCAAAGCC
>JAYRBT010000139.1:24218535-24249974 GCA_036023395.1 Myiotriccus ornatus | reverse complement strand
CTCGATGCCGGTAACCACAGGAGCTCTGGATAAGGAGAGATAAGGGATCAGAGATAAGGGAGACAGAGGCTATCCACAAAAGTGTTGTGAATGCCTTCATCAACAGACGCTAAAATTGTCACGGAGGAGAGACCGACATTGTAACACCAAAGGCAACGTCCCTCGGCATAGCCCTCGGTTAGCCAGGCATTGCCGGTTTGGTGCACTGCACAGAACGTTCTCTTACTCTTCAATAATATGAATAGTCTCATCTTCTCACTGAAGTTTTATCAAATTAAGTTTACTTGGTTTAAATGCCACTTCATTTTAACCACTGCAAGATGTTTTTGTACGGGCTTAACTTGGCATAAAATTAGTTTATTGCAGGTTCACTTAGCTGGACAATGTTCTGACTTCAAATCAATACAAATCTGTCTGAAACTTCAATAAGATGTTCTGCTTGCAAATCTGGCATCTATATAACTAAACAAGTGGGAAGAAAACCAGTAAAGCTCCTCTTCTTTTTCAGCTGTGCCTTTTTGTTGCTCTCATCATATAATCAAGAGAGGAAGCACCTACCACTGCAGAACCTCAGGGCAACCCCTTGCCTTGGTAGCTGGTGGGTTTCTCTTTGCAAGAAGGTCTCCCTAAACTTAACTGCCACAGTTGATGACTTCTCTGGGTTAATGATGGACTTGTCCTGGGCAAATGGCTTCATCATGCACTCCCCAGTGGCATCTGGCTACAAACTGCCTGTCCCTGCCTTTCACTTTCCTTTGAATAGGGCAATCTCCTTTGTAACTAATGTACTTGAGGATTTCTTTCAGAAGCAATGAAACACCCCCTGTTCATCCAAAAATTCTTTCCTTTTTGTTCTGTAAACCATACTGTGTTCCCACAGGGAACACCATCCTCCTGGTACATGCACTTTTGTCCTTTTCTGGTCTTTGCGTGCAAAATTGTGTAGCATTTGGTCAGTCACCCCTCCTAGGGCACTGGTCTCTGACAAATTTCTGTACAAACAGCTCAAGAGATACCCAGGCCATTTGAAGGTCTACCCTTTCTATCATCTTTGCCTTCAACCTTATGATCTTTCCAAGTCTTCATCCCAACAACTGACATCCCTCAGACATGTTCCAGTACCTCTTCCCATGTGCAGCAGCATTCCCCAATGTGGCACCATCTTGTCTGCCACAGAAATATGTAACCCACAACCAAAAATGAAAGACCAGGTGACTGCATGTCTTGCTTTGCTTCTGGCTTGCTCACCAGGGTGCAAATTTCTCAGTGCTTAAGCTCCCCTCTCAGACAAGTAAAGACAAGTGGCTCTTTGTATGCCCAGGCAACAGCAAGCCTTCCTGGACTGGGCTACAGTGAAACATGGCAGCATGGGGAAACCTGCCCATCACAAACAGTACTCTGCCTTTCGATGCTCATGTCTCCTTATTTTAGGCACTGGAGTGACTTGGGCCATTTCTATGTGACCAATATAGGAACGTAAGGAGGAAGGTCTCCCTTTTACCCCACTTTTTTTCCTGCTTTGCTATTGCCTGAATCTGTCTTTGTGCTGATTGCCTACCAAGAAGAGAGGCAACTTCCTCAAACTAATCTTTAACTGTACTGTTTATTAGAAGAAAACTAGACAGAATACTAGCAATGGTGCCCAGAACTTAAAGAAAAAAGTATGGAAAAGGCACCTGTAAATCATATAAAGAATGAATAAATTCAGGGCACAGCACGGTGTGAAGGTTCTCTACAAGAAAGAAAAAAAAAAAAAAAAAGGAAGGTAAGTGAGCCGAAGAGCTGCAGGACGGTTTAATGATAGTTGTTTACCTCCTTGGAGGCCCTAAGGGATTTCCCTTTGGATGCATCTTGAGCTTGTTCCCAGGAAATTTTTCCCTTGCTTTTACTGCTGTCTTGCCTTTCCCCTTCTCACCTCGTACATCTAAGAAATGATGAGCCACCTGAGTGCTTTTTTTCAGGATAATTTCAGCTACTTCTTGTTCAGTTAAGATTTTTGAAAAGATCAGGCTCATGTACTCAAATCAGTTTGAAGTGCTTTGCAAGAATGTGGCACAGGAATACTAAATCATTATTCAACATTTGACCAGACAAGAAAATAATCCACATTTATAACTAGTTTCTTAAAATGGCCAGTGTAATTGCTGATATACAGAATAAGAAGGTAGGAAACAACTACTATTTCTGCAGACAAGAAGCATCTTACTGAGACAAAGCTACAGTGAAACAGGCAATTTTCAGTTCTTTTTCAGCAAGCTTTCTACATCCTTTCTTGCCTTTGCACTCACAGAAAGCCAATTTTCCATGTCCCTACTACAGGCAAAATGGGGCAAGATTTTAAAGATACAGCTCCACTCCATTTGACTGCAGCACACTAAAAGAAAAATGAAGTTCGGCACTTAACTGATCCCTCTGCAATATTTCAGAGTAAATTAAAAATCAAAATGTCAAGAGGTTCAATATGTCACTGGGCCTTTTGACAGAGCAGCCACTTTGAAGCCTAAATGGGAAATATGCTCTTTTTAAAAACCAAAACCAAATGTGTGCAGCTGCTGCTCTGTTTCAGAATTTGGGTCCTTCATCTTTGTATTTCTTTCGCAATACAATTAGTAAAATAATCTGGCTGCTGTTTGATTTATTCTCAGAGCAGTAAGCCTACATTTCATAGAACAGCTGTTTATTATGATGGCTATTCTTCATTATCTGCATTAAAGTAAAAACCTGGGAATCTCACAGACTGCCTTCTTCCACTGAGCAATACTGTATTTACTGCCCATGACGTGTTTATCTTGCCTGGCCATCAGCAAATCATTTTTTGTTTTGCCATCTCAGTTTATGTTTGTAAAACAGGAAAGATAATAAGTGATAATACTTACCTTCTTCACAAAGATGTGGTGAAGATTAATTAGTTCTTGTTTATACAAAGATTGGCAATAGTGATCTGCAGCTTTGCAAAACACCAGAGTGATTGCTATCGCTGCTGCGCTTGACAAAGAAGCACAGTCAAGGACAGGAGCTGATGCCACTGCAATCATTTACAGGACTGATGATATACGTGGCCTTGAAGAAAACTCCCCAAAACCATCTGCATCTGCATCTAAAACTGGGAAGAAAATGCATATCAGGACACTCAGAAGCTGGGTTTGCAGAGGGGCACTTGCAGGGTAGCACCATGGCAGCCCTGTTCCTTTGCATCGCAACAAAAGCAGTGTTGCCAACTAGTTGCAACACCTCCTCGGAGACTGACAGTGCAGTTATATGCCAATAGCACATGATACAAGGAAGGCTGTCCAAGTATCGTGAAGATGCCACCCTGCAGTGCCCCCAGCCCTATCACTGGAGCCACAACATGTGAGGCTTAGACCAGCACTGAACTGATGCTCTGAACATGGCCCTGAGGCAGCATTTGGAGATGATCAGGACTTGCTCTGAACAATACCAGGAGCAAACAACTGGCTATGAAGGTGCTGCAGGCTGGCCTACAGGTTGCTCCATCTGGCCCATGCCTTCTCTCAACCAGGCAGGCATGGGTCTCACAGGGGAACCCACTTCAAGCCAGGTGCTCCTTTGGCCATGGCACTGCTGGGGTCTCCATTACCCAGCAGCAGGCACCCTGTGCCCCTCACCACAAACCCTTTAGTGTGCTGGAAAAGGTACACAGATAAGCAATCAGAATTGCTTCTTCAGTAACCTCCTAGATAGCATTAAACTTCTCCCTCCTGAACTTTGCATTGGATGCAGTGATGGCCTCAACTTCTCCCACTCACATACGCCTTCCCTGCCAGTCTCTGTACTGCGCTACGACAAATTGACACCTTTGGTGCTTATCCTGCTGCTTCAGTTAGATATGTGCAGGCTGTCCAGTCAGCAGGTTAGGCTATTTTCATAGTGTTGCATCTGCAGTGCAATGCATTTTTCCCCACAGCTGCCCAATTTGTTCTCTAGGTGCTTTTGAGCACAGCTGGCTTTCAGCCTGAGCTTGCTGCAGGCGAGGCTGTCTCTGTACGACATGATGGAAGGCTGTGCCAGCCTGCACGCTGTGTCCTCCACTTTCCCCTGTTCCCTACAGCTTTCCATAGGCTTCAGCTGTCACTTTTTCTTTCCTTAGCCATTCCTTGCCACCCTGACAGCTGCCTCTGCTCTACTGTGCACTACCTGTGGTGAGGAGACATGTCCAAACCACGATGAGATGATGCAGCAAATCAAGAACTTCTCCTGGTCAAAGCATTGGCTGGTGATGGCAGTGACCAGTGGCTGGTGCTGGCCAGGTCTGGGCTCTACAGGTTTCGGACATAGCAGACCGGATTTTTGTTGCTGAGGCTTCATTCCTCCAGCAGCCAAAGCAGCATAAGGCCAGCAGTGAGAGATAGTGATGGAAGTCGCTGGTCCTTGTATAAATGGTGACTGCTTTCATCAAATCATCTGGTGACACCTGGATAAGTTTTGGGGGATAATTTTTCTGCTCTGGTTGAGACCGAAACACTCTGTCAAGGAGAGGTGAATTTAGCAGAACATACGTGAGATCTGGGATACCAACACTACAGTTACTATCTTGACCAGCAGGTCCTGAGGCAAGATGGTTGGTCCATCCTTGAATGGCTGGGTATTACAGGATTCCTTGAATCCCAAGATTTTACTCAGTGCTTCCTTACTTACAGCCCTGACTGCACAGCTATGTCAGCAGTCCACTTGTTAGCCTTGTTTCTGCTGCACAAGGCTACACAAGCTCCTTAGGTACAGACTACAACCGTCTGAATAAAAAATGCAGCCAACACTGACTGTTCAGGAACTTCTTCCATGTTGTAACAAAAGCAGCACCTATAAAACTTCCTTGTTCTGTAAAGCTATAATTGCTAGCAAGGGTTTTTTAACAGCAGAGATACGGTTACTATGGTGGACAGTTATGACATTATGTCAAAGTCTACAGGCTAGACTGTGCAAAGCCAAAAATGCATGCCATGGGATTTCAGGCTATAGACCTCCATTTAGTGGTGTGAACTGAAAGGAAGGATGTGTTTGGGGCAATTTGCATTGCAAAGTATATGCAGGTGACAGTGCCATATGATGGGAGGTGTTGCTACTGAGATTAGAATTTACACCTATAGCCTAAACTGAGATTGTATTTGTCTGAGAAATTACGGTACCCTGGAAAAAAATACTAAACATCTGCTAATTTAATATTGACTGTGTCCAGTAAATATACCTTTTGTTTCCTATTTCCAGCCAAGATTAATTTTCTGATCAAAGAAAATTTGATCAGAACTGCATAGACAGTGCAAAAGCATTGATATTACATGGCTTGAGGATATGTATTGTACCTTTGAATCTCTACAGGAAAGCCAGCCAGGAGGGGATGATGATGGCTTGTGGTATAAGCTCTGCAAGAAATAATAACTCCGCTTTGGTTTTGGAAAGGAGTTATTTTTATGTATTTCTTTCCTGCTGTCAATCAGACAAGTCCTTTCCTCACTTTAAAAGTACAGTCTTTGTTTTTGCCTGTAAAACTCTTAGGATGCTTTTGGTTTTGAACCCTGTGCTAATTACAATTATTACTATTTTGTTTTCTTTCAAAAAGTCCAGAAATAGAGATGAATGCTACCACACTATTTTGGTGTTATAAACTATGGTTTATATGGTTTTACATATAAATATAACTATGTTAACAAGATTCATCTCCATTCTCACTTTTTTCTGCCTGGGGATAGCCCCCTTCCCCTCCCACTTCCACCTATTCCTGCGATATCAGCTTTTGCCATTACAGGTGGAGCATCCCACCCATACAAATTCTGAAGGGTTTCTGGTTAGCCCTTCACCAGTCATTTTGCAATATTGCCTTCCTGGCTCTGCTACGACCATCACATTAAATATTCGCTGCTCCACAATGCTTGTTACCTCTATGGTTTGCCACTAGTAGCTGAGTCTGAATGGAGACATCTTATAGTATTCCCAGCACCATCTGCTGCCTGTCTTTATTTCCATTTCTAGAAAGGGTTTCACTGGTATCTGAGAAGCAGGGTAGGAATCTGGATACGATTGACACAAATCCCAGAAAACATTTGTCTGTTTGCCTTATGCGCTAATTAGCGCAGGCTTGGTCAAAAGTGTTCTGAACTTTTATTTAATTATTTTACTGATTTCTATAGCATCTATCACCATGACAGCAATGTGCTTCAATGGCAGGAAATTAAAACACATAATGCAGACAGCTAATCAAATGCAGAAGCAAACAGAAGAATTTTGCAGAGTCCTCAGTGTCACTACGGTCCTGCTTTGACAGGCAGTTTCTCTCTCTGCAGGGAAAAAGAGATGTTTTGTTTGTTTCAAATTCCCTTTTCCCTTGGAAGCATAAATGTGAAATTACTCTATCTTCCTCTGTTGGGATGTCTTATTTATTTTCCTGCTAGTGGTTGTTAAAGAAGATGATGTTTAATTATTTTGGGGGTTTAATTCATGGCTTGCACAGTTCAGCATGGAGATTATGGGAGGACTGGTGTGCACTAACCTGTGTTGTTGAGGTGCAACCTGGTCTCAATAGCTCCATCTCCTCCGTGGCCAGACTCTGCCCTCCATAGCTGCCCAGGCTCCACCAGCTCTCCCCTCTGTGCCGAGTCTTATTTCACATTTTGTCCTTCTGGGGCTGTGCAAGCGTCAGGTCTCTGTGCACAGGCAAGGGGCTGAATGCCGTCTCGAGGCTCTTGAGGTGCAGCACACATTTCTGGCAGGAGCAGGGGAAAGGTCAGCTGTCCAGCTCGTTTCCTTGCACCAATCTGCCTGCTCAGCCAGGCAGCAGGGCTGGTAAGAGGTTTCAGCTGCTGGGAAGACCCACTGAGCAGAGAAGGGAGGTTTAACCTGCCTGGGTAAAGGGGGACACCAAGCTGGTGAGGCTGTGCTTTATTGCTTTGCCTTTGAGGCAGCAGGTACCAGCAGGGAAAGATTGGGAGCTTGCTTTGCTAGTTAGGAGCCACTGAGCTAGTGAGCTGTTAAGATTAAATCATTCACTCAGTGAAGAAACACTGAACCAGGATGAAGGCAGGAGGGCCATTCAGTGGGGTCCAATCGAAGGGACAGGTGGCCCACCAACCTGTCCTCTCCTTGTGGGGTGAGGGCAGGGGCAAGGGAAAGCTCAGAAGGAAAACAATTCCGTGCAAATCTTTCAAACCTTTGAAAAATTACTCAGGATCCAAAATAGATCTCTTGCCTGGGCTTCACGAAGACTTTTACTTTAGTAGTGTTTGAACACAAGTGTTACAGGAGTTCCCAGCATGTCATGATTTTTCTCCACTTTTCCCCTTTCAGGCTGCAACCAATTCACGACTCTTCATGTTGCAATCCTCTGCAATGGGCATCATTCACATGCAAACTCAAATCCCTCCAACCCCAGCTTGTGGCAGTAATGAGTCTGGAATCATCAGGCCAGCTGGTCAGTGGCCACGTGTGAGTAGCAGAGTTAGGAATAAAACTCTGCTTATCTATGCCCTTCACTCTGGACAGCAGGCTGTATGGTGTGATGCACACCTCTCTCTTCAGCACATGAGGTTTTTCTGGTGTGAAGTGGCTAGCCTATAGTTAGGGCATATGTTTATGACTGCATCTCCTTTTTGGGGTGTGAAATACAGTTGTGGGATAAGGAGCAGTGTTTTGGGCTTCAGATGTTCAGATAATTGCTTTGTTTAAAATTATTGTTTAAAAAGGAAGGTCTTGTAGAAAAATGTGAAAAATAATGAATTTCAAGTAAGCCTAACATGGCATATTTTTAGTAACAAATAAAATTATTTTGGGCTGTTTTAACTTTGACAGGAACCCTTTGAGCTCTTTACATAAGGTACTGCATGTATTGATCACAGTCTCGATGCTGTTGGAGACTTCAATTTGAATTCTGCTAACTTCTCTTGAACACTTTCATCAAATCATCATCTATACCAGAGTCTTCAGGTGATGTCTTTTGGGGGCAACAGAATTTTACCAAAACCAGTATTTGTATTATTCCTCTTGCACTTTCATTGTATTCTTTTGAGTCAACAGTTAAAACACCTAACACACCTACTAAGGAGCATCCTAATGGGCAGCTTTTGTAATAAGCTTTCTTTAGTACTGAAAATTGAAATGCATTTTTCTTGATCAGCACCAGTAAAATGTCTGTCATGTAAGTAACAAATCATGCAAAACTCACTGCACTCAGTGAGTCTACACAGGTGGGTAGAGGATTTTTTGTTTTGCTCCTGCAAGCTAAGTCTGGATTTCTTAGAGCCATTGAGTAAGTCATCTCTTAAATCCACATACTAGCACTAGCAGTCTAACTCCTCTCTAATTATATTGCTTCTATCTCAGGCTGTAAACTTGGGTGTGTTGTTAAACAGCTGTTGTGTTTCACTGTCCAAATGACCAGAATGATTCAATGAGCAAAGCAACCAGGTCTCCTGTCGGGTGTGAGATGCTTCACAAATCTAAAAGACTCATTATTCGCCCATCCATTCAGATACGTACAGGAGAAAATAATGTACCATACTAATGAATGCATGTTGTGGGTTTAAGTCTCTTTAGTCTCTTTTTTAGTTCTCCATACATCTTCTTGAGTTATTTACTTGGTATTAATTACTGCAAAACCCTCATGATATTGCAGAGCCATTGTACTCCAGTAGCATCATTTTTTGCCATAAAGGGCGCAGCAAGGTTAAATACCAAATGCCACTTGATGTGATTTTGCAGAGATTTTTGGCATATGGAGCCACGAAAATGCCTGAGGCCGTCATCAGACTGTCTTGGCATCCGTAATCAGGAGGAGTGAGCTGATTGTCTTTCCTTTTCATAACCCTACATTTGAGTAGGAACTCTCCAAACTATTTTATGTGATAATGTCTTGGTGAAACTTCCATTTTGTGTACATAGCTAGACAGTCTCTCCTTGCTTTGAAAACTGATTTTATATCGTGGCATTTTTCTCTTGTCTCTGTTTTATGTTTGTAGGTGTCAGTCTAGAGTCTACTATTTTAGAGTTTTTTCCTTGCATGCTTGCTTTAAAGCAATTTGTGGATATTGAATATGATGTATTTTAAATGGATAAAATAGAGCACATTGATGTAGATTCAATAGAAGTGGATTTGAGATTGCAGCAACCCTGGCAGCTTCATATGCCATCATTGGAACGTATCATAGTTTCTGAAGTAGCCAGTGTTAGCACCTGAGTAGTACTCACTGTCAGTTGGGTTCAGACTAATGCCTATTTCTTTTTTTTTTTAATTCTCTTGGCTGCAGATACTTAGTTTTCTTTACTTGGAAAAAAATCAAAGTTTGTTTTCCAGTTATCCAAGGAGAATAACTTTATGAACCCTACAGTAAACCTGTATGAACATAATCATGCAGCACTTCTTAAAAATTAAAGCAATCCCCCAAAGGCTTTTGCTTCATAGGGAATGGGTGGAGCTCACAAGTGCCTACTAAGGGTAATGGGCTCTAAATTTCATCTCTATTCTCTGATCCACTGGGGCAATTCCTCTCAACCTGATCCCAAAGTCTGCAGCAAACGGTTATATTTAAAAACCCTTGGGAGAGTATTTCATGGAATGAAGATTAGAAAGCAAGAACTGAAAACTGGAAAGTGCTTCGTGGTGTCTCTTTAACAGCTTAGGATTGATTCATTTTAGCATTTGTGTCTGGGTCGTATTCACTGCTGCCTCATAGATCAATGGCACAACGGAGTCCCAGCTCTTGTTGATGCAGCATATGGGAACAGGATCCATTATCTTTAGTTCCCAGGACTATAAAACGTCTAATAAACTCAGCAGCAAGAGTGCCAGATTTGTGCGGCACTGCCAGCTGCTCTAGCCTTGTTGTCTATTAAGCTATGTTTTTAGTTTCATTATTGATGGGGAATGCTGGTAGTTGAGCAAATTATGTGCCTTGCAGATTCGAGGCACTTTACCAAAGCATCAATGATATTAGAGGGTTGAACAAGGCTAGCATTAAAAAAAACCAGTCAGAAAACAGTCCCTGTCAACTACAGGGCGAAGTCAGGCTTCACCTGGCTTACCTCTCTTTTGGAAACTAGGAGGCCTCTAAAGTTGTGCCTGTGGGAATTTTACATGAATGCTTGTTGCAGCAGACAGAGGAAATCGAAAACTGTGCATACCAGCGCAAGAAGGAGACCCAGCCACAGGAGATCAGGGTTCATAGCAGGAGCAAAGCCATTTGGTGGAAATCCCGTTCACCCCTGTGCTCTCCTATCTCATCTCAGTCCTACATCCATCCTTCTCTTCTGCCAGACCGGATCTGGATCAGAAAACAGGAGAAATACTCAGTTCACCACGTAATTAAAAAGTATTTGCTCATTATCTCATAAGTATTTTTCTCCCCTGTAGCCTCTTTCTCCCACGTCAGCATGACTTGTAAAGGTGACTTCAGCTGCCATGCCTTCTCTTGCAGTGAGGGAGGGAGGGAGGGAGTCATGCTGCAATGAGAAATCAATTTAAATTCACATGGGCACAGTCAATCCTTAATCAAATCAGCAAACTCAGGCTGGCTGCAGGAATCTGAGTAGAAGTTCAAATGCCTCAGTTCTTAATGTTCATTCCCTATCGCAGAACCCGAGTCAGGTGTCCCTGAGTGTTAGTCTGCTGCTCCAGCACTTTTCTCAGCCTCTTCCCTAGCCGTTTACATTACAATTTGTGTCTCACCCTTCGCTCTGTAGCTTCTGCTTTACCTTTGGAATAAATTCCATAATCACTCTGAAAGTGGTACAAAACATGATCTTGCACATGAGCACTGTTATGGTGAGCTGGAGGAACAGCTTCCTACTCCTCTTTACTTGCTCCCTGTGCATTGTCACTAGGGGCATGTTGCAGTTCCTGACAGTATTAGTTTTTATTGCTTTCTTTATTCCTCTGGGACATGGAGATCAAGCACAGCTAGGCAACATTTACAGTCTCTAGTGTCATTAGTTTAGGCACTTCAAAATCAGTAGCAGGCACTCAATTGGAAGCTAATATAAGCCAACATCCACAGCTCCCATTTAATCCACTGACTATTGATGCCTTTGATCATTCTCTAGATATTATTTATTGAAAAGAGAATCCTGTATCCCATGG
Source organism: Myiotriccus ornatus (assembly GCA_036023395.1). Classification (NCBI taxonomy): domain Eukaryota; kingdom Metazoa; phylum Chordata; class Aves; order Passeriformes; family Tyrannidae; genus Myiotriccus; species Myiotriccus ornatus. The sequence continues at coordinate 24,238,894 of JAYRBT010000139.1, read as the reverse complement.
ACAGGATCAGTCTCTGTATCTTGGATATCCTGGACAAGGGAAACCAAAATTTGGAGCGTTAATGCTGGCATAAACGCAGAAAGAAATGTTCCCTTGAGTCTTAGCTGGGCTAAGGTCTGCACGGGTGGTGATTAGAGTAGCTATCACACACGCTGGTAGTGGGGCTGCTCTTGGCTTGCAAGTCTTCTGTCACTGCCCGGTGCCCACTGGCTCTGACAGCCTTCCTAGGGCATTTCCGAACTCTCAGTCTTTGTCTTCAAGAGCTGCAGCACTGGGGAAAACCTGCTAAATGCTGGTGTGTTCCTGCCAGGAATGGTTCTGCAAGGAGCAAAAAGAAGGAAGCTTGTGAGCCAGGAATTTCTTTTAAAGAATGCAGATCAGAGGTTTTGTGCAAACTACTTTCTTCAATTATTTAAAACTTGCTGTAATTACTGAGTGTTTAAAAATATTCTGGGGAAAAATTTCTGGGCCCTTCCGTTGTTCCCTTCTCTTTACTGCCACAAAGGGTCTCTCAGCCATTAAAAATGCTAGAGGGTGATTTTCATAAAAATAGGAGAGATGGCAATAGCATGTTTGACAAAAACACGACTTCTGCTTGGTGAAGCTGTATGTCCTGATCAGAAGACACTAAGAGGTAGAGGATTCATTGCTTTCACTGACACCTTGATCAGAGCTTTTGACCATTCTTCTTAAAAATAGATTCCTACCATGTCAGATTTGTCTGTCTCAAGATTCCAGTTGCCGGGTCTTTTTATCTCCTATGCTAAAAAGCTTTGTGGTTCCCACTGTTTCATGAAGGTAATAGCACATTGTAATCAAGTCATCTCTCAGTCTTTTTGTTGTTGTTTTTTTTTTTTTTTTTTATAAGCTAAACAGGTTGCTCTCTTTCTCACTTTAAAGTACTTTCTACAGCTTTGGAACAATTTTTGTGGCACTTGCTGTGGCTGTGGCTTTTTTTTTCTGTGCAGTCACCAATTTTGCTACACCCTTATTGAAAAACTGAGCTCTGGAGCTGAGAGTTGTCAGGAACTGGCCTCATCTAGACTATATACAACCTAAAAAGCCCGTGTCTGAATCTGCTCACATTCCTATCTTTCTATATAAGGGACCATTTTACCTCTTTTTAGTATGGCTTTGCCCCCACAACCTGTGTTCAGTTGCTTCTCCATTATGACCTTAAAGCCTTGGCTGTTATTGCAGGATTACCCTGCTTGCCCATTTCCAGGAGTGTTTTCCACTCCACATCCCTACCCTTTACATAGGCCTGTACTTGGATACAATTTGTTTGAATGGGCCTACTTTACAAATGTTGCACTATCTTCTACATGATTTACAGTTTCTCTGAGGGACTTTTTTTGGCTATCACTGAATGTAGGATGCTGATCTAGGGCCTCTTGTTCCAGCTTCACAGCAAATTTGCCCTGGGAAGATCACAGATTGAATCCCCATGGCCTGTCTTCTTTCAGGCAATAAAATGGGGAAAAATTAACTCCTCAGCTTCATCAGTGTATTTGGTGCTCTTGGCCCCATCCTTGAGACAGACCTGTTGCACATCTTTTACACTTCATTATGCATCTTGGGTAGAAAATGCTTTCAAACGCTTTCTGACGTGCAGTGGAAACACCTCTGAATCCCACTCAAAAATACCTCACTTCTTCATCCACTTAATGCAATTTTTACTGATATGATGGAGTGCTTATTTTTTAATCACCATGCTGTATGGTACGAAGTGAAGCACCTGACAACGGAAGGAGGATCGCTGTATCACCAAATCCATCATCAAAAGGAGAAATATTTTTTGAGACAGAATTTCTATTTATAATAATGCTGACTGACATTAATTATCACTTGAAATCTGTATCAGCACTTCCATTTGGCATAAGAATGATGCCAGACAGCTCCTTCAGCAGCAAGAAAAATGTACTGCCTCCACGTTCGCTCCCCAGCGGTTGCTCTGGTGTTATCCACGACTACACATGGGTGTTGCCCTGTGACAGAAATAGAAGGTATTGCTCTTCCCCTTTTGAAATACCTTGATTTTCCAATTGGGTTTGCATGCTCAGCCCTTTGCTTTGCTGCTCAACTCCACTTTATGAGCATGGCAGGGTGATTTATTAAGGACTTCAAGAGGGAGACACGGGGGTCGCAGCTGCACCGCTCTTGCTCTTGCAGGGCTGGCCAAGCCCTCTCCCCATCTGCTTCTGAAGCCATGAAGCAGCTACTTGTGTGGCGGCACAGTAAGGCACTCACCCATTAGAATGCTTTCAGTGCTTGTCCTTATGACTTAAATATAGGCTTTTGGTTTTCCAGGCAAGGGTTTTAGAGATGTCCATCTCTTCATCCATTTTTTTTGATGTTTTTTTTTTTCATTTTTTTTTTTCCTTTGCACGTTGTTATTCCTTATATTTTTTAAAGCTCCACAAATTGTAAGCTTGCAGTGAAGGCGTGCTGGTAAATGATTTATAGAGGGTCCTACAAATCACGTCGCATAGAGTGCAGCCCCTTCCCCCACAGCAACAGTCATCATTTCAGAGCAGCACAGTCTTCAAGGGAGCTAAGCTGTCCTTTTCCTGCTGAGATTTAGGAAGCCAAACAGTAAAATGCAGCTAGAAGTGAGAGTAAACATGCCACAATAACAACCTGGCATTTAAGTTTCATCAGGGTTTAAGGTGGCCTCAGAGAAGCTCTTGTTTTCATTGGGATTATAATATAAACACTCATCTGTATATCATTTTACTACTTTTACAGATTCGTGAATATATAAATCCCCAATAGGGAAATATGTCAGCAAGCAGTTAAAATTACTTCATGGATTAAAAGGCAAGCAGAAATTAAATAAACTGCTGAAATTTTCGTTTTTAATTGTGGTCTTGGCTATACCAACCCAGTCAAACCTCAGAGTGGTTGTAGCAGACTTGAGAGCACAGTTTGGCTCTGTGACACAAACCTCAGGACTCTTCAGCCGGAGAGCTCTCAGCACCACTCCAGAAAGATATCACATATGATGTTCCAAAGAGCACGTGGAAATGCCTATGTGAACAACAAATGCTTAAAATCCCTCAGCTCTCCCAGGCTCCCAAATATGGAGAAAGAATGCTCTCACCAGCTGCCCCCTTCAGCATATGCATTTTGGTAGAGGCTATTAGTGTAGGAAGTTTGGGCATCCAACTTTGTCTTGCCTGGTTCTGGAGTACGTGAATATGAAGAGCTTATAAAATTGCCTATGCTGCTTTGCCCTTTTTCTTGTTCTCTGTGTTGATCAGAAAATCACAGAATAATTCAGACTGGGAGGGACTCAGGGGTCATGTAGGGCAACCCCTGCAAAAAGCAGAGGTTGTGCAGAGGCTTGTCCAGATGAGGTTCTAATATTGCTGAGGACAGAGACCGCAGCTTCTGTGGCCTCTTGATCCAGTGGTTTTGACTGTGGAAAAAAATTTTCTAATATCTAATCCAAATTTCCGGTATGCCAACTTGCATCCATTGCTGCTTCTTCTATCCCACTGCACCTCTGAGAATAGTACAGTTCAGAATTTTCTTTGTCCAACCTTCAGGTAATTGCTCCAGGTCAAAAAAAAGGAAAGCCCTATACCTTGCCAGCTCTGCTGATTTTAGTGCTCCCAAAGAGTTAATGCAATAAAGAATTACCAAGAAAACAGTTCTGGTGCCTAGAAAGGAACAATCTGCATGCAGTAGAACAGCTGGATTAACACTGTAATTTAGACAAAATATTTTTACCAAGAAAGTTGCTAAATAGTAGAAAAGTTTTTTTTTTTTTTTTTTTACTAAATTAAAAGTTCCTCTGGGGCTAGAAGGGGGATGTTTATCAGCAAGCTATGCCTTCTTAAAAATAATCAAAACATTGCTGGAGCTATAGACTAACATCTTAGCAAGAGGAATGGTCTCCTTAATGGAAAAGTGAATACTAGCCACTGTCATACTCCATCTGATAAGGATACTTAGCCATGATGGGGTGAAATAAAGTGCTTTATTATACTAAAGTGAACCACACTGCGAGTGCTGGGGATATGGTTAATGCAAGTACAGAAAAATTACGCAGTGTCTGTTTTGACTTTCTGATTTCCTCTAATGGACACACAGCCTCCAGGCCAAGCACTTGGAGAGTTTTGGGCCATGCCATTTTCTCCAATTATTAGGTAGGCTTTTCTTCCAGAGTACCTGGTGGCAGAGGCTCATTCACAAACTCAGCATTTACAGAGGGGAATTTAAAGGGCTTGCCTCCCACATCCAGAATCCTTCATTTAGATCCCATTTTCCTTTTATGACACATTAGCCCATTTTAACGCATTAAGTGATGTCACTTGCACGTGCAGGAAACACAGCAAAATCAACACCTCCCAGCAGGGTTTTGCCTGTGGATTTTGTTAGCTCAGCGGTTCATCCTCCAGCCGTGGCTATTTTACTCACATTGAGATCCACCTTAGCTCCCTGTTTAGATGCTTTATAGGTGAAGGCAGCGCATGGTACTGCTGGCAGGGAGACGGCAGGTCAGTGCGGGCAGGGCCAGGCTGCTCCTGCCAGAAAACTGCTTTCCCAGTGTCAAAGGCTGCTGCTGGGGGAGGGGGTGTGTGAGACAAATCCCCCAGGGAAGCACACACCACAGCCCTGTGTGTTCAGTTACAGGGCCCTTGAATGACAGTTTATAAGAAAGCCTTTCTGTTTCTGTACTGTTATTGCTGGTTTGGGCTTGGTTTTCTTTTTTGTTTTGGTTTGGTTTTTTGTTTGTTTTTCCAGTGGCACTGCCTTGGACAAAGGTATTTGGGGGAGCAAAGGGACTGTCAGAGGTAAAGTCTTGGGTTCAAGTTATACACCTGTGCAATTTACATACTGGATAAGAGGGGGGTTTAATCTAAATATTCAACATACATTCATATATACATACACATATGCCTATAAAAAGGGACTGCTTTGTCCCACAGCCTCTCTTCCTGCTGAAAACCCACTGAGCCCTCAGACTGTGTATGATACTCTACTTCACTGTTTAAATCTCTCTTCCCATCAAGCCCCAGACTGTTTGTTTCCCCTATCCCTACTGAACCTGGCTTGTTATGTGGAGCTGAGTTATTGCAATGGTCTGGCTTCAAATCTGTCTTGGTCTTGTCCAGGCAACGAGGAAATGCATGCAAAAATAGTCTCCTAGGAAAACTGACCATGGAGAATTCAGCTTAAGAAGCAATAAAAGAGTTTACTGCCGTCACGCGGAAACCAACAGGAGAATTTACGTCTCCCACAGCAAGCTCCCTCTGGAGGCATTTCCATCCCTGGGAAGGGAGGGAGTGTCAGCGAGGCCGTGTTGACAGCCAGGATCTCCCTGCAGTGTGTGGCCATCCTTGCCCATCAAACAAGGACTTTCCTTGCTATATCTACTTGAATGCTGTGGAAATCCAGTTGAGGCTTTGCCCTCCAGTTTTGGGAGAAAAGCCATCAGCAACTCTTTGCCAGGAACTGTCACTGCCCAGCCAGTGTGAGGGACAATGGGGATTTGATTTTCCCAGGGGCCATGGTGCTTCTCCCTGACCTCACCCCTGTGCCTTTTGCAGCCACACCACTCTGCATCCAGGGCTTTCTCAGTGTCCCCTCTCTCTCCTGGTAGTTTTCTGGTTGTTGCCTTTTGTCAGGCAGAGCGCAAGGATTTGCACTCCTCCTTGACCCCGAGAATGTCTTGGAGGGCTTTTTTGTTTTCTTTCATCCAGGTGCTTCTGCTGTTTTGTAGGTCCTAGCCCAAAATTCAAGGGTAAACCAACACCCAGGCCCACTGCCCTTGAGAACTTTCTGAAAGACCCGAGCTGGCCTGCCCCGTGTGGGCATGGGATTGGGACAGTGGACAAGCAGCCTCTGCCAGCTGCAGCCACTCATGGCTGTGTCCATGCTTTTTGGGCTGTAGGGGAAAGACAGGAAGGTGTCCCTGAAAGGGTTTTTTTTTGGACAGGCTTTCCTAAGAAGGTTATTCCTGTGTGCATGGCTCTGGGACTGTGCACTGCTCCTTGCAGAGCTGGGCGAGGGCAGAGAGCAGAGCACAGCCCTAAACGCTTATTGTTCCCTCTGGCTGGCATATAGGCACCCTGAAGGCTTGACAAGTTTGTGTACAGCCATTTTTTTCCTGCAAGCTGTTACTTTAAAGTCCTTGTAATTTTTGTTTTGACTTTTTTCAGTCCTGAGCTCTTTTTCCGGCTTTACGTCATGCTTTCCATTTCGGAGATGTCAGATGATCTGTGATAAACTGACAGTATGTGCAGGAACAGTGAGGAGATGAGGTCCATTTTAATGAGCCTAACTCTACCGGGTAGTGAAAACTGTGCCTCAGCAAACCTCTAGATCTTGCTTCTCTTTGCAAAGCGTCTAAATGGCATAAAAGGATTTTTACACAAGTAAGGAAAGGCAATTCCCAAAAGAGATTTCTTTCAGTAGCCATTGAAATGGAAAGTTACCTCGGAGATTTGTGTACTCCTTTTTAAGAGGTAAGCACAGTCAGGAATCAGTATTCTCTTGGATCCTGAAAACAGCCTAAAATATTTCTGAATAAACTGTGTTTGCTTGGAGTTCACACTCACCCAGCAGACCCTGCAAGCACTCTCCATTTCCTCTGTGGTCACCTGTAGGAATCCAAATAACCAAATGCAGAGGGGTGAGGAGTGAGCAAGAAAGAGCATGTGAAGGAGGACTAAAGAGTGTTTGGATTTCAGTAAACGGAACCTTGCAAATAGATATGGAAATAAATTCCCAATATTATCATGCATGTGCCCTGACTTAGTTACTGTGGCTTTTACCATCTCTTGAGAAGGTTATTGGTACAAACCCTGCCCACTGGCACAGAGATTTAATCACACACACGGAGCATTAGCCAGGGCTGTCTCAGTATGACCACTCCTTCAGTTTGGATGCTTATATGGTAGGATGTGTGGAGACACAGCAAAGCTTGAGGTAGATGTGAGCAGGCACCACAGTGCTCTCCAGTCCTTTGTCATTTCAGGAAAGGATTCAGTTGCCTTTCATCACCCATATAGCATCATTATCTCTCATAGATGAAGAAGTCAAGACAGCACAAAAACTTCTGGTGCTGTTACCATCTTATAATTAGCACGTAGGCAGGCAACTAAATGCAAAAGCAATTTGGTGTGCATTTCAGGGCTGTATTCGTCTTCTGACTCCCCATGGAAATTACTGCTCGCTCTTAACTGCAAGAGAAAGTTGAGTAACATGGCACATGAAGCCAATCTTCATGGCTAAGTTATTAGTCTTTTGGACAGACTGGGCTCATACTTCATGCTGGTTGCCAATACAATCTGGGTGAATTTTGGAGAAGTAATCACAGTTCAAATAGGGTCAGCTGTACAAGGCCAAGGCTATTGATGGCTATTTTCTAAGGCTTGCTCTGGTCAGGAATGCCAGTGAGATCTGTTTCAGTTTAGATTCCTGCAGAAATCACAGAGACGTCTTCACCTAGGCCTTTACTTACGGAATTTCTTACCGCAGTATAGATTCTCAAACTGCAAAATTATTATATATGAACCTTCAGCAATTAAGCAATACACAAAATAATTTATGCATACTAGCTAAATGCAAAAAGGCAGCTAGTCCTGTTCCAAGTTGCAGATAAAACCTCTCTTTCAATGGTTTATTTTTAACCTAGTCACCACTACCTTTATGTTCTGTAGCATCTACAGAGAATAATTTTTATGGAATATATTTTTTAAATCTTGCTTTCCAGGGAAGTACTTTTTTTTTTCATCCAGTCCTCTTTCCTAAGCTATTTTTGGACCCCAATGCATGAATTCTAACATTTCTGGGCAACGTTGTGAAAAAGTGAATAGATGAATAGGAGATGTAAAATACTCCAGACTGCATAAGAGTTTTCCAGTCCAGTTTTCCTGTTCTCTATTGAAATGTGGATTTAGTGATGATTTGTTCAAGTCTGCAGGAAATCTTATTTAGTTATGTATTAAAAAAGAATCAGATGTTCTGATCTTAACTTGTATTTCTGACTACAAATGACTCCTGTATTTTTTTCAGCTAGGTCTCTCCAAGGTAACTATAGTCTATTCTCAAGTTTGCTCTTTATTTGTAAAAGTCTGATTTTTTTAAGTAGGTGTAGGAAATCCCATGTAATCAGTGATGAGAGAATATTAACTAATTTTTAAAGATCTGATCTGAACAATGATAGGAAAGAGGTCAACATTAACTTGGTGGTAATTCCAAGGGCTAATTTTGACTTCAGTCAGTACTAGATACTAAAATGGGTTCACAGATTAAAACTGTAAATCTTGCATTTAAGAAAATAGCAAGTGGGATCCTAGAAAGCAGATGCAGATTTCTCCACATCTGTGTGAGTGCCAAACCTTTACACATCTGATTGATAGATTTAGCAATGGGACACATGTGATTTATTCACTTTTAGATCTTTAAGTAAGACAGCAAATGTGATTTATTCACTTTTAGATCTTTAAGTAAGACAGCAAAACAATATTAAAATCTCCTGTTGCTAGTCAGTGAGTAGATGGTATTTGTCATGGTGAGGCAGGCTTGCAAAGGCACAGGCAGCTGTAGCTACAGGAACCTTTTTAGACTGAGGTGAATGGAGTAAGGCAACGAGGAAAACTATGATTTTGGTCCATTGGGACAGCAAACAAACAAAACAAACAGAGAGTTGGGCACACACAGTGATACTGAGACGGGCCAGGGCAGTATAAGATCAGTGCATCACCAAAGCAATACCAGAGTAGCAGCAGTGGGATGAATGTGTTACTTCAGTGCTCTGACCTGGCTTAGAGACCTTCCACTCCTCTCCAGGTGGCTAACATAGATAGCTGTGACAAGGGATTTTTTGGCACTATGGGCCCCGCTTATTGCTCCTTTAAGGACTCTAACTGTTGCTAGCAGCAACTTGATGGCAAAAAAGCCCAGGGCCTTTGGGTGCCATAGATCTCCTCTATAGCCATGAAACAGCCGGGAAATGCTAGAGGCCATATGGAGTACAGCCGGTGGCAGCTACTGCCCAGGCCCCTAAAAACAGCTGTGTAAATTAGTTAACAGAATCATAGCAAACACCTGCTTGTGCTTTCTGTGCCTCATTGGGGGGCACTACATCCCAGTTTGTGCCACCTTGTACAATTAGGCACCAGAGACGGCAATAAAATCAGCTATTTGTCACCCCTTCCAAGAAAACCAGTGGGTGCTTGCCTCACCAAAGCAGCAGCCTGGAATGGCTCCCCAGCCCCCACCTCCAGAGGGGGAGCCTCTGCCATATGCCCCCACACTAACAACCAACAAGATATGCAAAAAGCACCAGCAGCATAGAGATTAGGAAGATGTGTCAAAAAAAGCTTCCCTGTCCTTCTTGCACAGTGGACCCAGCAGATCTTTGATGGGTTGGAAGCACTAAAAGGAGATCTCTGTGTTCTGGTGCTGCTTGAGCCTTCACAAAGGAGATGAAAAGGAGGAATAAAACATCTGAACAGCCCAATCTGGTCTGAACTGCATGCATTCATTATGGCAAAGATGGATTTCTTCTGGTTCCTCCTCCGTATCCTCCTTCTCAGTGGCGGCAGCAAGAAGCTTGACACTCCAATTACAGGATATTCACATTAAACAGAGAAGAGGGACAGCTAGTTGGTGGCAGACATCTAGGATATGGCATCCAAGGCTCCATGCAGCCAGCAGAAACCTGGAGGAGCAGATTGAAACTACTCTACTGGCCTGGCTCCTCACAGCACTTCGGTACAGACTTAAATTAGCTTGTAGCAGTCAGTGTTACCCATGACTTAAATCAGGGTCCAAAGGTACTCACTGCACCAAAGCTACTGTGAAATGGGACTGGTGTTCTGGAGGCTGGAAGGTGCCCCATTATGTGGGGCTGCTGTTGCAGCGTGCCATTTTGAAGTGCCTTTTCCATGCCTTTTTGTCCTCACAGGTTTGCCATTTGGCTTTACCTCATTCCCAGGTCCCTCAGCACAGGGTCTCAGGCCAGGAATGGATGCTTCCTTACACTTCCTCTATTCATTTACAAAACCACGTGGATGAAACCCATTCAAAGGCTTGTGCAAAAGCATTTGATGTTTGTGGCTCTGAGGACACTTTTTCCTTTCAAACTTGAGAAAAGTTTTTGTCTTTTTTCCCCTCCGATGGAAATGGTAATGTAGGCTAAGAAAAATGCCATTAATAATACAAACTGGGGGCCTCTGGGAGAAAGTTTTAGTTTTGAAAAGTGACTACTCTGCATGAATATGTCATGGTATCACAAGTTTATCTGCATTGTCTTGACTCTTCACATATGCATGTATTTCTCTTCTGCCAGACATGGTCCTTATCCTTATTTAAATAGGATATAATTATAGGTGCATAGATAAATTAGAAGAAATAAATAGAAATTCATCCATTCCATTTTTTCTAGGAAAAAATTTGTTTTCTTTCAGATATTGCTTTTCTTCAGGGTTTTCCTTTTCTCTCTATTTTTAATTTAAAGGTACTTCTCTTATGTTTTATTCACTTGTTTTCATTAGGTAAAGGAATGCCTTGGCATGAAAACCTGTCCTGAATCCACTGCCTGCTTGACAGATAGATATAAAGACCTGAAACATGAGAGGAAAAGCAGATGGTTGCAAGGGAAAAAAAAAAACCTTTAACAAAAGAAAGGAATTAGACCCAGCACAGGGACATGTATCAATACTTTGTGAGGGCCACTGCATGCACTGGTAAGACTGACAGACCTCGTCGATGAATCTCTACTGCCTTCTAAAAAGGCAGAGCCCTCCTTTTTATCTCTAGATTGATCCTGACCAGTTTGTTGTGAGTAGCTACTGCTTGAATTTCAAATATTGAGTGCTGGTATCTGCGATTGGTCCCACACTGTAAATCACATGCTAATGTTTCTCTGTCTTGACTGGATGAGAATAAACATAATAATCAGGAAGAGGCCTTGAAGAAGCCACTGTGGCTTTAAATCTATCAGGGAGCAGCAGCAGTTTAGGCAGAAGAGGCTGATAAAGCGGATTAGGGAGTTCTAGAAAATTTAAAGCCCGCTCCTTTCTGGCCCACACAGGCTCTGCCCAAGGCATCATTCCTAGGAAAATTAGGCTGCTGTGAAATTTATTGCCAGGGTGCAGAATTTACATTTCAATTTCTCCTGTCACAGCCTGGGCTTCGGTCAGATCCCCTCTGACTGCCTCCCCTACTGCTGCACTATGCTCCTCTCCCCCTGCCACAGCCCTGAACAGAGCCCAGTCCCAGACTGCTCCCTGCTTCCCCTACACTCTCTGTGGCGTCTGAAGACAACTGCAAAGCCCTCTTCCAAAAGTTTGAGGAGAGCAAGGCTGGCCGGGAGGCATTGCAGAGGATGGGCGCTGTTGCTCTTCACTATGTTGCTGCCCTCATGGCCAAGCAAGGGCTTATATTCTCAACGCTCTACAGAAATTCAAGGGACTTGAATTTTTGGATTGTTAATAAACTACTCTCAGGGATTACCTGAAAAGAGTAGGTGCAAGCCAAGGAAGGCAAGGACCTTCTCTAAATTTGCAGAAAAGGTCCAGTCATCCTCTTCCAGGTGTCCGTGGGCTGCCCAGTCAGGTATACTCTGATGGCCCAGATGATTCCAAAATGCTCCCACCCTCCGGGGAAGGATGGAGGGCACAGCAAGTCCTGAAGACAATATCTGAGGATCTGAGGAACAGAAAAAAGAAAAGGAAATAGAACATTTCAATGAGACAAATTTGGAGGGAGAAGAAAAGAAATAGTGAGAAATGGCAAAGTGCAGAATAATGAGATTGCTGCTCATAAATCAGTTCTGGAGAGTATTTGGTTGAACTTTTTAACAGAGCACTCACTGCCCCTTTGTGCTCTGTGTTAGTCTCCTTGTCAAAGAGGTTGCTAGCAGGAACGTTTGCAGAAATGGTGATCATTATCTGGATATTCATAAACATCCAGTGCGTTGCCAATCACAGGACAGAAACAGGCTCTATTACCTCTGGGTCTGAACTGAATTAACCAAGAAAGCTTGAAATTAGCAATGTGTTCCTTTGTGGAGAAGTCTAAGTCCTAACACTGATGCCATGCCTAGCTGAAATTATGTCTAAATTAGAGAAATAAAAAACCTCAACATCCTCAGAGGGGTTTTGCAACTGTAAGTGAGGAATAATTGTATCATCTACAAACTATGATAAACTGTTATTAGCATTTGAGTTGCATTTCCCTTAGAAATCCAGGAGGGGTTCTGACTCTGGATTAAGGGTCCCTCCTCACACTTGAATAGGAAGTGCATATGGAAATGTAGTTGTCCAGGGTGTCACCACCTTGAGGTGAACGATAGCCTGAGGTGCAAGGGTGGAGAATAAATGTTACTGCAAGAAAAGCTGCTGAATTTCCTTTTGAGAGACTGATAATCTCACAGGCTTCTGCAGAAGCAGCTTTTGATTATCATTGCTGATGATATTAGAAGACATCTCTGGAGTCTGTCCTTTAAAAAATGTTTCCCCAGTGCTACTTGAAAACATATGTGTTGGGAACTGAAGTGAAAAACTGATGTTTTACTAACTCTCTCGGCATGATGGAGGCTTAGAAAATGATGTGCCTGATACCAGAGATGCGTTTTTAACAGTAAATGAAACCAGACTGCATAAAAATTCAAAATACTAGATTGGTAAATGCAGATGAGAAAAGAAGTTGGAACCAAAAAAAAGGGGGTGGTTAAAGAACCAAATGAGAAAAGATAGATCAGACCTACAGTTGGGGTGAACTGGAGCAGCTTCACTAGCTTTAGCAGATCTATTCTGAGCTGCATGAACACAGTAAAGATCTAGACATATACTAAAAATTTATATACAGGGTTTCAGTAAATCAGATCTAACAGAGCATTTTTAAGTGCAGCCACATCCTGAGGGCTGCATCAAGTAATAGAATGGACAATCAATTTGGAAGGTAACAATTTTGAGGGGAAAGGAACAGAGAGATGGTGTCAGTGCCAGGGTATTTTGCTATCTCCAGTCACCAAATCAGCAATACCTAGTGGAGAAGTGGCATCCTGGCTTCAAAAGAGGCACATCGACACGAGTTACTGAAAGGGAACAGGAAAGGAAAAAAGGGAAGAAAGAAGAAAGAGGAAGGCTCCACACCCTGGTTGTACCAGGCTTCTTTACTCTAGTATCTTGGGAAACTGGGCTATAGTTACATCATTTAACACAGACCCAACACCTGGAGAGAAGTTTGTGCTCTGGTCCCAGTGGGTCTTCTCTGTCGAACTTAAACTTCTTTCCAAACAACATACACTAACCCCCAAAAGATGTTTTATACCAGAACAAGCATGGACTATGCTTGAGTTGGATCAGGTTGCTCTTGCCAGTTTATTTGGACATTAAAAAAAAAAATAAAAAATAAAAAAACATTACTCTTACACCACTTCAGTGTATTCATTAGGGAAAATGATAGCCTTAAACAAGGTAGAAAACTGGGTAGACTTCATCACATCAGCTCCACAACCTGGGTGAAAACTAATATATCCTGAACGCTGTAGCAGAACTTTTGAGAAAAAAATACTATGGCAAAGTGCAGAATCTCTTGACTGGGCATGTGTCTTTGAGCTCCCACCAGCAATTACTGATTTTGTAAACTTACTGAATTAAGGTTACGTACCCACAGGAAGAGTCAGATGACCAGCACATATTTTTGTCAGACAGGTGCTACAAAATTCCTCCTGAACTTCAGGAAGTTCTGCTGTGGTCTTAAGAAGAAAAGCAAACTGCTGCTGAGGTTGATATCCTTCTGCACCAGTATGGGACAGCTCTAAATCTGCTCCTTTTCTGTAAACAGATAGATATTTTGCCCCCTGGAAAAGATTTTCAAAATGGCAGAATTTACATTTCTCCTGATGGTGGCTACAGTTTCTGTTGAAGCTGTAGGGTTTTGCAGCACCCTAAAGAAAATGGTAGATCCTAAAGACAGCTTTCATCCTTAGTCACAATTAGTTAACACAATCTATTTTTCAATTTTCCCAGGCCCTCTTTACACTCACTCTCTAGCTAGGAGCTTAACCTCTTTTCCAAAACCCAACATGACTAAAAACACTTAATATCACTCTCAGTTCTTATAGAAATCAGAATAGATTTTGCATTTGTCTACACAAAGAAGTTTTATTTCAGTGACTCAAGGTGCTAGGGTTTTTCCGGATGTGACTCAAACCACAATTTCCCATTGAAATAAGCTTTTATCCTTTATCCAAGAGATAGATTGTGTTATGAGAAAATTCAAATTATTTTATTCTAGAAGCTGTCTAATTAAATTGAACAATAAAAATTGTTATCCTTTATGACCACCAAGCAATTAAGTGACCCGGTATTAGGGAATTAAGTCAGTCTTCTTCCTTTGAAATGACAGCTGAAATAGGAGAGGCACTGTTCTTTGTCTACAGTGTGCGTGCTAGAGAGGAGGCAGAGGAGGAAGGATGGAAAAAGGATAATACACAGTTAGAAAAATCCTATCCCTGTTGCAACTGCTGAATTGTTTCCCATTAACCTTCCTAAGGGCAGAATTTCCCTCTTTGCGTCACATCTTCTAAGAGACCCTCATAAACAAATACAAAAGCAAAAAAACACACCCCATCTTGCTTCTGCTATGACATATATTTCCCCTGAATTGTTAATATAAAAAGCTCTTCGAGTATATTTTGCTGCCTTTCTCTTTCTTTTTCTCTGACATCACTCAGTGTAAATGACAGCATAGCAGGAAGAGTGCATGCTAGCTCACAGAAGGTGTGGGCCAATGAACTTGTAATTTAAACAAGACACAGTGTGAAGTGGATTCAGGACATTTGGAGTTAAAAACAAGAGCATCTAAAGTGCCGGGGCTGCAGCAAATTCACCAGCATTATAGACCACAGCCTTTCCATCAAGAATGGGAGATACAGCCTCAGGGCGTGGTGACAGTGTGGCTGCATAGAAAGTTTTCCCTTTTGCATCATTACAGTTATCCTAATTATAGGAACTTAATTTAATTGGCAGACAGTTGCTTTCATTCAGTGATAAAAGTGTCCAAGGTGACACAATCCAAGACAAAAAAGGCACAAGTATATGGAAATCAATGAGTCTGTTTGGGACATTATATTGGCATAACTATTTTTTATAAAAATCATGCCCCATCTAATGCTTTTTCTGGGGTATCCAGTCTTAGGGTGGCTGTTGATTATACAGCACAGTAGTGTGTGATAGGACCATCACGTATTAAGCATCAGTGTTTGCCTACTCAGTAAGAGTATATACAAATATCAATTCTATGCAAATGATCTCAATAAATTGGCTGAAAGCTTGTAAGACAGTAACAAAAGGACAAAAAAAAATAAATCTATT
The DNA here is from genome assembly GCA_036023395.1 of Myiotriccus ornatus. NCBI lineage: Eukaryota > Metazoa > Chordata > Aves > Passeriformes > Tyrannidae > Myiotriccus > Myiotriccus ornatus. Next base: position 24,223,550 of record JAYRBT010000139.1, on the reverse strand, counting down.
TTGGTGCCACTTAACAGCTAGAGTTAGTTATTTGTCACCAGAGATCTCACTTACATGGATGAACAGTTTTCTTTCCTTCTCCACAAACTGCTGTAACTGTCATCTACTATTGGACTCCCTTTGGAAAGGAAAAAAGTCACTATCAACTGCCCCTCATTATGTGGCAGAGTCCATCTGGAACAAAGTTTCTGTTAGCCTTCATAGATTTTGTCTAATTGTTAATTACTGTAATTAATTAACTTCTATGAGTGGAAGAAGATAAAAACAAGCTAAAGAACAAGACAGTTGCATGCCAAAGATGTTTCTACAGCAGCTGCATACTCTTTCACACCACAATTGTAAAAGTTCCTTGGCTTGTAGTTTTCCTTGTTGATGGTGGCATTAATAATTTCCAAGTGACAGATTTCAGAGTGTCAAAAGAATTAGGGCTGTAGTGTCAGAAAATAGGAACATAAGCCACACAGAGCAAATGCAGAGCTTTTTTAATGTGTTTAGATTTTAAATCCTTTTAAGGGATAGCATTCCAGGCTTCAAGTGCCCTAGCAAATCATTAATGATAATATGAAATCCCAGCAGAATTATAGCAGCTATATCACCATGAACTTGGCCATCCAACCATGTAAAAAGAGTCCTTTCCACCTTTGAGTCATTACTCATTACAAAAAACCCCTATCATCTTTCCACCAGTCTAGCAGGGTAGCCTGCTCAGAGACTAAAATGAGACGGGTGACCCATATTGGCTGTATATCTTAACAAAAAAAGCAATCAGACAAATTCACACAAGGAAAATTCATCAAGTACTATTAAATGTCTCCAGAAAGTTGGTGATATGTAAGTAGTTGCGAGCTGGAAAAGTCCTTGGAGGGAGCACCCCTTCATGATTGTTCTGTTCCCATGCATGTTTCTTAGGCACCTACTCCTGGCTGCTGTCAGCTGCTTCTGGACTTGTGTTCAACACAGCAACTTTGTAGGCAAATCGTAATTCCTGGTCTATTATTAGATACTGTAATTTTACCAGAAGGCCAAAAGTTGCAATAAATCAGCTTCAATATTATCTGTTGTCTCCAAACATGGAAAAGGACCATAATTCAGTATGAGGATAGATAATGCAGTTATATTAGAATACATTATTGTCCAAAGTGTTGCCTATTGACAGTTTCATTTTTATTGCATGGCAAAGGTCAACATCTTCAGGTAGCTCAGAGAACCCAAAGGGTGAAAAATTACCAAGAATTCATCTATTCAGCATATATATGAAGTGATCAAAAAAGACTGTCAGCATGGTGCTAGCACTTTCTGATCTAGATGATAGGTTTGTTTTGGCGAAGGTTTGGCTCCCATTCATGGTGGACAGACACTGAGGGCTGAAATAAGGTGCCATCCTATTGTTCTGCCACTGAAATATCACACGTGGTATCAAGATTCATGAGTCTCAGATTCCAAGTGGAAACTGAGTTGTGATTCATTTTGGGAAGCTGCAAGAATATTTTTATCTCAGATTATCTTACTGTTTTACCTAGAAATAATCCACCCAGACTTCTTCTTTTCAATTAAAAAGAGGGAGAAAATGGAATGCAAATACCAACTGATATGGAAAAAAAAAAAAGGGACATTCTTCCATGGCTTGTTCTTACAGACACAGGTGGCTCTTATGGACATCAGTCTTGACAGTCTATGCTGGATCCTTCAGGACAATTTAATATCAGAGGACATTGCACCTAGACACTTATACAGTGATGCTTAAGTGAGCAAACTATTATGCTGGTGCTGCAGTGCATTGGCTTTTGATTGGTCACCAGGCTTAATTGAAGCATTTCAGGTATGTTCTGGATCCTAGATAATTTTGGTGTCTGTCACATGATGGGAAGAGAGGAAAAGATACACCACACCAGGCAAAGAGTTCAAATACCGCGAGTTTTCAGAAAAAGGTGCTCTGTCATTTTGCCCCTAAAGTTTTATTCTTACTACGCTGATGTTCTATCATCTTATTATATTATCTCACATTATATCACCTCATCACTATTGAGTCTTTTACTCTTCATAAGGTTCTGGCTCAGTGAATTTGTCACAGCCCATTCCCCAGGTTCGTTCTGCACTCTGTACAAAAGTGTTTGGAGATCACCAGCATTTAAATTATACTGACATTCCCTTCTTCTTGTGGCATGAGAAGTGGGGGCTAGAAATGTCCAGCTAACCTTCTTTTGCCTTTCTCGCTTCCCATCTCATTCATTTTCCACACTGGTCTGACAGAGCCTAAGATAGTGGCACTTCAGGCCACATTGCGAGACCCATCTATTATTATGTCTTTTGTCAAAGAGGCTGATTTGAAAGAAGTGTGAATTTTTGTGAGGCTTCAAAAGTGTTGAATTGACTTTTCTGTCACTTTTGCTACATTTTACTTTCCGAGGGTTACAGCACTGATGGAAATATCCTTATAGTCTATGATAGGCAGATTCTATAAAAAGCATGTGAAAGAAATGGAAATGTTTTAAAAATTAAGAATCATCCAAAAGTTTTAAAAATACAGGAAATGTATGTAATAAACCAAAAATAACCAGTGCAGTTTTATTTTTGGCAAAAGATATGGAGGAAAACTCTGCAATTTAATTTGCTCCTTGGTATTAGTTCTCATAGTATTTGCCAGTAATGGCAACATTATAATTTGTAGAATTAATTAATGATCTGGCATCTGATTTGATTCATTAATGCTTAAGCCAGCTAAGTCTCAATTATCCTCTGGACTATTTATTCCTTAACAAGCTTTTAGCTAATGTGATTTTAAAAATATGAAAATAGGTCTTAACTTTAAGACGTGGCAATATTTTAACACTCCTCTATAAAATAAAGGAACCTTCATATTTCTTCTTCTATTATAGTTACATTCAAAATTAGACTAGGGGATTTGCAATGTATTCACTAAATATATATTATATTTATATGTACCTGGAACCTGACTTCAATTTAGTCTTGATTAAAAAATGTACTGAATTGGAAACTGTGTAATAAAGGATGCCTAAATCATACTGACCCAGAATAGCTCCCTCAGTCAGACAGTTAGCAAATAAGTGCACAAGCAAGCAGATGATACAAGAATTCAAAATTAATTCTATTCTCTGAGGATGCATAGACTAGGAGATAGCATCTGATTCTATCTGCAGAGGTATAAATCCAGAGTAACACCTTGGATAAAGTCTCGTTACCCTGAACTTGATTGCTTATCCTGCAATGATCAGAATTGGACTCTTCTGTGCCCAAGGCTATGTTAAAGTAGTTGAAATATCCAGTTCTACTTAATTATGTTTTTGTGATGCAAGTGAAAGCATCTACCAATTTCCAAGTATTTATTATTTATAACTAATTCATTTACCAAATTTAAGGACTCCTGAAATGTTCTCCAATTTTTAGAAGTTCAATCACCACATCCTTTAGGAAAGTCTACCCAGTTATGTCTTGTGCTGTAATTGTGTTATGATACGTGGCATTCAGAAACTGCATGCCTTTGACTTGGCATTGTCAGGCACCAGTTTCAGACCTGAGCTTAACTGATCTCGGGAATATGCTTCTGTTGCTGGGCTCTGTTGTGATGTACCTGCCAGCCCTCATTGTACTTTGTCCTCGCTCACATCAAAACTGAAATGCATAATTACAAAGATGGGTAAATAAATGAATCATGGGTGTTTTAGACAACTAATCTTAGTTAATTAGTTACCAAGATTTGTTTTGAAAGTACCTTCTGAAAGCTTTCAGGTGTTATGCAAATCGTAGAAAATACATAACTAAGATATCAGTGTTGCAGTAAATGAAATAACTCTTTTTCTCCTGAAATCATGCTTCATTCTCCTAAAAGGTGGCCTCCCAATACCTGCATGTCAATGTAATATCATTGGAGCCAATTTAGTTGTTCTTGGTTCATACTGCTGTGACAGCTAAAGCTTTCCCTATCCTTCTCATCAACAAAATCCTGAGATAAACATTCGAGAGTATTTTTCTTTCCATTTTTAGATCAGTAAGTCTGGCTCCTTTCAGTCCAAGCTTGGAAGTCAGTCCACAGTGGCAGGACTTTTAATGGAGTGAGCTGTAATGCCAGCTTCTCTTGAAACCCAAGGAGCCATTAGCTCAGCCAGCTCCCACATGGCTATCCTAAAACTACTGAGCAGGGGGGCTGCTGTCTGTGGTTTTCAAAATCAAAACCCATTTACTGAGTCAGATCCTCTGGCCCACTGAATCCGTTCTGCCATGCTACAGAGACACAAGGCAGCTCTAAATCCAGCTTATGTGGCCGGCACAGAACTCCTGGGTGGTCACAAAACACGCTACCAGAGACATACCAGAGGCAACAAACAAAGGAATCAATCTCCAGTTACTGACACATGAGTAAAAGTCCAAGGTACCTGCATTGTTATGACAAGAGTTCATTTGAACTAAGAGGTAAACAGAGACAGCTGAGCTTGATCTCTAAAGCTCGGGCTGGACTGCTGGAAGCACCAGCTTTCTCAATTGCTTAGAGTAAAGGATTGAGTTGATAAATCAGAGCAGCCCTGATCGCTTTTAATCAACTGAATGAGGAGGAAGAAGGGGAGGTGAAGGCTTGGGAAGAAAAATATGTAAAGCTTAAAAAGTTCCAGCTGCTGTTCTCTAATGGAGCCTCAGTTCCTCACGAAGGGTGGAATGGTTAGGCCACCTGGTGGCAAACAGCAAACCAACAACCTTTGCAATTTCCAAGCCACAATAAATATCCTGAGGATCAGAGAGCTCTGGGAACTGCCAAAGGCTGGGAGCTTTTCATGCCCAGGTGGCTGGTGCACAGCCACTGCTGGGAGATGGCAGCCAGCAAAGGCTTCCATCAGCGGCTCTGCAGGTGCAGTGAGGTGACGAACTTGAAGTTGGATAGGGAGAGGGAACCCCAGGCCAGAGGCTTTCCCTTTACCTCTTGCTCCAGGGGGGAGAGTGCCCTCCCCCTGGCCCCCCACCCCGCGGCAAGCTCATGGCCCCCACAGAGAGCACAGGCGCCGTCA
>JAYRBT010000139.1:24205182-24218271 GCA_036023395.1 Myiotriccus ornatus | reverse complement strand
AGCATGGTTACTTTAACAAGTTCAACATACATTTATATACCACAAATATATTGCAATAGTGAGGAACAAACATGCTGATCTGGTGTTCAGCCAATATCCGCCAGACAGCTGACTCCATCACCAAATCTCAGCAGGGAGGCAAAGGAGAAGGCCGTCCGGGGACAGCTGACTTAGTTTGTAAGCTTGGCTCAATATTCCAGTGGTGACAAGTGGTGTCCTTCAAAGGGTCTGTACTGGTACCAATACTGTTCAATATCTTCATCAATAACACAGACAGTGGGATCAGGTGTACCTTTGGCAAATTCGCAGATGAGATCAAGCTGAGTGGTGTGGTTGACACACCTGAGGGATGGGACGCCATCCAGAGGGACCTGGACCAGTTCAGGAAGTGAACTCCTAGGAATCTCATGTGGTTTAACAAGTCCAAGTGCAAGGTGCTGCACCTGGGTCAGGGAAACCCCTGGTATCTATACAGGCTGAGTGGAGAATGGATTGAGAGCAGTCCTGTCAAGAAGGACTTGTGGGTACTGGTGGATGAAAAGCGGGACATGGCCCAGCAATGTGCACTTGCAGCCCAGAAAATCAATTGTATCCTGGGCTGCATTAAAAGCGGTGTGGGCAGCAGGCACAGGAGGTGATCTTCCCCCTCTGCTCTGCTCTTGTGAGACCCCATCTGTAGTACTTGGTCCAACTCTGGAGCACAGAAAAGACATGGGCCTGTTGGAGTGAGTCCAGAGCAGGCCACAAAAGTCATCAGAGGGCTGCAGCACCTCTCATGTGAGGAAAGGCTGAGAGAGTTGGGGTTGTTCAGCCTGGAGAAGAGAAGACTCCAGGGAGACCTTCTTGTGGCCTTTCAGTACTTGAAGGGGGCATATAAGAAAGATAGGAATAAACTTTTTAGCATAGCTTGTGGTGGTAGGACAAGAGGTAATGGTTTTAAACTAATAGAGCTTAAATTTAGACTATATACAAGGAAGAAGGTTTTTACAACAAGAGTGGTGAAACACTGGAACAGATTGCCCAAACAGGTGGTGGAGGCCCCATCCCTGGAAACATTTCAGGTTAGGTTGGACCAGGCTTTGAGCAACCTGATCTAGTAGAAGACATCCCTGCTTATTGCAGGGGGATTGGACTAGATGACCTTTAAAGGTCCCTTCCAACTCAAATCATTCAATGATTCTATGATTCTAAGTAGGAGCTCAACATCGTGTTTATTAAGTGCCTGAATGAGGACCTCTGTCCCTACATGTAGTGTCAGGTCTGTGCAGGTAAATCAAGTGAGGCTATGTGAATGATTTTCAGAATGCTATGCAGCCCTCCAGAAGGACCTCAACAGGCTGAAAAGATGGGCAGAGAAGAACTGTCTGAAATTCAACAAAGGCAAATGCAGTGTCCTGCACCTGGGGAAGAAAAACCCTGTCCTTGTATCAGCACATGTGGCCAAGAAGGTTACTGATATCCTGGGGTGCATTAGGAAGAGCAGAGTGATCCTGCCCCTCTACTCAGCCCTCACTCCTTGTGGAGTCTCCCTCACTGGAGATATTCAAGAACCACCTGGATGCAATCCTGTGCCACATGCTGTAGGATGACTCTCCTTGAGCAGGGAGGTTGGACCAGATGACCCACTGTAGTGCCTTCCAATTATTCTGTGACTCTGTGACCCATTCTGTGATTCTGTGATTTAGAATTCATATTTTTACAAATATGCTAGAATACAGTTTTCATTTGTGTCTGCGATTTGCTTCTTCCAGCAAATCTACTCACCAAATGTATTGCAAAGTATCAATCATAAAAGGAAAGTGCATGGAAGATGCCAAAACTGTTGTTGAAGCCCTTCTCCAGAAGCACTTCTATGTATTTGGCTGCGCTGGACATTGGTATATTGCTAGAGGGCATTCACAGATGGGTTCAGTACAGGCAAACAAATATAAATGAAAACCTGTTTGAAATTTTAATAGTTCTTAAATAAAGAACTGTCAGCTGTTTTCCCCCATTTTGTCCACTTGAACTTTAGTCCAAGGCAAGTGAAAACAAGTAAGCACGTCCAGAAGAATTGCTGTTCTCCTTAGCATTGCTCCTAGCTGTTTTATCCATGCTGTTCTTTCCTGACTCCTTCACTGCATTCCCTATCACTTGAAAACTCAACAGACTTGTGACTCACATTTTAATCTTATCCAAGTCATAATGTTTAGTTCACAGGATGTCCAATTAAACATCAATTCAATCTGCTCTGGAGTTGTTTCCTTCTCCTCTTATTAGTATAACCTGAATAACATAGGAAACACAGAAGAAAAAAGGGGCAGTAAACAACTTCAGTGACACTGGGAGACCAAGCTGCAAGCTGCAACTTTTCCCACAGAAGACAAAGGAGGAAAGGCATGCACAAAAATGTTAACATGGGTCATAATTTCTAATGTTCTCTGACTATGAAAAATGGAAGGGAAAATTATGTCCCTCCAGGGTGACGTATGGACCCCCTTTTAGCCTGTGGAAACATGAGTTGGTGTGGGGCTTTGCAAGCCACACAAAGTGAAAGGAAATCTCTGGCCCCGTTTTCCCCGTCCTTTCAAGTGCCTGCTGTTGCCCTTCATTGAAGCCAGTGCGAGTACACCAGTTCCTTGCATCCTGCCTCCAGTGCAAGTGCTGGAGCTCTGTGCCCTCAGAGTGAAGGAGCAGACTCCTGCCTATCACTTGCTGCATGCTAGTGTCCAGAAGCCCTAAAAACATATCATCTATCAGCTTGCTGATTGACTGAAGGGGATTTTTAGCACAGCAGAGACTTGCATACTTTTCTTGGGGCTTTCTTTTCATCTTCATTCAGGCATGTCAAGTGCCATGTGATGCACACAGATGTAATCCTACTTGTTATCTGCTCCACAAGTAGCCTTCTGTAGCATACACTGGAGGCATGAAAACAGAGGTAGGGTTCTGCATAAGAGAAGGGGCTAATTTTCAAAATAAGAAAGAAAATTTAGCTGAACTGTCAAATGTTACCTGGTCTTTAAAAAGCAAGCAATAGAAAACCTCTCAGGAAACACCAAATGTGAGAAGCTGTGCTCAGAGTTACCTTCCTTCTCAACTTGTAGAGCTGCTAAGTCAAAGCCAGCTGGGAGTTGAATAACACCAATTACTCAGGGGAAATATCCTGAGGGGAAATATTCAGAATGACCCTCTGCTCACTGGAGGACACTCAACACTGATGCAAGCCTGGGCACCTCTATCGGAGAGATCTCCTCTTAACACAAGTGTTTGAAACAAAACGTGCACCCGGTTCCCCCCTTAACTGAAGCACCTTGCGTTAGATCCTGAGGAGAGGCCATGTTGTGCCTCTGGGCTTTTCTGTGTGTGCACTGAGACAAACAGTGGGCAGGGGCTCACAGTGGGTAGCTGAGGGGTGCTGGGGGTCCTGCAGAGCCAAGCGAAACTGTGGCAAGGCCCCCACGTCCATGGGCACGTTGTGGGGCAGCTCTCTCAACAAGTCAGGTGTTCTCTCCAGTTTGCAAAGGAAACAATTTTGTGACTTAAGAAGAAATATTTCCATCTGAGCTCCTGCTGTGACAGTGCTCATTACTCTGGGCTGTGTCTAAGTGGCATTACAAGTTGCTCCTTGCAAAACGTGTCCTATGCCTGCCTGCCTTTTTTTCTTACCTATGAGGGGGAGAAGTTTGGCACTTGACTTTTTCTGGCAATAACACTGTAAAATTCTTCCCAAAGAAATTTTCAATGTGCTTTGCTGGGACTTTCTAAAAAAAAAAATATAGATTAATTGTGATAATTAAATTTCCCTCTGAGTGATTTCTTTGATAAATGGGTCTAGTTAGGACTTTCAATTAAGCGCCAGGCCCTGCTGTGAAGTCAGACTGAGCTTCGTGTTGCGGGCATTTATTGCCTCATTTACACAGAGACAATCTGAATTATTTTACATTACACTGTTTTCTTTATCTGTCCTTTCTTACACGGGTATTAGAATTCCTATTAACCCTTCTATCAGGGAGCCAATTAAAAAGGTATGGTCAAGCAATTTTTAATTATTTTGTTATGGTTTAAATAAGCCTCCTGGAAGCAGGGTACTTGAAATCTTCCTCTTGTCCATATTGCACTCCTTTGCTGCATAAAGTCATTGGCTTGTTATTGTGCAGATTCTTGGGGTCTCCAAGTTGGTGATAAAAGAATATGAAAATATAATGTGGACAAGAAAAGCCATTGACCACGAAGACAATGTTTTGATGAATGGTGGTAATATGCAACAATTCTGGGACCAGAAGCTTTTATGTTTTTGCTTTGTCTGAAATTGTGGGTAAATAGTAACCACAGCTTGGAGAATTTCAGTTATCAGGGGTGCACTCCACCTTTAAGGTCGCTATGTTTTAAAGTTATATCCATGCGCTCGAGCAGGGTTGCATGGTCATTTTGAAAGCGGACTGAAGTTTTGAAGATACACAATTTCTACTTCTTATTAGAAAGTTGGGAGTATTTGCTTGTTTTTCAAGTCGCTGTAGCAGGTGGCTACATAATAACATCCACATGACTGTCCATCATTGCTGTTACCCATGAAGAAGGAAAGGTCCACCGATTTATCAAAAGAACACCCAAAACTCATCCAAAAGAGTGTTTGGGTTTTTAAAATGCCAAATCCACATCTAGACAGCAGAATTCCCTGTCACTGATAATAAATAGAGAAGAAAAAGTCTACCAAACTTAGAAAATGGTTTTAAATTTTTATGAGTTTTCTGTAAAGCCATGCACAGCTATGCTAGCTAAGATGAAATTGTAAGGTTTACCAGCTGGTATGCTTTAGGATATAAATCAGAAACTAATTGTCTGACATTGGGGAAAAAGATGCTTTTCTCTCCTCCCGCACCACCCAACAAAGGAATATTTCTGTTTCTTTTATGCGATCTAGCATGTTGGAATCTATGCAAAGAGAGTATATACATTTCTGATTATACTTTTGAGTTTGATTTTGATGCAACCAGTGAAATGGCTATGCTTCCCAAATGAGAGTTAGTGACAGGCATACTTGAATTCATATAAAACTGAACTGGTTTTGGGAGGCAGGAATATTACAAGGGAATCTCCACCATGTAAGGAAGTCATTCTCTCTGTCCATATATGAATTTAATCACCGTCAGATCTCATATTATCTGCATGGAGCAATAGATATTAAATGAGTTGTGACTACTCAGGGTTTGAATAATTGGCATAAATTTCAATGCAATTAATGCAAACAAAGGACACAAACTCATTGATGAGAAATTAGGGTTTGTATATGGCAGGTATGACAGTAAATCCAAATGTCAGCCCCTCCTTTTTTTTTCTCCAACATAAACCAGAAAACTCCATGCTTCTTATGCAGATTTGTTATGCTCTGGCATATCTAATTTCTTAAACTGGGAAGACAAAGATAAGTGATACCAAATAATTTAAGTGTACATTTTAGAAATCCAAATGCTATTTTAAATATAGGTATAAATGAGAACACTCTGTGGTTAATATTTATCTAGCATTCTCTGTCTTTGAGGCACATTTTGTCATATAAGACTATGCTGTTAAAGTGGCTCATGGGAATGATGTGCACGACTCCCTTCTTTTGCTAATGGGAGCTGGGTGCATAGAACAATCTAGCTGTTAGTGCTCTGAGGAGAAGGGAACTTGAATAGCAGGGGCTTGGAGAGCAAAATAAAAAGAAAGCTGCTAAGGGCATTTGAAAATACACTCTCTATTCTTTTCCTTCCTAAGCATTGCTGCGGTAAACAAGGGCTTCAAGACTCCTCTTTAAATAAGTGACATGAAAATGAAAAGAGCACGACTTTGTATCAACAGCCATTCAAAACGTACCCAGGGTCCCAAACTAACCTTGGGGATAGGAAAAGATTGTGGGGGGAGGGTGCTGCCAGGATGGTTGCTTGGGTTTCTTTCTTTCTTTGCTGGCCATTGGTTTAAAGAAATTATCCCCAGTGAGAGCATTTTTTTGCCCCAAATATCAGGGACACTGTGTCTCCTATGGGGAGCGTATATAGGCCTGGATTTTAAAAATACAAATGCCTAAAATTAGATTTCCAAATCCATGTAAAGCACTAAAGAAATGGCCTGGTTTTCAAAAGAATCAAACATTCATGGACTCCAGGTCAAGGTCCTGACCCAGCAAAGAAGATGAATATTCTCCCCAACCCCCCACCCCGAGGCAACGTGATTGCTCGAGCATTTAAGGCTGAAGTGCTTAAGTGCTCCCGTAGGTAGGGGTTAGAGAACTTAAACATGGGTGTAGAATCGACTGAGCAGATCTTGGCCAGAGGGAACTTTTTTCATTTGATTGTTTTTTCATCACTTTGCCTGTGTAGAATTTTCCCAACCAAGCCATATGTAGCAAAGTGCTTTTAAAACACATTGCAAACCTCAGTCCTGAACCCTGCCCAGACAATTTCCTTTGGGAGGGGGGGGGAGAGGGCTGCAAATATACAAATTGTTATAGGGCTGTGTGCAACTCCTAAGGTCAGGGCAAATGTATACCACACTGGAGAGCAGCTTTTTTTTAAAGGCTAAGCTAGTAGCAAACTCTTCCTGATGATTAGTCAAGACTAGAAAAACCTGGGATGTTAAAAAAGGCCAAGGAGCATTATGCATCACACAACCTTTCCTAAATGTTATGATGCAGATCTGTTAGTGAGTGAAAAGACGGCTCAAAATACTGGGTCATGACACAGAAAACCTGACTCAAGGCCCACTTCCACCAAAAGAACTGCATATGGCCTTAGGCAAGTCTGTGACTATTCACTTCTAAAATTGTAAAAGGGCAATATACTTTTCTGCCTTTGGAGTGAAGGGAGACTAAAATCCATTAGTGATTGTGAGGTGCTCAGATATTAAATTCTTAAGTGCTTAGATACATCAGGAGAGAAATTTCCAAAGAGACATTATTGAACAGATCTGTGCATGCTTTTTGGTAATATTTGTCATAATGCGTTGCTGTATATCTTTATTCCTGATGTTTTATTTATTACAGAGTATTAAAGGTTGGGTTCTCTTACCATAGTCGATTGACTTGGAGGACTTCCACAGGGAAAGAAAATGTTTCCCATGGTATAAGACTAATAATGTAACAGGAAAAAGAAAAACCTTATGTTGCCATTTGATTGAGACAATAAATAAATGCTTTCACTTTGGCCCATAGTGTACCATCTAACTACCATGTTCTTATGCCTGTTCAGTCTCATTAACTGCCCTGCTTTTCACCTACTGTGTTTCCTTCTACTTCCAGAACAGTTTGACTAGATGTTGCAAAAAAATCCCCAAACCAAAACAAAAAATACCTTCCAAAAAATCATTCAGGCCATAACAAAAATAATTTCATGCTTCCCAAACTGAATGCCACTGTGGGATGGTCCCCATGACATCAAAATAATATGCCATATTACTGTTTAATTGTCAAGTCCTGCCTAAGTCTCTCCATTAGTGACACTAATCAGGACAATAAAAGGAGCCAGCTTACAGACACCAGGGGCAGCTGAGGAAAGTTGGGCATGGGACCAGAAAAAGAATTTAGAAGAGTGACTTCCAGGAAGCTGAATGTTTCTCAAATCAAGTCTATATCAAAACGTTACACTTAAGATCTCACAGATAGAATTTTTTTTCTGTATTTTCTGTTTTCTTATGCATTTGTGTTCTTTCAGGCATGTAACTTTTGGTGATATTCTGGCAATCAACACAAACCTAATGATCCTCCTAAGCCTTAGTTCAGAGTGGGTGACAGAGGCTGCATTGCTTTAAGGTCTTTAATAATTTGGGTTCTGTTTCTCAGTATGACCTCTTACTTGGACTGCTGTATCTGCAGGGATCAGTACCAATGAGCACAGCATTCCCACTGAGGATAAGCATGACTTTACAATAGAGCATCCTGTGTTACACCTGTCTACTGCATCATGCTATATATCCCACTACACATCCTGGCTTCTCTTATACTCACTGACAGTTGTTTCCTGTGATCTTCTTTTGGGCCCCCTTTTGTCTACAATAGAATATCTTTATTTTCTTAATCACTATTCTGAAAATGTTTTGGGAACTTTCAGATTAGAAGGCACTAAACGACAGGCTCCACTACCACCCTAAGCATAGCTCAGACTAAAACTTGAGCTCTCTATGGGTTTCATACAGTTCCTTTATACTTGATACTTGTTCTATTTACCCAATACTTTGATACAGAATTTGTAATGCTGAACTCCACTTCATTACACCCACTAATTCTTTTTTGTCTACTCCTGTCTGGTACTGTAAACCACACAGGCAGTGTTTCTGTGTTGTGTTGGTATTGCAAAGGTACTTTAACTCACTTTTGCACAACCTGTATTCGAACCTGATGCCAAAGACTGCTCACTTTATGGGTTATATCAGCCTAAAGAGAGCTTCCTATGGATAACTTTGCAGTTCAGAGCCACAGAGAATCTTTTTCGAGTGTTTTGCAATACAGACATATCCCCTGTCTTCTGTAGCAAGCTCTTGGCATTTCTGGAGGTTGGTAAGAGCAGGCAGTAGAATCAAAAAGTATTTAAACCAATTTTTTTAAGAAATCTGAACTCAAGTTACTATAGAATAATAATAATTTATGACATCTCCCTGTCAATCTTAAAAGGACTTAAAAAAAAAAAGGGTTACAGCTTCTGTGTTAGTCAACACAAGTCAGTGCTCAATTTAAAGATTAGGAAACTCAGGCAAAGACTCAGTTTACTATTGGCTAGGAAAATAGCTGAAGATCAGGGTTTTAAAGCTTTATACCAACTACCAAGGGCAAAAGGTGAGGTCTAAGGATCTTCAGATGTCTGGGGTTTTTCATCCTCCTGCTGTTTATAGCCTTTCTGTTGTATTTTTTTAGAAAGAAACAAAAGCCCATAAACTTTTGCCTTCTTCCCCTGAAGAAAATGACATGAAGCTAATAGGTTGCCCCTGGATCTGCTCTACACTGCCTGACACAAAAAAAAAGAAAAGAAAAAAAAAGAGAAGAAAAAAAAAAAAAAGGAGGAGGGAGGAATTTGATTAAAGGCATTTTGGCCAACATTTAGAATGGAACACACAGCACTGCTCTTCTGTTTCTGCCCTTTGCTCAGTTACCCACAAGACCCAAGCCACATTCATGCAATTTTCTCAGCCCACAGCCTGAAATCAATGAGTTCTATGCAAGAAGAGAGCACCTGCTGCAGGCTGTTACTGTTTTTATTTATTGTCTGGACTATTAGACCACACAGGAACCCCAACAACAAATATTGTCTGAAGCACCGTGTAAACACCAAACAAAATTATGGCCCTGTCCCAGAGTGGTTACAAACTAAACAGAGGACAAGAGAGCACAGATGGATACAAACAGACAGAGGGAGAATAAAGGAAATGAGAATGCTCAGTGCAGCTGACAGCAGTATTACCTCACGAGCAGTCTAAGGGTTGTCAAAGCTTTTGTAGACGTCATCGCAAAGGAGAGCTTTAAGGAGATTCCAGAGAGCTACTAACATAAATCTGAGGGTGTTTATACAGGGCACCCTGCAAGTATGGCTGATACCACAGAGGAGAAAACAAGAACAGGCTTGTTTGGAGATGAATACAGGCGGGCAGGGGGGGTGGTAACTCTAAACAAAAGGTGATGATCCATTTTAAGGTTTTAACAGCATTAAAACATTGGAGCTGCCTTCATTCCTGACTGTCTTTAACAGCAACCCCCCCTTCTTTGGTCCTGACCAATCACACTCACCCACATCCTCCTCTAAAAAGGAATATAAGGGCCAAGCATGGCAGAGCTGGAAGTCTGCTCAGGCAGAGCAGTTATTGGAGCTGCTCTGTTTCCTGTTCCTGCCTCCTGACAATGAGAGATGATAGGTACGGTCTCAGGGGGCCTTGGAAATGAAGATAGGCAGCTTATGTTGATGTGAGATAGGGGAGGGAGGAGGTAGCGTAGGGATGCCAAGACAGGAGTAACATGTTCAAAGAGACAGGCTAGGAAAATACCTTTGAAGCGACAGCAGCGGCATGCAGCATGATTAGGGCAAAGGCAAGCCTGCATGTGTCAAGGCCAGGGAAGAGGATGTTGCAGCAACTCAGCTGTTAAATAAGGTGCACTTAGGCAAGAATTTTAGCTGCATGAAGAGTGGGTAAAGACACATCTTAAAAGCTTGAAGATTTAAGAATTGGAGGTGGGGTGGCATAAGCAGCTGAAAGGCTTTACTTGTTCGTAATAGAGGTCAGGGCTGATGCTCCAGTACAGCCATGAGTGATAGACAGCATGGTATGCTGTGCACAGGACAACGAGGTGATAGAGGGCTTGGGAGCACAGAGAATAGCAGCACAGAGAAGTCAAGGCATTTTCTCCCTCTCATCTCCTGTTCCACTCTTGTCTCTCCAGCTATTAAGTACTGGCAACTACAGAGTAGATGCCTATGATAAACCAACAATTCAGCAAATAATTTCAGTTCAGTCCCGTCAATAATTCCTTTCTCATGTGGTCTAGATCTTTTTCAACATATCTGTGAGGTTGTGTATCTCATCTAATTCAGAAAGAATATGAATCCTTTCCTCCATGCTCAGTTATAAACTGCATGGACTCTGTGCAGTTTTCTGCTGTATTCCTGGAATAAGATTACCAGCAAGATTAAGGCCTCTGGTTGTGAGAAGGGAGATTTCACAGGATTAAATGTTATCCAGTCTACTTCTGAAACAGAGGAAATACAAGAAAGGACTGTGAAGTATGTTACTGAAAACATCACAGACCACGGTGGTGGTAAAAGGGTTAATGAAAGATCAAAAATTTAAATTATATACAGAAATAAAAAGCAACAGGAAAAAGTAATGCAGGGTCTACAGTTACATTCGTTGCCAGAAGAGGGCACTCCCAGCTTTATTTTTTTTTTATGACTTGAGAGATTTAAATCAAGATTTCCCTTGGTAGCATTTCCCAGGCATAAATCAAGCACAAATGAATAACCTTTGATTTATCATTCCTAATGGAGATGTACATCATATTGGCGTGTCATCACATTTCAACATTGGCCATTATGATGCCAATCATATAGTAATTTTCTTCCGTGTCATAATCAGTGATGAAGATGTACATTTCCATTCAGTACAATTAGATTTTCATGTTTCTTAATGGTAGCTGAGGGCATTAGGCAGAATACCTGCTTTTGCTGTCTCTCTTTTGTGCTCATATTTTTCTGAAATGGTATCCAAACCATTACCCAATCACCACTTTCCTGTAGTTAAACACCACCTTTGCTCCTATGGGAGAAGGGGAGAAAGATTTAAACTGCAGTTCCAAGCCGCAGAGGAACAGGCATCAAAATCCTGGGCAAATATATGCTGTTGAAAAATACCTGACCTTAATTATTTGAGAGGTTCCTGCTATACTCTATGACATCCATTTGGGCTTGTCACTATCCACAGCACAAACCACAGCAAAGGTGTCCGGTTGGGCCTGATGTCCAGCAGCCTAAGTCAAGCGGTGCTGTTAAGAATAACCACCCTGGGAAAAAACCCAAGCTACAACTGGTGGCACTGACCTCTTCTGTGAGCAGAGGTCTTCTGGTGGATGGAGGGATGGATGGATGAGATGTGTTACTGGCGTTTAGAGCTACTCCTGGCTCTTCTGTTCAGGGCCAGTGTATGATGGGTTTGTACAAGCTAAACAAGTGAAACACGAGTCACAGCATTTTCAAAAGCATCTGAGCCTGTACACATGGTCCCATCATGCATCTATAGTCGATATTGTGCTGGTCAAAACTCTTATTTTCCTGAAAGGATGCCCTAGTTTTTTGTCACCTTTGTTCTCCACTCAGCTGGAGGGCTGACGCTTTCTCACAGGGCTGGACGCGCTAGGGCTGAGGACGGGGAAACAGAGCAGCGTCTCTCCAGCCTTGCCACTACACCCCGACATTCCCAAGCTCGCGAAGCCTGCAAGCAAAGCACAGCCGGGCCCGCGGTAAGGACGCCGCGTCCCAGAGACGAGCACCCCCGGCACCGCCGCGCCGCAGCGCGGAGCCTGGCCGGGAGGAGACACCGCGGCCAGCCGGTGGGCTGCCCGGGGCAGCTCACGGCTCCAGTGCCACCTGCCGCCGCCGCCTCCCGTTCCGGGCTGAGAGCGACGGGGTCCCCCAGCCCCGGGCACACCCCGGGAACGCCGAATGGAGCGCCTCGGAGAAGATGGCTCCGGCGGGCTGCAGGGGCACTGCGGCAGGGGACGAGCGCTCCCCGCGGCGCAGCCGGCAGGGGCAGGGATGAGGAGCCCCGGGAGCCGCCCCCGCCCGCGGGATCGCCGTGCCGATGCCGGGAGACGCGCCGCCTTCCCCCTCCCACGGGAAGCGCCCGCATCGCCCCCGACCCTCCTACGGGGGCGTTCGTCGCCGCGGGAGCTGCTCGGGGCGCAGGGATGAGCCCCCGGAGCCGAGGGATGAGCCCCGGAGCACGGCGGAGACAGATGCCCGGCGGCGGGAGCGGCCGCGGGGCCGGCGCGCCCTCCAGCGGCCATCCGGGGGACGGCGGGGAAACCACGGCCGGGGGGGCTGTGAGCGCGGCTCGGGCGGTGAAACAAACACACCCGCAGCGGGGAATTGCACTTAGAATCATAGAGTCAGATGGGTTGGAAAGCACCTCTGAGATCATCAAGTCCAGTCCTTGATCCACTACTACCGTCGTTACTAGACCATAGCACTCAGTGCCTTGTCCAGTCTCTTCTTAAACACCTCCAGGGACAGTGAGTCCACCACCTCCCTGGGCAGCCCATTCCAATGCCTGATTACCCTGTCTGTAAAGAATTTCTTCCTAACATCCAACCTAAACCTCCCCTGGCAGAGCTTAAGCCCGTGCCCTCTTGTCCTACTGATAGCTGCCTGGGAGAAGAGACCAACCTCCACCTGGCTACAACCTCCTTTCAGGTAGTTGTAGAGAGTGATGAAGTCATCCCTGAGCCTTCTCCAGACTAAACAACCCCAGCTCCCTCAGCCTCTCCTCATACGACTTGTGTTGGAGTCCCTTTACCAGTCTGGTTGCTCTTCTCTGGACCTGCTCCAGCACCTCAATATCCTTCCTGAACTGAGGGGCCCAGAACTGGACACAGTA
>JAYRBT010000139.1:24174406-24205082 GCA_036023395.1 Myiotriccus ornatus | reverse complement strand
GGTCCCTTTCTGCCTGGCTGCTCTCCAGCCACTCTGTGCCCAGCCTGTAGCGCTGCAGGGGGTTGTTGTGGCCAAAGCGCAGGACCCGGCACTTGGCCTTGTTGAACCTCATCCCGCTGGAATCAGCCCAAATCTCCAGTCTGTCCAGCCCTACCTCTGGCACTGATGTCTCACTATACAAACAGGTCTCCTCAAAACAGGAATTCTGTGACAAACCCAGCTGGACGTGAGCCAGCAGCGTGGCCAGCTGGCCAAGGAGGTCACTGGCGTCCTGGCTTGTATCAGCAGGATGTCGCCAGCAGGAGCAGTGAATTGATTGTCCCCCTATACACGGCACTGGTGAGGCCACGTCTCTAATCCTGTGTTCAGTTTTGGCCTCTCACTGCAAGAAAGACATTGAGGTGTTGGAGCACGTCCAGAGAAGAGTGATGGAGCTGGTGAAGGGACTGGAACACAAGCCTTACGAGGAGCAGCTGAGGGAGGTGGGGGTGTTTAGTCTGAAGAAAATAGAAGGGACTCAGGGGAGACCTTATCACTCTCTACCTGAAAGGAGATTCTAGCCAGGTGGGGACAGCCTCTTCTCCCCAGTTAACAAGTGACAGGATGAGAGGACATAGCCTCAGGTTGAACCAAAGGAAGTTTAGGTTGGATATTAGTAGAAGTTTCTTCCCCCAAAAGGTGGGCAAGCACTGGGACAGGCTGCCCAGGGAAGTGGTGGAATCACCATCCCTGGAAGTGTTCAAAAATGTCTAGATGTGGTGCTTAGGGACATGGTTTTGTGGTGGACCTGGCAGTGTTAGGTTAATGGTTGTAATCAGTGGTCTCAGAGGTCTTTTCCAACCTTAATGATTCTATGATTTTGTGATTCTATGAGTGGGTTGTCTCATCTCTCTTGTATGTAAGACAACTTTCTCCTAAAGGTTAAGGGCAAATAATTTCCTGGGATTAGCCTTGGTCAACAAAGGATCTCACATTTAAACAGGGGCTGTGGAAAGACCAAGCAGCCCCTTTTGATGCCGAAGTCAGCTCTTACCTGTGAGGGCAACTCACTGTTGCCAGGAGATGCCTAGAGCACAGCAATCAGCACTGCAAGGGCACCAGGCCTTCAGGCTGGTAACAACAGTGTTCTGAACACATAAAGCCTCAATTCCCATTAAGGAAATCAGCTGGCAGCTTAACATGACAAAATGTGAGTTTTCTGCCTGATATGGGAAAACTTCCCAATTACATTGCTATAAGGCAAGCCTGAAGGTTTTATCTAGGAACAAAGCCAGAGAAGCCAGAAAACTGCTTTCTTCCAATTTATAGCAGAACAAAACTGTATAAACTCATGTTGAACTGAAAAATTACTGGTTTGTGCCTGGATTTAAATTACTGTCTTTAAATTTATCTCTTGCTATGATCCGATACTGTTGTTAAATGCGTGTGTTGATGTTGATATGGCAAATGACTCGACCTTTTCTACCTCTCTGTCCATAAGCTGTGAAGGTTTGTAGCCTGCCCTCTCACAGCAGGCAGACCCAGGCATCACGGCTGTAAATCCACTTACCTGAGTCAGATGGCGTCCGGAATTGGTGTGGCCCTTTTAATTGCTCGTGTGCCATGGCTGGCTGCAGTCACATCTGACCTGTTTGTCCATGAAAGAAGCTTTGTTTAGTAAACTTGAAAATGTGCTCAATTTCAAACTGAATCAAGGCAATGTCTAAAAATTCTGATGGTAATCCAGATTCTTTTCCTGCTAGAACATGTTCTACAAAAACAGGATGCCTTATGATGGTAATTGTAAACCGGAAAATGTACACAATAACTAAAAACCCAGTCCTCATTGAGGACGACTTAGGCAAATAATTACTTAAAACTTGTGAAAAAATAAAAAATATCTTTCTTTCAAAGAACAGAGAGCAAATGAAAATTAATACTGCCTGCATAAGGCTATGTTGGTTCGCGTTTTGAAGATGGAACATTTTTCCGCTTACAGGGGCATGAGTTGAAATTAGTAGTCACAACAGTGTAGAAGCAGACTGAGGGAAAAATGAGGTTCTTTTAATGCCTACTTGATACGAAATGTGTTACTAATGAATGGCAGTAGCTGCAAATGTCACTCTCAGGCTCCTATTTTCACTTTCAAATTTGTCAGTAGTGTCCTGATTAAAATTGTACAGTTCTGCAGCTGAGGTTTGGATTAAGTTAAAATTGTTAGGATTAGAAATGATGTGAAACCAGAACCTCAGATCTGATCCTCTTTGAATTTCTCTGGAAAGGAGTTTGGATTTAAATCCCTAGATGTGAACCCCCTTGCATGTTTAATTCTGGGTCAGTCAGAGCCCAAATTCCTCATCTGGTTTTGTGTGGGTGTAATCCTGCAAGAGCATTTGATTGTGGGATTTTATGGGTTTTATGAATGAAAGTGAGAAAAAGGAGGCATTTCATGACTGGTGATGAGACTAGTTTCCTATTCACAGAGTAGGAGGAAATAAAAGACAGTTACTACACTAGTTTTTATAAATTGTAGGGAACACAAGGCAAGGGAGGAAAAGTGGAACAAAGACCATTTTTGTAAAGTGTCAGCACAATGGAGCTTGACTTTTGGTTAGTTTTAGGCATTATTACAACAAACATGATTAATATTGAAAGAGGAAGTCAGAGTTTTGAGGGTAGACTGCTTTAGCTGTCCCACTTTTCAATCTAAACAAAATATCAATATAAATTAATTTAACCTCTTGTTCTTTACCTGAGCCCAGGATTCAGCCTACGGTGGACACTGGATTAAATTCAGCTGGAGAAAATAAAGAGATCAGGCTATTTCATCTGTTTACACTAGACAAAGCGTAAGTTACTTACCTAGGAGAAGTATTCTGGGCACAAAAGTATTACTTTGTGTGATCTACAGTTATTATGCTCAGTATGTCAGTTCATCCTAAATTACTAACCCCTTATTCAGCTTTTTCTCTGTGCACGTAGAATTGCTTTTTCAAGAAATGCAGTCAGAGATTGCTTATTCAATACTGTAATTAATTTCTGTGATTCTGCAAGAACATCTCTGTTGGGTGGTGGGTTACTACGCATTCTCATTTTCTTTTTCACCATTTTAAAAATATGTGTTTTTTCCTTGTTGGACTAGAGCATCCTTTCCCTCACTACATCTCCCATCACTGGCTAGGAGCGTCGCCATTATCCTGGAGCAGGAGGAGTATTGGGTTGGATCAGCCATTTCACTGCCTGTGTGTGTCTGTGAGATAAGGACACAGTATTCCCTCTCTGAAAAGATGCTCTTCTGAGTAGCTTCTCCATATTTCTCTGTGCCTTTCCTTTATTAACTTTCGCACGTGACACATATGTCTAAAAGCCAATATGCTGTATTAGGGCTCAATCCCACACTGCTGACGTCAGTGAGAGTTTTATCAATTACTTTAATGAGCATAGGATTAGGCCTTTGTGATTATATGAAGAACCAATTATTGGATTTTTCTATGAACCTACATTAAAACCTCCTTACAAATGTGACTTGCAGGGTGTGACTCAGAGAAAACATGGTTTTTCCGTTTCAGTTTAAACTTGACTTCAGTACTAAGTGTATTCTATTTAGGTTTGAAATGCAGTGCATTTACAATACAGAAACAGACATGTGTAATAAGGTCTAATAAGACATTGTGTGGTTTATTCTCTTCCTATGCACGTCTTGCTGGAGGACCCAGTATTTTTACAGTCTCTATATTAAAAAAGAGACATTTCCCCAATATATTTTGTTTGACAGATGATCTTTGACAGATATTTCCATTGTCAAACAAACAAACAAAAGTTTAAAAATGTAAAAATTACAAATAAAAAACCAACTAAAGAAAAACCCCAAACCAAACAAAAACCCCCAAAACAAATCCCAAAAATCTAAGCTAGAAAGAAGCCTGAGCCTGTGATTTATTGTGATTTATTCATCTTAGTTCTATTCACGGTCTTGCAAGTATGACAGCTGTGATGTAATGCCCTGGCCTACATATTGCACAGTACAGTGATGCAGATCTTTTTATTTTCCTTTTGTTCCTAATAATTATTTATTATCTGAAACTATTTTCAATAATTTCTTGTACAAATCCAAAGAGATCAAGCACATCCTCCAAGCCTTGTGATTTTTGAATTTGAAGCTCAAAGACTGTCTGAGTTCAGTTTAACTTTCTGAAAGTCATTAGTTCACAGTGCAGGAGAATGTAATTTTCATGTAACTGTAGTCTCTGCATCAGTAATTTATACTTAAAACCCAAAACACTGAAAGTGACCATCTGCCTTTCTGTGATAGAGTTGATGCAGAGCTAAAGTTATATCCTTTACTCCACCATAAATTCACACTGATATTTCTCTATGTTCCTGCACAACCACATAAAAAGATGTTTTTTATAATTATTACTTTTGTCTTGTCTTGTCTTTGGAAATATTCTGCAGAAGGTAGATAGAAGCTGCAACATGTTTTGTCTTGTAATAAAAGTTTATAGGGTTATTATGCTGGAGTAACTGGAGCTGAACCTTACTGGGGCAGGTTATTTTTTATTTATTGGCATGATAGAAAAATACTACATACAAGTTGTAAAAATCACTAAAAGATGCAGTAACAGAATCTTACTGTGTGACACGTACAAACCAGAAATGGTGTTGTGTTCACCCTGGCTAAAATACTGTTTCCTAGAGCAGATATTTTGTGCTTGTGCAGGAACTTATAGATCTTATTTTAAGCTGAGGAAACATTAAATAAAAATGGCTTTATATTTTGGGTCATTAGGATTCAGTGTAAAGCTCCAAAGTAATCTCATGAAACCAGTGGTGTGATCTAGGGGAGACACACCGGCTTAGGACTTAGGGAGCTTGTGTTTCATTTCTAGCTATCTGTCTCTCTTGACAGTTCTGGCCTCTTCATTTCAGCTCTTAGTGATGCCATTTTTCACTTGTTGTCTGTCTTCACTATTTCAACTGTAAATTTGTTGTGACTAGCATTATTCTTTGGTGTACATATTTACTGTGCTTACTGTAGTGGAGCTTTGTGGGCTAGGTCAGACATTTTGGGATCTGCTCTACCACAAAAATAAAAGAATCTCCCCTTTTACTGGATAAAAGGAACAACATGATGATGTAGAAAAATAAAGGAAGAAAACTCCTATCTGAATTTCTGATAAAAATCTTAAATATAATAGAGTTTTCTTTATTAAGCTACATGGTTCAAAAGAGGAAATTAGCCAAAAATTATTAAGTGAATGAAACCAATTTATCATAGCGCAAAATATCCATAAGTTTCTTTATGCTTTTCTCTAGCTGCTGAAATATGTTACTCAGTTTTACACCAGACATTAATATATGGGTCAATGACAAATAAGCCCAAATTGACAAGATGGTTTGGCTGCAAGATATCAGATAGGGTTTCTGGTACAACCTCACTTCTTTTCTCTAGCAAGCCCACCAACACCTCTGGTGTCAGCAGATGACAAACAAAAATCTCACAAACAAAATCTGCTGCCCTGAAACACTTCAAGTTGCAGTTGAAGAACTGCTTTTCTATTTCTTTTCCAAAAGTAGTTTCATGTAGCAAATAGTTTTGATAATATACATAAATGAGGAAGAAATGTAGCTGTAGGTGATTAATTTGGGACTGTAACAATTCAAATGAAAGCATTTTTCATTGTTTTAATACCTCTAGATTTAAATCGGTGATTTCACAGAATGTCGGCTGAATAACTTGTCATGTTGACAGATAAACACAGTTATTTGGGTACTACTGTGCACTAGCCTAAATGACTTCTTCTTCCTTCTGTTTAAATTTCAACTTTTTGTTTGTTTTCTTTTTGCCTTTGATTATCTCAGACTACTTTTATTTTGGTATTTTTGCAATTTCCCTCATAACATCTAATTTTGCATTTATAAAGTTTAATCTACAGTCTTCAGATATCATTCTTTTCCAGAAGGAGGGCTAGTTCTACATGTGCTTTTAGCTACTTTGTGCTGTTCAGCTGATGCAAAGTATCTATAAAGCCATCTTACTCAGTTAAGCCTGATTTATGATAATGAGATCTTGGTCTCTATGCTTATTTTCTTGTTTCCCTTCTTTTTTAGTATTCTTTTCTCAGTTTTTCTTGAGCGGATTCCCTTATTCTTACATAAAATATAGCCAAGTATTAAAGAGTGTTTATGACTTGGAAATAATTCCTACAGTTAATCAATACTGTATTCAATTAATGATTCCATCATTATTCAAACAGCCCAATTACTACTGTAATTCTTTTCTCTAAGGTTCTCTTGTCCTATTTCATGAATTATTTTCTTACTTTCTCTCATGACAATTTTCTTACTCTTTAAAACCACTAATGTAGGAGTAAAAATGATCACAATCCAGTGACAGAACCCGAGGGAATGGCCTGAAGTTGTGTCAAGGGAGATTTAGGTTGGATATTAGAGAAAGGCTCTTCACCCAGAGGGTGGTTGGGCACTGGAACAGGCTCCCCAGGGAAGTGGTCACAGCACCAAGCCTGGCAGAGTTCAAGAAGTGTTTGGATGATACTCTCAGGCAGATGGTGTGACTTTTGGGGGTGGTCCTGTGCAGAGCTAAAGGCTGGACTCGATAATCCTTGTGGGTCCCTTCCAACTCAGCATATTCTGTGATAATGATAGTAAGTTCTTACTCCTTGCAGTATAAAAATATTTATGCCAGAAACCTTTGCTTCCTATTGAAAAGCCAGTGCTAGCTAAATCCAGACCTTCAGAGCCTCAAGAGCTCACAAAAAAATCTTGGAAGTGGCTGAACTTGGTCTCAGATTTTTGTCAGTAAGATCCTGCTGGGATGAGTGTCTGTGTGTGTATTTTGTGGGGACTCAAGCTAACAGACATTCTCAAAGACCCACTGGATGCCCCACAGCACACATCTAGTGGTGATCCCATGACCATCAGTTGATGGCATTTCAGTGATGCCTTCATTACTTGTTTCCCAGCCCACAGAGCATTTAACCAACATCTAGGACATCTTCATGCCATGCTCTTGAGGGGATCTCAGTCATCACAAGGACTGTGCAACAATGCTTACGTGAAAAGTGAGTTGGGATGAAAGAAGACAAGGGCTGCTCCTCTTCAGAAGGCTGTCAAGGCTTCAGAATGAGTCACTGATGTCAGTAAAAGCCTAATGGATTGAATGCGTAACTGAGAAGGCAACATGGACTTCCAGCTCTGCTGGGTATGTTTTTGTATTAGATTTTCTGCAATCCAAGGAAAACCAAACCTTTCCTCTTCAGTCAAGCATTCCAACCTTTCCCTATATCATACCTCTTGTTCTACGTTTATACTCAGCTTGTGCAAGGTGCTAGTGCACAGTCGTACAGGAGGGATATTCCTGTGCAAACCATAGGATTCAGTGAAACTATTCTTTAATTCCCAGTGACTCTTGATTTTAAGAGCCACTGAGTTTAAAGAAGAAATTAATATAGCTCTAGACTATTCCATGGGTATAGGAACTTTAAGAAGGAATCACCTTACTCCTCATTATAACTACAAATCACAGATCATGAAGACTACTGTGTCTCTCTCTTGGGACCAATACAATGAACATTAGTGGTTCCTGAATTACTACTTCAAGAATGTTCTCCTTAGTGGGCAAGGTTGGATTCAGTAAGAGTTTACTTCTCAGTGACTTTTTGAAAATGGGAATCTTTTCCATAGTGCACTGATATTCTTCTTTGTATG
Organism: Myiotriccus ornatus; assembly: GCA_036023395.1. Lineage (NCBI taxonomy): Eukaryota > Metazoa > Chordata > Aves > Passeriformes > Tyrannidae > Myiotriccus > Myiotriccus ornatus. Next base: position 24,197,375 of record JAYRBT010000139.1, on the reverse strand, counting down.
GATAACAGATACCATTATAGGAACAATGGCTCCATCATACTCATCTTTCTGCAACACCATCAGCTCTGATATCTTTTTCAGATACAGTATATCAGACTCTTAATTCTAAGTCAGTGATCTATATCTGGAGCTACCCGTATGTTTCTTTTTATATCGTCTCTTTTTCATCTTGACTCATAAAAAATCACCATTACAGATTCTTTCATTATCCACTTATGCTGTGCAGCTTGCACACAAAATTTTGATGTACAGTACAAAGTTTTCTCATTTTTTTCTCTTTGTCCTTTCTGCACAGATTGCATCCATCAATATTAGCATTTCAGGTCTCTGATTTATCTCATTACAGTTCTGCATTACCAGCTAAGTCATAATTTCCTTCCTGTAATGTCACTTGGAGCTCATTTCCCATACACTCTGAATGTGTATACAGACAATTATGGGGTTTATTGCTTCCTTCCTACTGGCCTTGGCTTTTCTCCTTTGTCTTCATCTTTCAGAATTCAATATTTATGGAAAGAGCTCTGTACTGAATTGTAACATCCCAGTCTAAGTTCATAGCTGCATGAAATAGCATGACAGTACTACCCTCCTGTATTTCCTTGTACCCAGATGGACAATTTTTAAATGTGATCTGAACTGCTCAGCCTTCCCACAAAGCCCAGGATTTGGTCATTCTTCCAGTCCCTTCTGCTGTGCAAGGTCCTAACAGACCACTGGAGTCATACAGGTGAGTGAAACCATCACCCACCAATTAAGGCTTGCTCATTCCGCAAAGCAAGAACAAGGTGGTTTGCACTGGCTGCACTGGTAGTTTGTGAGAAGACGCTCTTCATAAACAGTGACTTCCTGGTGGTTTGACAGAAAATAGGTCGCAAGAAGGACTCATTTTTCCAAGGGCAACAAACCTTTCTATCTCACAAGGCCACACATGCCTCAGAGGCTTCCTGTGAAGAAACAGCCCTCAGCACCTCGTGAAGGGCAAATGTGGTCCTGCAGCAGTTGGAAACAGCACACAAGGGAATGCACAACTCTCTCATGCCTGGGGGCTAGGCATATGTGGACACACACAGGAAGACCAGGTTATAGTGGAGGACTCCATTTCTCTCCTACCTGAAGGCAATTCCAACCGTGCAGCTGGAGTGACATCCCCATTATGTCCCCACTGCCCTGACAAGGATGGTCTTTTAAACCTTGACTCTCTACTTTATCTTGGTGCTCATATAAAACTTTGGGCCTCCGCACAGTCCCTTTCCTCAGCTGAATTCCTCCCCAAAACTTCAGTGTCATAGCTCCACTCCATGAAAATAAAGGCTCAAAGCTTTCGCAGCCCATCTCTTTTCCAAAAAAGTAGAGGCGTTTGCACGTATGGATTTGTTCACTAGAGGGCAACGTTGGTTTAAAAATCAGCCTTTCGGTCACACAGGAAAGATGAGTGAGGTGGCGCAGACACAGAGAAAACACTGAAGAAATGCCCAGTATACTGCTCCAAGGGTAGAAAACCAAAAAGTGTCTAATGTAATGCTAAGGATGTATCTCATACTGCAACAGAAATCAGTGACTATAGAACGGAGATAAAATAAGGTCCTCATTCAGCAAGCTATTTAAATGTAGTTTATAAATCTGAAGCAGGGAATTATCTCTGACTAGACATTATATAGACAATATTATAGATATATAGTATAAAAACTTTGCTGAAGGCTAAGGGCTCAGAAATGGTTCCTGACCTGGGAAAAGCCATTCAAATCAGAGGGAAACTGAAGATGGGCTTATTCATTCCATTCTTGGGAATACCAAGAGGGAAAGGAGGGATGTGTGCTGGGCCCTGAAGAAGTAAACTCTTGGGATAGAAGCCTTAGGGTCTGAAAAGAGAGACTGTAGCAAATCTGGTGGCAAGAAGAACTAAGCAAGAGTTTCTCGGTAAGAAGAAAGTTGCCGGTGTGATTAGAGCCAGCAGTGGTCAAGAGTCCTCCTTGGAGTGGTGCAGCAACTAGCACAGAAGGGAATTTCTTCTGCTTTTGTCTGGCAGTTTTTACTTATCTCTCATCCCTGCTGAGGAAGACGGCTGCTCTTATTACCTCTGCTGCCACAGCAGAATTGTTATCCCCTCTCCCTCACAACGCTGATGCAATTATGTCCCCAGAGAGCTGTGCCTGCAGGCAGTAGTGCGAGCCTGCCGAGCCTCTCCCAGTTGGACCGTGCATCTCAGTGGCTGTAAACTGTGCTGCTGCCCACTCAGTATCTATTTTAGCTATTTTTATTATTTAGGTATTCCTACTGAGGTCAAACAACAGGTTGTATGCCCACTTAGCAGCTGCATGCTGGTAAATGAATTGGTGTTGAAAGCACCTGAAGACTTTTGCTAACAACCACATGGCTTGTCAGAGGTTTATAATACAGTTTAATAGTTGGATTTGAAAAAAAAAAAAAGGCTAGTTTCACACAGTGCTCTGTAGGAGCATCCCTTTGTGCTAGTCTGGTTTGCTGAAGAGATGCAGGAGGAGCGGGATGTGTGTGCATCCCAGTTCAGGTGGCATGGGTTGGATAAGCAGCAGTTGTGCCTCATCTGCAGCCTCACTGATCCTGCCACAGGGCTGCAGTGGCTGACAAGCACTGCTCAGGTGCCCAGAAACAAAGCGAGTGTGTCTCACATATCCCGTATGAAAATCCATACTCGGCCTCTGCCTCGCTGTGCTTCATCTCCCACTATTTTCTTCCCTGCTAAACCCTTCAAGGCAGGCTGCAGCTGCTCACAGCCTTCCCAGGGATGGGGCTGCTCCTGCTGTGCCAGGGCAGTACATGCAGCAGCCTCCTGGTCCTCCCTGCTGCTGCCTCCCACGCATACGGCCCCGTGCATGCCCTGTCTGCCACGCTGCATTGCCAAATGTCCCAAACACCTCCCGTCCCCCTGCACACCACCTGGCACTCAGAAACTGAAGTGTCTGAAACAGGGTGAAACTATAAAAATTTCTGAGCGTGAGGCTGGCTTAGCTGCTACTGTAACATTCCCATTCACTTTGACTAAAGAGCCCCTAACATCAGAAGTGCCAAAGTCTTACAAATCTGGGAAAGCCACTCTCTCTCCTTAAGAATATCTAGCCATATATCCTTCCACAAACAGCTCAGAAATTTAGTGTTGGTAAGTGTTTTGCACAGCCAAAGCATGCAAAGTTCCAGGCAGAAACAAGAAAAGCCCCCCGAAGTAATACAAATATGTTTATCGAAATCTGACTGGACCCTGTATTGACTCTTCACTCCATCCATACTCCCTTGCACTTTTTATCTTCCTTTTTGTGGACTGGAGAATGTGGAAATATGTCTTAAAGCTAAAAGCTCATGCTTTCCTGATGATGAGGAAAAGATCAATCCACAGATCTAACAACTGCTCTGCTGTGTTTGTTGTTCTGGAAGCATAAAGTGAGTATGTCACTCCATTCTGCCACGAGAGGTGCCAGGACTGAAGCCTGTGGGAACTGCAACATCAAGTAGTAAAAATTTGATAGGAAAACGTAGCAAAGAAACTCATTTTGGGACACACAGATTTGTTCTTGAAAGGCTGAGTCCCCATTTGCTTGCCTGATAGCAATTCAAAACCTGTATAGGATTTTGAACACTAAATACCTGATTATCATCTCAGGACTGCCAGCAAGATATTCAGTCAATAAACACCTCTGAGTGCAAACTGTCAGGATGGCACTTCCCAGGGAGGCTGCTGCTTGCTACACGTGCTTTGTGCTCTGCAGAAATGTCATCCAAAGAGGCATCCTGAAAGGCAGGTTTGGCTTCTCACGCTGCCACCAGTGACTGCAGGTGCAAATGGTGCTGCCACAGAAGAAGTGTGACTGCTGTTGCACCTCATTAAAAGCCTGGAGTATGAGTGGCCAGTAACACTGTTTTGAAAGGAAATCTGAGAAAAATAATACCTGCTCTGAGGCTTTTAAAAGGGATGCACTAGCGCAACAACCCAAGGAATTCCCTGTGTTCTGCTTGTAAGCAGTGTGGGAATGGTTTAACATACACAGCTGATTTATGCTATTTGCTGCCAAAGTGCTGTGGCTAATATCAAGCACTTCCAGAGCATAACTTGTTGGTCAGATACCCAGTTTAATAGCATATCCATAATGTTTGATCGTGCCATCACTGCTTAAAGAGACTAATGCAGAGGGGTTATGCTTCTGGAGTCAATACATTGGGCTCTTCAGATTTGCATGCATAATAATTCTCTGGGCTAACAGCTGTCAGCATACATTTATTCCAGTAATACTGACTGCTTACTGTTCTGCAATTCCATAGCAATACAAAGATCAATCTGTTCAGCTACTGTGGTGATTTCTTCAAAAATCAGGAGTCTAAAAGCATAAATGCTATCACAAGCAGGGCCAGGATCTTTATTTGATAGCAGGATAGCTGTGAAATACCATTTTAATTTATTATACTTCCCCTCCACTTCTTCTTACTCATACTTTTTTTCTTATGGCTGAAGTAAAACCATAGCTCTTTTGCTCCCCTCAAAGGCCAGTGAACGTCAGCCAGTGCAGGTGCCCCTGTAGACTTCTCAGATGCTAACTGGAAATGTTCATTCAGCTGCTGAGATCCAGCGGTGCCAGGGCCAGCAGTCATCTGGGGAGGAGGGAGCAGACCGTGAGAAAACTCCCTCTACATGCCTCTTTTGCTCCCCACCTGCATCATCACTCTTCTCTGCAGCACAACCTTTTTGTTGGCTGCCTCGGATGTGGCAAAGCTTTGTAGTTTCAGTCGATGCTTTCAAGGGAGCTCAGGGGGACTGAAACCAGTGAAGCCAGAAGGGGGGCATAACCTATGGCAACCAAAGTGACAGCTGCAGCAGCCTTTCATGTCGTGGTTCTACAGACTCCTGCGGGGAAACATCTCAAAAGAGATCACCATGGATATATATGTCCAGAAGGTTGGGGGGTGTTTGTGTTCCAGGCAAGGTATTTTCATCTTCTTTATTAACAGCTGAAAACAGGATAAATTTACAGAAGCTGCAACAGAGAGGAAGTCATCTCATGCTTTGCTCTGGTGCCAAAAAGTGTGACAAGGCCAGTAAGGAGCAGAGACACACACCCCTGCTACTGAAGAAAGTCAGTTTCAATTAATACTCGTTCTTATTTCGGATCTGCACAGATGCCTCATGAAATTATGTGCATTCCTTTGAATGTAGAGCTTTATGCTGCATGTGATCAAAAAAGTAATTTAAAAATGCTACATGTACTCTGGGAGGAATCTTGTTCCTTACTTTCTGTTTGGAACTCCTGCTCAGTTCAGATATACTGGATGCAAGTCACTTGCAGAAGGAAAACTTTTTCATTTTTATTTTCACAGGAAAAACAACAAGGGTTTTTTAAGCAGACATAGAGCTGTTTTTTTGGATTCATTTTACACAGAAAAAAAATCTGTTTGGCATAATGCCCAGGGTTTTTTTCATATCATTTATCACAGTGGGACAACAATGAGTGAAGTATCCCCTACCTGACGGCAAGATTGACAAGGCATATATGTGCTAAAGCCAAAGAGTATTTGACTGATCCTCCAAAGTCCTCACTAAGATAAACACTGGCATTGTTCTCAATATAATCAATTACTGTACTTGAAATAGTAGTTCTGCCAACTGAACTCATGCATTTTGTCAAATACCACACCAGAAGTCTCTTCAGCAAAGTTTTGTCTGTAAGCCTCAGTTTCTAATTGTAACTTAGTGTGGGTGATGTGTTCAAGTTTTTTTTTTTTCTTTTTTTTTTTTTTTTAAACCAATTCTTCAGTGTTCAAGGCAAGTTATCAAGCAGATACAACTGGTTGTATCTTTCCTATGATCCTGTGCCTGTTGTCAGTGACCACAACGCTGAACCGGAGCGCTTTGAGTGAATTCTGCACAACACACCACTGCGTGCCCCACACTCATGGTAGGGGTGCCTAAGTGGGGATATTGTAGGGAGTGAAATACTTCTACATTTCCAAGTGCACTGTCTCTTACAGAAAGTTCAACAAGCATTGCACTCCCAAGGCTACGTGCAGGCAGAAGGAAAGCTTTGTGGGCAGCACGGTGCTGGCAGGGACAGAGTGTGTGCCCTCCAAGGCTTTCCCATTGTCTCGCCCTCTAGTTCTTTTTGTGTGTCTCTTTCCTTTACAACTGAAATGAAACATTCATTTGAGAGTCAAAAACATGGGAGGCGAGCCAGGTTTGTGAAGAAACACATTTCAAACATATATGTCTCCAAAGGCATCAGAGGAGAAGTGAAACATAAAAGATGATTTATTTTTTCTGAAACTGTTCATTTTGCTGTGAAAGCCTCTATTTAAAAGCCAGTCCTAGACTATACTCACATAGCAAGGAGAAAAATTTGAGTATACTGTTTCCTGCTCCCTCTAGCATCTTGTTTTTCTGTGATATAACGAGTAGGATGATAGGTTTACAAAAGGGTTCTAGCTTCTCTCTCCTTCCCTTGCCCGTCTGAGCCTACTGCCTTTCAGGAAGGCACCCCAACTGTGTCCCATGTTGCCTTTCAGGCCCCACACTCTCGATGCAACCCTGGCTTTGCCACAGTTTGAAAAACACAACCCTCCCAACCACCATGGGGATGTCTCTGAGCCTTCACCCCGCTCAGGCTTGTGGGGCAGGATAGAAGGGGGACCCAGAAGCTAAGCAGTGGCACCCCTAGCTCCAGGGCCCCAGAGGGCATTACTGGGGAAGTGGGGGGATACTTAGGAGCCAAGTGGATTGGTTCAGCCTGCGATGGACATCCCCACCATCACAGCCACAGGCACAGGCTGGATTTTGTCCCTGTGGCAGCAAGAACTGCTCTCTTAAAGGGGATTGTGTTACTGGAGGGGGGGGAGGGGGTGTGCTGACAGCAAGTAGAGTTTAATGGCGATTTTTTTTGTGCCACACTTCATTTCTTAGAGCTGTAACCAAGAGACACAGTTGTAACACAAGAGTAACACAGTTTTCCATTCCTTTTGTCTCTCTGCAAGTGATACAAGTACCTCTAGGTGGTGAAGATGCTAAAAAATCATTTACTCTGCCTACCAATAACTGGCCTGGAAAGTGTTCACACCAATTTCTTCTCATACTCATATAACAAAGATCCACAGTGACATCTGTGATTCATTCAGTAAAGCAACTATCTGCTGGAGATAAAGTCAATATAGCTGACATTATCAGCATGGGCCACATTATCAGGATTTCATCCTGCAAGGACCTCAGCACAAATTAAACTCACATTTCTCCCACCTTGCAGGAGCAGCTCAGTGTAAATAGTCAAAGTTTACCCATCGCTCTCAGTAGGTAAAGGCTTCTCAGCCTTTGAGCTTATACTGCATAACAGAACATATGACAGAGAAGAGCTGCTGTCTGACAGTTTTGACAACGGAAAGCAGAGAGTTAAATTGTGGTGGCTTTCACAGATAATTAAAAAGACCATTTCTGATACATTTTGAAGCATGGTTACTGGGACCTCTGAGCTCTACAACATACCCTTGCAAAATGCCACAGGGGATCTAAAATCCATAGGACAAGCTCAGGAGTTTCCTTGGTGTTTGCTTTCCCAGGCAATCACAGGCTGTTGAATCTCCTTTCAATAGTGGCTTTACTAAAACAATGACAAGACCATGATGAATTTTTCACAGAGTAGTGTGACTGTTCTGCTCCTGCTCAACAGAAAGCTCCATCTCACCTTGGCTACTGCTTTGGAAGAAGTGGAACAAGATCTTCCTGGGCTGTAACTAACTCAGCAAGAAACCACTCAGCAAGTTCAACAAGCAGTAGCCAGCATTCCTTTCTACACCCTCAGCAAAGCTCTTCCTGGTTCTTCACTGTCCAAGAGCTTCTCCATGGAGAATATAGTTAGTATTTTTTTTGGATGAAGTTCACAAATTTAAGTTTACTTACAAAATACATGCATACTACCAAACAAAATCCACCACACTGACCTATACCAAATTATGATGCCTACTTCATACAAAGGAAAAACTAACAGGTAGAGGTTTTCCTTTTCCTCTCATTGTTTATCTATGCAAATATTTGGTTTAAATAAACATAACAAAAATGAATGAAATATAGGTTGCAGAACTACAGTGATATTTATCACTACTAACAGCTTTCAGGATGCTGTGTGGGGAGTCTGTATGAAGCTAACATTATTTTCCAGTCTTCAGATTAAAACTTTAAGTGACTTGTGTTATGGTGCCCAGAGGAATGAAGGACACTTATGCAGAAGTAGTCATGAAGCGGACTAGTTCTATTCCCTCTGTGAGTAGTACACTCAAGTTTGAAATGGATGCTGATATTTTGTATTTCAGAGATTTGTGCTTCCCTCCCAAATAAGATTTAACAACAAAGAAGTATATTTTCTTAAATGTTCAGCTATCAGTGTAGTATTCAGGATCTTTTTTTAAAAAAGTGTCTCTTAGTCATCAGCTAAATTCAGTTAGCAATATTAAATGGAAACTGGCACTGATTTTTCTCACTTTCATAGTCAAATGACTGGAGTGAAAAAGCACCTAGAGGCATCACAAGACTGAATGTTAAAACAGATCAGAAATGACAGAAATGCAACACCGGGATTTGGCCTTCACTTTCAAAATGTTTGATGTACACTAAAATCTTGCTCAAAGCTGGACATCTAAGGGAAATAATGATAATAACTAAAGCAAAGTATCTTCCGCAAGTGCTTGGGCCCAGCTTTTCCATTGACTCTCAGAGCTGGTCTACCAAGGGTACAGCTGGGTGAACAAGTGTTGGGCTTACGTCTCCAGTTCACTCTGTGGGCAACTGCAGGATGCAGAGCAAAACCCCAAGTGAGTTCCCTGAACTGGGGAGGGCTCCATGATGCCAAATGTGCCTTCTTGTTCCTTCAGCATTAGAGATCCCCATGCCTATGGCAGCTGGCTTACCCTTGCTCCCTGCTCGGGAACCAAGGCACTGCACCCTTGGCTAATGACAGAGCCACGAGCCTTCACCAAGTGCAGAGAAGCTGGAAAAGGCAAGAAAGAATAAATGCCTGAAATCCAAGGGAACCACAGAACACCGGACTTTCATTTCTGACTATAATAAACGTCATCACTGTTACTGAGAGGTGTCAGGTTGCCAGTTCTGCACAGCCCTGTGCAGCCTGGCCAGAGCCACTGTGCATGCTGCTTACAGCTGCCAGGCAGTGGCTGCCTCGGAGCCATGGCCGTGCAGCACACAGGCTGCATGGCCATTTCCTAAATCCTCTGTGATTTCTCCTGCTGCTGCAGTGCCATGTGAGTGGGCTCAGTGTAGCACACCCAGCAATGCCTCTTCCTTCTCCAGCCCACAGTGGTGGGGAGGAGGCCCTGTCAGACTGAGACAACCAGCACCAGTATTCCCCTGCCTATAGGGTTGGGTTTTTTTTAATCAGAGACAGTGAAGGCAAAGCTGGGGTCTAAATCAAAGTGTTTTCCGTCTGTCAGCAGATCCCAGAAATAATTTAGGGCAGTAAACATGGCCCCAGGAGTTGCAACTTCTGAGTATCATTTTTTAAAAATATTCACAGCTCTGTTCACGATGTATTCTTCCACGCACAGATCTTGACCTCTACCAAAACAGAATTTTACTTTGTCACCTTGATGCAGACATGCAAGGAAATAAAAAGCGCAGGGAGACTGCAGCTGTCAATAAATCACCAGCTCCATTTATCTTTGTCCGTTATTCAGGATTATAAGGAAAGAAATCTCCAGTTTAGAATGTTTTTACTACCTTTAGTTAGCAGAAAATAAGGGTAGGACGCTTTAACTGCTTTGAAAGGCAAACAGCAAGCCATAAAGCACAGTGTTATATTTGCAAGAAAACTGTGTTGCCTGATATGAAATTATATACTCCTCCACTGTTGCTTTTTTTTAGTTTTAGTCATAACATTAAACAACATTTTTCCCAGATCATATTAAATACATCTCAGCAGGTCCCTGCGGCATGTTTGGCAAGCATACTGGAAGATTAAGTCTACAGGACTTCACTCTGCCCGTACTTACATCTCTCTTACTCCACTCCTATCACTGGGGCACTCAGTGTATTCCTTGGGCACTTATTTTCTTAGGTCTCAAGTAGTACACAGCAGGTGCTGGTGTAGGGTTAGATGTCCTGGGCAAATGTCGAGTTGCACTGGGCTGCAAAGTCCTTGTAATAGAGGAACTGCAGTCACTTAATTAGGCTTGAACCATCTGAGCAAGCGTCTGCTGAATGCCTGCAGTATGGTGGCCCTTGCTCTGAGCCAGTAGCTTTGTCTCTGCTGAGCTACAGGAGCAGATCCGTTCCCATTCCATGGAATCAGTGGTTGAAGTCCCACTGGAGCATTTTCAGTAAGGGCCATGCCTGCACCTGCCCCCATCCCTATTCCATTTATTTATACCACAACTGCTTCCACTGACTTCATCCCCCTGTAGCCAAGCAAGTGAGAACAGAACCACACCCTTTAACAGCTTTTGTTACCACAGCAAAGCAAGAAAACAAGACACGTCTATCTTAATGTCACCTGAAATTAATTCAATTACAACTACCCCTCTTCTACTGAAGCTCCTAAAGATGACACTTAATTTGTTCCTGTTCTGTTGACTATGGAACAAGGAAGAACTACAGGAGAGTTAAATGCAAGGTATGGAGCAGTGACCCATTGTAAATGGAATATACGAAATAAGCTGAATTGTATGTTTGACTGTCTTTACTGTTCAAAAAGAGTAATGCTTTTTATTTTTCAGAGTGTTTTTTCTATTTACCTTGATTTTATTTTATTTTACAAATTCAGTTCTTGAGAGTTTTAAAACTGTGATAAACCTGTTAAATGATGAAATATCAAAGGTCACTGAACCACCCAGGAGGCTAGAGAAGGAGGAGGAGAGGAAAGGGTACCAAATACCAACATATATTATCAAAATATATCGTTTTAAGCCTGTAGTTCATTCAAACAAATAACAGACAGTAGAAAAATAATAAGACGTCATGAAGTATTTCAGTTAAGAGATCATAATGCACGTGCTCAGAGGTATCCAAATGGTCTTCCAGGGAGAAACTGGAAATGACCAGCAGTGATAATTTAATGTCCAATGGGACAATCCAGGGACAACAAAAACCTTTTTTAATATACATTTTACACTCTGTAAAAGCAACTAATAAGGTGATAGATTCAATTAATTAGAATTCTTTGCATACCAGCTCACGTTAGACTTTTGTGTCCATGCTAGTTGTTCACTCACATCACAAAATAATTAGGACAAGTAGAATGGAAGAGGTCCAGCCTTTGTCTCATCTTATGCTTTTTGAATTGTCCCTGGGGGAAAAAAAATCAAACTGAACTAGCAGGCTTAAAAATATCATAAAGAAGCATATGGGTGTAAAGTGACCAGGAATGCATTTAAACTGGGAATTAGATGATTTCTAGCCACAGTAGCTGTGTGTTATGGAACAGTGTTCCAAGGCAAGTAGAGCTGGTAAAAAGCCAGATTGTCTTAAGGTGGTGTTTAGCTGGTGTGTGAAAAGGATGATGTGTCAGGCTTGCCTGTTAAGAACAGGGACAGGACCTGATAATTCAGGATATTCCTACAGCAAGTGGTTATTGTCCTGTCTCCCAGCCAGCTGTTTAGTCTGTTATCATATGACAACTACTGCCAGAAATAGCCAGCTTCCTTTGGTGAGAAGAGGGGTGGGAGACATGGCAAGAGAGAGGACTTTGGATGGTGGTCAGGTCCAGAAGAGCCCTGATGAACTCTGCCATGAGAAACAAGGTAAGGTTTGTCACGGACTGAAGTGCCCAACACTAGTTTTATGCTGTCTGGCTGAAGATGTTTGACAGTAATACCGTGTTGCTAAGACAGCTGCTGCTGTGAGCATGCAAGGCTGTTGACTGTTCTGCTGTTGTTACAGCATGTAGATGCCCCTGCTGGGACTCCTGACTATGTGTAATGTCAGGGTGATATTGGGGCTCATAACTGCATACAGTGACACTAATGCCTGTGCTCTCATATGGTGCCCACACGCCCTCACTGCTGTCCCAGCCTTCTGCTGTGTGTTATCATCTGGCCTCAAACAGGGGCAGCAGAAGCAGAGCTGTGCCCACCTACACCTCTCCTGCTGTGGTTGCAACCTGGTGGTTGATGCTGAAGCATACTTTTGGCTAAATAGGTACAGCAACATGTGTTGGGACAGTGAAGGTGATGTCTGCAGACACAGCTCTGTCCTGCTTCCCCTATGGGATCACCCCCTCTTGGGGGACAGATGGCCAGGAACACACCTTCAAACACTTCACAGAGATTTGCGATCACTTGTCCCTCACACAGCGCTGCACCAACTTCAGCTGCAGGACAGTAACAGGGAGGAAATGTGAAAACACTAACTGCCTGCTTAATTTGGCCACATAACGCTCCAATACATACAGAAAGGTTTGGGAAGCACTCAGTGTTGCAGCTCTTGTTCCAATAAACAGACTTTTCTTACTGTAGGCCTGACAATTTCAGCCTTTTTTCATGCTGAACAACTCCTTAGGGGCAGCTTTTTACCCTTTTACTGTCTCTGAATAATACTTTGCTGCAGAAGCAGTTTCACTGTGTCGCTGAGCCTGTTTCTGCCCTGTGCAGAGAGACCTAGGAAACGCATACATTCTAACATCCTACTCAAAGGCAAGTGTCAGCCTGACCCTTATAAAATATAGTCACAGTTTGACTAAGGACCAAAGTCAGACAAAGTAAATGGAGCTGCACCAGTTTGCCCCAGAGTGAATCAAGCCTATGAACGATGACAAAATTAATCTCAGAGTACTATGCTAAGAGCAGCAGCAAGAGATAACACTGTCTGAAATATGTTTCATATACTGTGTAATACTTCAGAATCAAATGTTAAACATTCTACTAAACTGGGATACACTATCGTATCGCTTGAGACTGATTCATCTGCTAGTTGCATTAGATTGCAAAAGTCTGGCTTACCTCACGAGCAGTCCTGGGGAGGTACTCAGCCATGAAAGCAGTGATTAAACAAGAGTTAAATATTATAAACATGAATTTTTCAGGCCAGAAACACTAACATGTGCAACTTCCCTAATACTGCTTAAGGGCCTTAGTTTCTCTGATCGCCAGCTAAGTTTGTGTAATGACTACTGGCCAAGATTATGTCCTGGGACCCTCGGTTACCAAAGATGATGCGAAGGGGCTATCAGTCCTGATGGTTTGGGCCCGGCTAATTTACAAGCTTGGTTTCTGTTCACGAGGCTCTGTTTATAAGATTTGGATGCCAAAATATCATCTTTCCCTTTCTACCTCCTTAATTCATTGTGAAGTTTAAACACTTGAGGACTCAAGTTAGGGGAAGTTAATAATGAAGCTGAGCACACAACCTTATTGATAGTTTGGTATAGATCATAGCCTGCATGTACACTCCTCCAAAGGCACATTTCATTCTCCAGTTCTGTAACTCATAGCGTTTAGAGCTAGAAAGTTTCTTTAGTATTACCCAGTTGGGCTTTAAGTCTAATGATGCCTCAGCTATGGATATTTGGCATAACATCCCACACTTCTATTCCAGCACTTTTAATTAGAAACGGATTATTTCTTCTAGTGGGGCTACTGAGAGAAATCTGTTTTCACTTAGGCCAGAAATGTTATTGCCACTCCTGCTGTAATTGTCTGCTAGCCTTTATTAATTTGTATCAATCTGACAAACCACATTTTTTGATGCTTTCTAAATCTTTCTGTTTGTATTGAGCCTAAAATGAAGTTTATGAAGTAGATTTTACTCCATCTTTTTTTTCCCTAACACACCCCTGAACCATATAAAAATAGCTTCAGCTCTCTTACAGTTCAGATTTCTCACTTTGACAGACTTAATGTTAGTTCACTGCCACACACCTCCAGAGCCAAGCCCCTGCAGCACAGCTCAACAGAATAATAAATACTGCGGGACAAAAAATAATCATAGTACAGCTACAACTGCTCATTACAAATTTATCTCTTGTGCTGTTTATCTACTGGTTCCAGCCTTCTGTCCCATCCCAGTCAAACCTTCTGCATGCAGAGCAGCAGAAATCACCCCAAATACTTGGCTGCCGTGACTGCTGTGATGAGCTCTGAACCGCACACTCCTATATCACGCCTCAGAAGTCAGTGGCTACCTTGCTTTATAGGCTGCTCTCTTTCCTCCCCATTTGTCTTCAAAGGGATAAACGTGCAGCTGGCTAACTGCAGGGCAGATAGATATTAGGGTCGGTTATCAAACGCCCTTAGGCTTTTGAGTAGAGCTGCTTTGCTATCCCTCTCAGAAGTGTCCGTGACACGCATTGGATCTGCAGGCACAGCACAAGGCTGGTAATCAGGAGACATCAGCTTTGCCAGCAGTCTGCTGCATGACCTTGGGGAGCCACTTCAACACAATCAGCTTTCTTTTCCACTTCTGCCCTTTGTTTATTCTGTTTTTGATGAGAATATAACATGGGACAGAAATAGTCTCTCACTATACTGATAAATGCATCAAGTACAACATGACCAGCACTTTTTTTTGTATTTCTAGATGCTAATGTAATATTAAAAAAAAAGGAGCAAATAAATTAATCTTCTATCCTACCAGTAGCATTACTTCACTTAAATCAAGAAATGGTTGGTAGCTGAATGATGTTGACCTGTATGGTATCCAGCCTTCACCCTTCAGGATAGCCTAAACTGCAAAGATCATCTGAACTCAGAAGTACTTTAAACTTCTGAGGGTTTGAGCCAACAGTACTGGAAACTTGTTAGGGCTTCCCAAGAGACCTTCTGTGCTGTGCAATGACCAGTTCTCTCAAGAAGCGTTACTGGACAAGAGGAAAACAATTTCTGGCCTACTAGGAGAGAGTATGTATTAGCTTTCTGGAGCCATTTTATAGCACAGTATCTTACAGCCATCTGGGCTTTGACAGTGACAGATCTAACATGACTATGCCGCCTTGCACAGCATTTCCTTTTTCAATTCCTCGCAGGGATGATGGACTGCCAAGCCAATCTCTGAGGCATGCTGGCTTCTTTGGCTAACCCAGAAAACAAGGGCACTGCATAAAAGCTTGACTACATCTATTTTTATGGAAAGCATCTCATAATTTGTCTTTCTTAACCCTCTAAGCCCCAAATGCTGAGGCCATCCACTCTGTAGGGTTCAGTGGCTAACCTCAGGCAAACTGAGGGCAATTGTTAAATCATTTCCAGCTGACTTTTCCTAGAAGCAGGACACGACAATTTCTACCAGCAGGCTCCTGGTATGGTTTTCAGACCACCATGCTGTGCTGTCTGTCTGATTTCATATGGACTTGTTTTTGTGCACGTATGAGGTTGACAACTATGTTGTGGTTTGCTTGTGGTTTTTTTTCCTCTGAATACCTACTCATTTTCTTTCTTACCTGTTTCTGTTCAGTCTAAACTGTCTTTGCTAGTTGCAAGTGCACAATTTGTATTATATTTGGGCTCAGTTATAGGCTTAAATTTGAATCTTCCATTTAGCAGTTTTTCCCCAGCCAAAAACCAACTGGCACACAAATGTCAATGCCCAAATTACCCAAAATTAAAAAAATGTATTTTCCTTTTTACAAAGAGAATCTTTCTAAGTGCTAACATTTAAGTATACTTATTATCAATTATTAGGTGTAACAGCCTATTCCTTCTACAGAAAGGCCACTCAGTTTAAAAGCACATCATTGACAAAAATGCTGGACGGAGCTCTTCCCCAATAAAACTGGCTCATAAAGCCTCTGTGTCGTTCTCCTGCCATCAGCAGGTTCCCCAGCCTCCATAAGGCTGATTTGCTCATTTTATGGGAGTTGTCCCTCTGACCTCTCACATCCAGTTTCAGTGCTGGTGCATGAAGGCAAAGCAGAAGGCAACGCTCCCTGGGTATTTCTCCCAGCCTAATAGTAGTGAGTTGCTGGATGCAGATGTGAGAGTGGACCTGGGAGTTCACTCTCTGCCTGGGAGCTGGCAGATGCTCCAGTCAAGCTTTAACCCAAAAGCAGCTGGGTACATTTTTCACTGAAAGAAAGTTATTCTAAGAAAAAGCGCCAGAGGTGATACTGAAGTGAGATTCCTTACTCACTTTTCAAGTTTTGCATTTGCCTGGGGACATCAGAGAAGCACAATTCTTCTTAAAAGCAGTAACATTTAGAGAAGGTATTTTCAACTATTAAAACTTTGCCATGGCAAAGGTGTCTTAGCAACATGCATGGGAAGTTCTGTGCAAAAGTGTTGTGATGAGCTCTCTTTCTTGTGCTGCTGTATTTGCAGCTTAATTACTGACCTGCAATGTCCAGGCTCAGAAACCAAGGTGCTTTGGTTTTTTTGCCTGTGAAATGAGGTAAAGACTCTAGCATGTTTTCTCCATATATTATTATGGAAAAAAATTTTGACACAATTTGTGTCATATATGCAATAAACTAGAAAGGTTGACAGGACACAGTGCAAGAGTACAGAGTTGCTTGGTGTATTTTAACTTGACAATATCAGGCACTGACTCCAGGGACCATCAGCCCTCATCAACCCAACACAAAAAATGCTGGTAATGCACACTTCCACCCCTGAACTATGCTAGGCTCAGTAGCAAAAACATGACCACTTCATGTTCAAGGCAACTATCACTGAGGCAGAGGTTTTGCCAAATGAACTTACAGGGTGCAGCAGAAAAAGGAAACTAGCTGTGAGTTAGGAGCAGAGATGGACACCAAAAATGAGGGGACAAAATTAAGAGTGGATTCCTGACGACAGAGTTGGATGTAGTGCTCTTAAAGCACTGCTAGTGTAATTGCATCTGTGACATTCAGACCTCCCTGCCTCTGAAGGGAGTTGTGTACACTGTAAAAACATCATCCTAGAGCGTGGGCTGAGTCATCTCTTAGGCCAGTGGCAAAAAGAGACATCTGCCAAATGTCTTTCTGCTCGGCAAAGGAGAGATATATTTCTGCTACAAGTGGTAATACATTGCCCACTGTATTATTCTGCAGTAATTAGGAATTCAGGCACAGCAACTGTTTTCCAAAACACAGACCAAGAGAAAGCCACCCTTTTGATGACTTCACATTAGTAAGTGCATCCTTATGTTTTTAAAAAGTAAACTCAGAGAGAGGTTCAGGCTGGATTTGAAAACAAACCTCAGGTAGAAAACCATTTTCCCTCTGGTAGACAATCATCTAATCAACTTGCTCAAAGGCACCCAGGCAAGGGCGAGCAGTTAGAAACTGAAGACATTCACAGTGCAGTTCTTAACCCAAGATTTTATTTCTTCACGTGTTTTGACAAACATTTGACTGAACTTGTCCAAAGGAAATCTTTTACTGCCTCATCTCTGTGCACAAGGCTGCATACAATCATGTGCTCTCTGCTGTGCCTTCTGCTTGCTGTCAGGAGCAGAGCTGGCACCTTGCTCCAGATTTTTACCCTCTCTGGGCATCACAGCAATTGAAGTGCTGCCTGGGGAACAAACACACAAAATGCAAACTCTGTTTCTAACTACTGTCCTTTAATTTAACTTGAATCATGTATCTGGAACTTCAGGTAAAGTTTCCAGTTTTATTTGAGAAAGCCAGGCAGCCAGCAAAATCCACTTTGCAAATCCTGTCCAAAGTTACAGTGCACTGTGGTGGCACTTGCGTCATTGTTTTGCCTTTGGCTTCTTGTTTTTCCTCTGTTCTTAGTTTTCTTGTTCTTAGTTTTCTTGTTCTTAGTTTTCCCTACTGACTACCTGAAATATACTTCCAAATCACTCCTTACTCCACCTCACCCACAATTCTAAGAATGTATATCACAACAAAACAAAGATACATTTAGTCTAGTGTGCAATCTCCGGTGGTGATCAATACCAGACATCTGTAGCTGCATGCCAGATGAGGGACAACAGAGAATGATATTTATATACTTTACCAGTCTTCAATGATTTTCATATTAAAATCTCTTTGCCAGATATAGTAGCCCATACTATAGCCCACACTCATACCCAGTGCTAAGAACTGCAGAGGCAGAGCTTAATTTCACAGCTTCTGTTTGTGAGGCAGAGGATTGACATTTTTCATGACAAACCTTTTAAGAAATAATATGGTTGTAAATTTTTCAGTGGGTTGATACTAAATGTTTTATTTACTGATTGGACCATCCCCATTGGTTGCAGTTGGCAGGATTTTGATCCATAATTTACAGTGACTCCAACAAATATCTACCACACTCCAGGAATCAGCTGTTTCTTCCGTATCTTTTAGCTTACACAAATGCTGGACTCCGTACAGTTTATTTCTAAACCCATGTTTTCATTAGTTGTCTGTTAGGAATAGCAGTCTCTCATAACTGTTTCTACTCCTATTCTCAATGCAGATATCAGAATTATTGATTATTTTACAGTTATTTGATTTTACGGTTTTGCCTCTCATAACTTCTCAATTTTTAAGTGGTAAGGATGATCTGCTTTTGAAAGCTGAGATAGAATAACATAGGGTGCAAGTGTAAAATAAAACAGCTATTCCTAAAGTAATCCATTGTAGAAAATTGTATTGCCGAATATCTTACCTGGTACATTTAGGAGCCAGGCTGAACTAAATCAAACTGGCATGAAGAGCAAAAGGCATTAAATAGAAGTGTGTATGCATGATGTGAGTTATTCAGGAATTTCCAAACAGTAATTTCAAACAAATGGGCTCACTCACGGGGGGCCAAATAACACAGCTAATTCATCCAGCTGAGCAGAGGGGCACTGTATTAACACAGAGGTTCTGCTCTGAGTATCAAGGCAAACCCAGGTATTTCTATTTCTCTACATTAGTCCATGAAGACAGACTATGAACAAACACAGATATAAGCATCAAATGCAAAACAGTTTAAAGCCCTATAGATGCTTTGGCTGGAAGGTTACTGTATCCATGGGGGAAGAATGATAACCAGCTTGACTTGCACCTCTAATGTTACAGGGCTAAATTAGGCAGGTGAGTATAACCACCGTCACTCCGAAGAAAAGTTGGTTTGGTGCTGTTTGTAGTCCACACTACATAAAGTTCCGGATGTTCAAGCATCCTGGAACCAAACACCAGGTTTTCCTCACATGGCTTTTGCAAATCATCTTCTATCACAATCAGTGATCAATGGTGTGAATCCATTCTATTTTGCATTGCAACAGATTAAGATTGCACACACACAGAGTCAGCTGCCTGAGAGGGGTCTATAGCACGATAATGAATTGCTAAATTACCCCAAAGGACTCCCTAGTGCTTAATAACCCTAGTGTACGTATGACATGGATCCAAATACTTGGCACAGGTTTGTATCAGAAATGGGCAGCTTAAATGGCTTCTGAAGAAAAGCATTTCTAGATGATTTTTCAAGGGGAATTTTAAATACCTGCCAGATTCTGGTGCTAATTTTCCTGCTCAAATCTTCCTAATTCGCAGTTAGTTGCAAAATATCAGACTCAGTGATGGAATTATTTAGTGCTTAGATTCTGAACACTGACTGACTAAGCAGTACTGACATACAATCCACTGATTTCTTTTGAATTATGAACTCATAAACCTTTCATGCACCCATAATTTTCTGTTTAATATTCGTTGTCTTGATTGTTCCATCAACACAGATACTTTACCAACTTATTTATTTTTAGAAATCATGAACTGACAATTGCCATTTTGGGTTCCTTTCACCACTATATAAGACTCACTTGTGATACAAAGGAACAAGAAGAGGAGGAGTATGGGGGTGGGCAGGGTTTGTGTGTGTATTAACCAGGACCTAGAAGAACCCAACATTTTAGTGACCAGTTCTCAATGGCCACTGAGCCATTTCCATCTCAGATCTGAATCTATGAACTTTGCCCTGTGAAGTCCAGAAGTTGTAACCCACAAAAAATAGGGGAAGATAGATAAGAATCACAAACTATATCCCATCTAAATTTTGGTATCGGTAACAGCTTTGTGGATAAACAGGATGAACTGTGAGTCACAACACATCATCTCCAATCAATGCTAACTCCACTGATTCTGCAACATCAACTATTAACACACCAATCTAATTTTGCCCCTGAGCTGACTGAAGTTTGGAACATCAACTAGCATTTTGAAGTGTGAAAAAATTCTTTAATAATCAATAGTTACATTAAAGCTAGTAATATTTTGTTTCAGTACCAAACCTTAAAATTATTTGAGCCCAGCTTCTATGCAGTTACTGGAGGGTTCAAACAAAGCTTAAATTCCTGTTAAAAAGTTTATTAACAGCTGCTCTCTAATTATATTTATTTTATTTTGGAACTAACAGACTGGGGGTTTTGTTGAATTGTTATTCATTAATCAATCCTCCTGAAAATCACAGGCAGCATAGAATTTCCTCCTGAGATTTGGTTCATAATAAATTAGACCAAGGTTGCCATCAATAAATATTTGTGCCATCATCCAAACGTCACAAAAACAAATAAGTACTCTATAAGTTACAATTCAATAACTTTGGAAAAAAACTCATAAATAGAAAGGTTAATTTAGAAATTAGCCTTTTATAAATTAAGCTTCATTATTAGCACAGAAAAGGGTTTTCTGGTGGAAAAAGTGCCTAGGCTGTAACCTTACATATGAAAATATGCAGTAAATAGAGAATTAGAATAGTCTTTATTAGGGCGGTTTCTGTTCAGCAATGACAATGGCTCGATTTTGCTGCTGATACCACTGGCAAGGTAGTATTTGACCACAGTGGGGTAATGGTGAAGCCTATGTCTCATCAGGGAGAACTAGAAGGCTTTACCCCCTCTTTTACCGTGAGTAAAGGACCTTACAGACACCAGTAATTTTTTTCAGATTCACAGTTAATTCAGTAGATCCTTGGTAGACAGACTGCTGGCTACTCATACACAACATTCAAAAGCCTTTAACGGGACTCAGAAATAAAGATTAAGTCAATTAAAGCAAACAAACCAAAATTTTTGGTTAAGCTGCTTGCCTTTCATGTAGTATAAACCCGTCTGAAATGCAGTAGCTAATAAAACTTTGAAAACCCTTTTCCTCAAATCAGGACAAAAAAGAAACAGCAAATTTACAATGGTGTTAAACAGACAAAGTAGCAACTTAGCATCCCAAAACACACTATCACTGGGCTGGGCTCATGAAGCGTGCTGTATGACCTGTCATCATATACAACATACCCAGAATTGCCTCCTTTGCTGTCACACCACTTTGCAAAGGCTCAGGGAAAATAGTCCAGGCAAGGTGGCAAAACACTGCTCAAATGGAAGTTACAGACAATCCACTCACACCAAAGATGAACAACAGGTAGATGTATTTTCAAACTTCCATGTGCTGCTTAAAGACATAAAGGTTTGTATTCTTGCTAAACAAAACTGTTCAGTTGATTAGACAGTAATGCTACAAATGTTCAGAACATGTTGGTTAAGATAAGAACAATTTAATAATTGAAATAAAGTAATAAATAAATAAATAATATGAATAAGGGGGGGGGAGAAGAGAGGAATAAAATCCAAGAAACACTAGTGATGCCCAGTACGATTGCTCACCACACACTGATTGATGTGCAGCCTGTCCCTTACAGTGGCAATCAGCACCTCCCTGCCAACTTCCACAATTTATATACCAAGCATGATGCTCCATGATATGGAATATTTCTCTGGCCAGTTCTGATCAGCTTCCCCGGCCATACTCCCTCCCAGCTTCTCGTGCAGCTGTTTACTGTCAGAACATGGGAAACTGAAAAGTCCTTGATTTAGAGTAAGCACTCCTCAGCAACAACCAAAACATCAGTATGTTATCATCATTATTGTCACACTAAATTCAAAGCACAGCACTTTTCCAGCTATGAGGAAGAAAATTAACTCTATCCCAGCTGAAACCAGGATAGTGACCTACCAAAAGAAAGGCCCAATTTACTCAGCACAAAATCCACAGCATCGTTCAGACCTAATCTTCCCACTTCGTAAAGTCTCTTCCACCTGTTGTCATGGAATATACAGTAAAACAAAAAAATGTTTTGACGTATTCAAAAACACTGACTACAAAAAATAATACCGAAAAATTCATATTGTTAAGTGCCTCACAAACAACTTATCTGGCCTTGTGCAAAATTTCTTTGGTAGAGTTTATACACCTGTAACTTCCTAAGCATTTGTACCTCCATGATTTCATGTGCTTCAGAATCTGGAAAGCTCTAGAACCTGTAGATCCTTTGAGCTCTCAACTTGGTTAGCAAGGAAAACAGTTTTCCATACGATGAATTTTGGATTTGCATGATTTTGTTTATGCCTGGAGAAACTCCCCACTGTTGCCTCTCCTGCTCTTCTTTTCAGCAAACTCCTTTTCAAACTTTCTCCAATTAAAGCTTTGCCTTACACATTTGAAGTTGGTTCTTCTGGATCTCTGACACGTTTGTTGATCTTCAAGGCAGATAAGCTTTGGCTTCACTGCTCCTTGAGCTCCTGGTTTCAGGTGGAAAGTCAGCTATTGGCTGCTACATGGACTGTAAGAACTGTCAGTCAGGGAGCTACCGATAGCAAGCAGGAACGCTGGAGGTTGTGGCTTATGACAGCATAGAGAGAACCAAAAGGCAAGGCCAAGCAAAAATACCTTTGAAGATAATCATGCATGAAAATAGTCAAAGGGAAGCTGCTAGAGGGTGACCAACTCTTTGCTACTGCAGTCCATGACACCAGGAAATCCAGATCTGCTTCTGTTCTAAACCTAGTGTAAAACTGTTGCTGTATGAATATTAGAAGCTGTAATGTATTAATGTTAGAGCTGCTTTAATGTTAGAAGAAGGCTTCTGACTTTAAGTATAGCCAATTTATGCACTTTTGTTGTTATGACAGCATTATCTTTCATATACAGTGTTGTTCTTGCACTCCAGGAGTCATACAAATCTCCTTTCAGCCACAGAGACAGACCCATACACCATTTACGGAGAGGGTAATCAGGCATTGGAACGGCCTGCCCAGAGAGGTGGTGGATTCACCATCCCTGGAGGTTTTTAA
>JAYRBT010000139.1:24158751-24174306 GCA_036023395.1 Myiotriccus ornatus | reverse complement strand
AATCCAATGCGCAGGCTGGAAGGTGTAAAGACCTTCCCCGGTTCTTCGTTCGCGAAGTCTGGCCATTATTTATTATACCATAAAGCAGAAAAATTGTACTTAAGTTTAAATTACATCATCTAGTATTTTAAAGACACATCCTTTTTTCTTCTTTTTTAAGCCACAATGAAAATAACATGATCATTTCCTTTTCTTCATTACACTGTGGTTACAACGGTATCCTCATGCAGAAAGAAAAACACTTAAGTGTAAATATAAAATCCATCAAGTACAGAGGAGGTTTTAGTGGAGAAAAAAAAGGAATACAACCTCTCTGATAGAATTCTGTAGAAAATTTTTGTCATAGATGAATATGGCCGTCATACAAGTACAAATTGAAGCTATCAAAAGTTAATTCCTGGCTTCTTGGAAGGTACTGTACAGGGTACATAGCCCCAGTTCTCGGGGGACAAGCAGGGGAGCACAGCAGTACTGTGCAGTCTTTCCTCACAGCCTCCAAGATGAAAACACAGAGACCTTTGCTTCTCTAATAAAGCTCCTGGAATGGAAAGACTGTATTCAAGCCACTGAGTAATCAAGATCTAAAATACCCCTCCTGCATCTGGGTTCGAGAACATTTACTTCAGTTTCCTTTTCTGTCATGAAATTGCTGTCTCATCTTTGTGGGTAATTTTGGGGGGGGGGGTGTTTCTAGTTCTTTTGTATTTATATTAAGCTTGCTTTGCTTCCAGGAAAACAATCTGCTATATAATTAGAGGATTTTGGTTGCTGTTTATTATTCATTAGTCCTCTTTGGCTCATTGGACCACTATAGATTTCTCCAAGTCTTCTCCACACACTCAACATTGACTTTATGGTAGTTCCAATTAGGTAGGCATAGGAAGGGACAGAATGTAATTTTTCTGTTATTTTTGTTCACGTTTTCTGCTGATGATATTCCCCAGCTACTCCTACCTCAGATTTGCCATTGTCTTTGGTTTCTTTCTCTCACTTATATCCAAGCCAACATACCTTGTTTTCTAGTCTTTCCTGCTCTTGTTTTATTCCCTCCCTCACCCCGTCATTGTCAAGATTTCCTTGTCTAAATACAGCCACCTCCATCCTGCAGCAACTGGCAGGAATTCTTGGATTAAACCACACTATCCTACTGAGGATTTATGGTCAGGATGCTAAATATGAGTATCCTAAGGCTAAAAGCAAAATTCTCAGGAAACTTTACTGAGGTGATTTTTGATGATTGGTCCATATGAGAAATTGGAGACTGCTAAAAACATATAGCAAATACGCATTGGTATTACTTTCTAATGTCATAGCAGCAACAACTGCTATTCCTCAGGTGGTCTTTTCTCCCTGATTTCAAGAAGGATATGCTGGAAGTGGAGATGTTGCCCTTTAATTCTGTGAGCAATATGCAGTGTGTGCTGTGCTGGGGGGGATTAATATCCAGTCATCAGAACTCCACTATTTAAGGTTTCCAAAGTACGCAACTTTTGAGTTGCTTCACCTGAAGCAATGCACTGTGCTTGGAGTCCATCAAGTGAACTGCACCTACTGCCTACTATCGAACACCTCTGCTCTTATAGAAAAGCAAAAGAAACACTGGAGAGAGGCAGTCTTGCTGTTTGCTCAGCAGAGCTCAGTCTGACCTGGTGCAGGGGGACCAGCCCTGTGCAAGATGGGGAAGCTGCTTAGGTACAGGGAAAGCGAGGAGCACACAGCACTCTGCTATGGACTGCCCACAGCACAAATCTGAAGAGCTGAAACGCAGTGACACAAAAATATGATCTATGAAAATCAACACATCGTCACTGCTTCTTTATTCCCTTCTCTGTTGGAAATCTTGGTTGATGGGTTTTGTCAGAGGGTGACCTCCAAGTCTCTTATCTGTGTTTATTCAGCACACAGATCAATATAACCCAGTTCTTGGTGTCTTTTGGCAAAAATACATCACAACATAATGTTTGCTAATGTGTTTTAAACCGTACACTGTGTAAGGAGCAAAGACAGGAACAGCCAGATTTGATCTGCTGTTAAACAATTACTCATTCAGGGTTTTCATGCCTCAACTCTTCACCATACAGGCAACTTCTAGAATATTTTATAACCAGACACAATGTCTTCTTAAATTTGAGATTAAATAAGCAAAAAGAAAATGGTCAAGTAATGAAACTGAGAAAAAGGGCATGAGCTTCAAGTTCTGAATCAGAAAGGAAATAGTCGTGAAGATGAGAAATATCATAGACTCATAAAATGGTCTGGGTCGGAAGGGACCTTAAAAACCATCTAGTTCCAATCCCCCTGCCATGGGCAGGGACTTCTTCCACTAGACCAGGTGGCTCAAAGCCCTGTCCACACTGGCCTTGAACAGTTCTGGGGATGGGGCACCCACAGCTTCTCTGGGCAACCTATTCTAGTCTCACCAACCTCATAGTGAAGAATTTCTTCCTTATATCTAATTTAAACGTACTCTCTTTCAGTTTAAAGCCACTCTCCCCTGTACTATCACTCCACACCCTTGTTAAAAGTCCCTTTCCAGCTTTCTTTCAGGCCCCCTTTAGGTACTGGAAAGCTGCCAGCATGACCCTAATATGACTCTATTTAAATGGGAAGGACAACTATTAACAGAAGGAGGTCAAAAGAGGAGATGCCAGACTAGTTGCTGTACTTTTTATAGTTAAAAGAGTTACCTCAGACTTTTCAGTGGATCTTGTTAAGGAAGTGTGTAAGTATTTTTCCTTCTTAAGTGGCATGAATTTCACAGCCTTGGGACTCTCCTCTAATCAATTGCATACACTTATAACTGCTGTTTAAGTAGGCTAATACGTAAAAAAAAAAAAAGAAAACAAACAATAGGCAATATTTTCCTATTTGAGCAAAGTGTAAGACAGCACAGTATTTTGGTCTCTAACAGCCTGATACTCTGCAACTAAGGACACTTTTCAGAGAACTTCCATTGCACCCAATTTGCTCAAATGACTTGAACCCTTTTTAAAAGAGCCCAGAGGAAAGCTTAGGCACTACACAGTCATCTTCCTTCTCCCTTACTTGTTAAAAATCCCCCTATTGTAGGAAATTACATGGATCCTAAAGAAAACTGCCAGGAGGCTCTTGACATCTGAACAGCAGCTTAGGTGTTTGCAACAGAGAAGCTGTTTTGTGTGTCGGTAAAGAAGAAGCAAATGTTTAAATGCATCAGGCTGTCATAAGATTTGCCATCTTCCCATGAGACATATACACAATTCCATATTCCCAAAGGATATGGTTCATGTCTAAATTCACTGAACCTGGCTTTGCCACTTCTACAGCCTAGCAAACTCTGAAAGAGTAATTATGGGGTTTTTTCCTCCATCATTGAAAGTCTCAGTGTGTTCTAAACATGACCTGTCTGTATTATTGCTATTTGGAAGGAAATATACTGAATCTATTTGTCTACATGCCTGTTTGAATGCAGAAATCCTATAATCTTGTTCCTGAAACAGTACTCCTCTTCAATAAAAGAATCACATCTTAGATACTAAAGGAAGTCCTTTTTTTTTTTTTTTTACTGTCAAAATGTGCCATATATCCTTTCAGTGTTCTCAGTGAATATGAGAGAGAAAAAGAGGATGCAAGGCAAAAACATGAAGAAAATACTGCTAGTTCAATATCCAAAGAAAGGTTGCAAAGTGCATTAGTAACCATGTCTACTAAGCACTGCCCAAAATTTGAGCTATTGAAGTGGTGACATTAAAGGCCCTGAGCAAAATTCACAGACCAACCTGGATGCCAGGAGTTCTACATTACAGAAATCTAAATTAAGTGCTGGCATGGTGTGAGGTAAATCATTAGCACGTGTTAAGTCTGTGTTTTGACACAACTTATTTTTTTTTATGTACCACGTTACAGATTTCTGTGCGGATTTCCACAAAATATTATTAGTATCAAGCCCTTTAAAATTATCATATATGTCACTACAGCAGTAAGATATTACATATCAGCTCTGTTGTTCTAGTTTGCAAGGAAATACATAAACAGTTTTTTTAAAAATTTTGTTTGTCATTAATTTTCATGACAGCCTCACTCTGTTCCTTGCTATAGGGAGGTGGCTGCTAGATTGAGTGTGAAGAGGACAATAACGTTCTGATTTCCAGAATATCTCTAACATATGTTATGTCCCAAGCTGCCTTACAGTATTTCGTAGGAGTATCTATTGGCTTTATGCATCAAAAAACCCCTTGGTTTTCCTATGTGTGTTTCATTCACATATTAAGTAAAAGAGTGAACCTTATCATTGAACTGTTAAGTCACACATTTTCAAATGCAACTTAAACCGACTTTGATGGTGATTCTCAAACAACCAAAGAGGTCACAGCACCAAGCCTGCCAGAGTTGAAGAAGTGTTTGGACAACACTCTCAGATACCTGGTGTGACTCTTGGGGATGGTCCTGTACACAGCCAGGAGTTGGACTCGATGATCCTTGTGGGCCCCTTCCAACTCAGCATATTCTGTGATTCTGTAAACCACTCATTTACTTCAAATTGGCATAGTTGGCAGGATGACAAGTGATAGCCACTGACTACTTACGAAAGCATGGGGTAAATCCAAGCCCCAGATTCTCAGAAGAAGGGGCTTGTGATAACTGGCACTTTCGGAAAGCAGTAGAAGAACAGTTAAAGGTAGCCAGGGGCCACATAAAGGAAAAGGAATTACTCATAAAATGTTAGGCACCTGCCTAGAATCTGCTTGCCAGTTTAGTAAGAATAATAAAATGTAAAAGCGAACAAGACCTGAAGAAAGAAAAAGAAGGCAAGAAAGCAGCTGAATCAGTACTGTCTTTGAAAATCGGGCAGTTGCAGAAGCAGTTACAGGGGAAAAAGGAGAAAAAAAGAAAAGTTGCAACAAGAGGTTGAGTTGATGCTTATGCAACCAATCCATTGCCCCCGACATCGTACAGATTAGAAAATTACTTGTGTTCCCTGATGAATGAGATGGAAACATATAGGGTGACCCTGAAGGATTGCCTGTTGACCCAGGGGAAGACAATTCTTTATCTCCTTCAAATCCCCCGACTTATGAAGCCAGACCCATTACAGAAACAGAATAAACCACCAGACCTCAGGGTGGACTGTAAGATAGTACCCAAAAAATTATCCCATTCAGATGGCTAATTTGCAAGGCTGTAAACGAGACTGGACCGAAAATAAATATTTATGGTGAGTATGTCTAATCAGAAGAGATAGCATCTTACTAAATGGTGATGAGGCCAGTGGATTTTGGCGTCCTAGTGTCTTTTTTAATTCTGGCCCTGAACTCCCAAATGATCCTCTCTCTCTAATAAGTAGGCTGACATACTGGGCCAGCAGAATAGATACATTAGAGAGACAAGAACCTCTGTTGATACCCATTAGATCCTTGAGCTGCCTGTACCTAGGCTGTGCATGAGCACAGCCCTCTTGATGTTCCCATTTTTGCAATTGTGGATCATGACATCCTAAAGGCATTAAGGGAGTCCCTGCTGTATATAAATCTTACCTCTTTCCAAAACAGGATGAAATTAGCAGAGACAGATTTCAGTGCCCTATTGACCATAAGGAACATTGCCATAGGCATAAGGAAGAAGCTCCAAGGCACAGAAATATCCCCACCTGGGCAACATTAATGTATTATATAATAAATTATAATAAACATATATCATAAATTATAATAAAGAAAAATAGGAAACGCCTTAAATCCCAAGTGGCAAGGGTTAGGAGAATGGCTACATCAAAAATTAGGTCACATGGGTAAAGAAGTCCTTTACTTTGCTGTACAGAGAAAGGGCTGACCCCTAGACAGGAAAACTTGTGAAGTTATTATTAGAGAATATCCTCAATGTAGATCAAAGTTACAATCAAATCACTCTGCTAAAGCATCACCCCTCCATACCAGTCAAGGAAAAACTTTGTGGTCTACATGTCAAATCAATTATATCGGGGCATTCAAACACTCCTGTGAGGATATATCAGTATCCTACAGAGTAGAAGTAATCTCTGGCTTATTGATGGAGTCTAAGTGCTGAAAGGCCAATGGACAAAATACAGTATGAGGATTATCATCTTGGTTCTCAAGTCTACCTACTCTTAATTCCACACAAAGACTTCTTATGTAAGGACATGAAAGAATGGACAAAACAAAAAGAAATTCAGTGAGCATCCCGCTCCTTCCCCATATCATCCTCCATCAAATGGAATGATGGAAAGAGCTGATGGCTTATTGGAAAAGAACCTCAAGCCACATGAGGCCCAGTGGGACCCTCAACTTTCTAAAGTACTTCACCAACTGAATAATTGATATGGGCCCCCTGGTAGCTAAGCACTCTTTGCAAAAGCTGAGCCTCATGCTCAACCTTCTAATTAAAAAAACATCCATTAGCATTACAGCCAGGACAACCAGTTATGGTGAATTTACCACAAATTTGAACTGTGCCTATAACTCTAAACCTCATGACCTACCTGCTTGGGAAGCCACTGACAGCAGTAGTGGAAAACAGAATTAGTGCATTAAATTAGGATTTATCATGCATCATAACAGAGGTAATCCATTAGACCTTTCCCACTGAAAGCTTTTCTTTCTTTTCTTTTACAGGAGAAAAATTAATCTATATCAATGGCAACAACAAGGATGGTAGTATACTCTCAACCCAGTCTTATTTTTCCTCTAAATTGGGATAAATATAATCTTTCCAGTCCAGATAGAAAGTCCTTTGGACCATGCACTACTAAATTATACTGGAAATGTTGGAATGCCACCAAAAGATATGGCAAATCTGAACCTTACTACTTTGGTTATCAGTGGAAGAAAGTCACATCAAAAGGATGAGTGGAGAAAGACACTCCACAGAAAAAGTATCAGGATATCTCACAATAATAATGTTCATCAAATATTATAACTTCAGGCCACACCATAACTTCTTCCCCCCCCCCCCCCCAGGGGAAGAAATAAAAATAGGGTGCTGGACAATCAATGGATATACCCACAACAAACATACCAAAATGGAAATATACTATACCAATTTTTCTAAACCAAGAAATAATGAGAAATCTTGCTGTAAGATGATACCAGAATCAGGTTGTTGGTACAATATCACTTTTACACAATTTTGCCTCTAGGGCCATCGTGGTGTAGAACTTTTGTTTGATTTTGTGATTACCTAGTCCAAAATGTGAAATCTGTGTATGCTAGGGTGGCCATAGGTTGATGCATTCATATTTTTTAACACTTTTTTTAATACCTACTCTAATTGCAATGCTTCCTACATTGGTGAAAGAACTGTTTCAGCATGATGAGCTGAGTCAACTGCTAGAACAAGTCTGAACCAACTGACAATAAAAACTCTGATTACTGTCCATCATGAAAATATACATCATGCCCTAGAAAGAGCAAAGACAGATGGATAACATCACTGGTGGAATACCCTATTTGGAAGGTCATGAACAGGAACTTTAAGTTAAATGCTGCATCCTACCATAACTTTAATAATTTTTGTTGTATCACGCTTGTTATTGAACATTATTCTGTATTTTAGGGTGTGGAGGATGGCTAGATAGCTGGCACTGTTGCAAAGACCTCTTTGCATTTATAATGTTGCTTAATTACATTTGAAAAGGCATTAATAATTAATTGACTAACCAAAACTTTCCCTCAAATTAAAACTGACATTAATCTGTTTATAAGCACAGAAGCAAGAGGCAACTGTACCATCTTTCCCACCTCTGTGAGGAAAAGATGTATTGACTTTAGTTACAGGGTGGATTGTTGGGGTGCAAACCCAGCCCCCTCCTTGGGGCTGCCCTATAACCTCAGAAATTCTTATTAGGCCTTGACCTTTGTCTAATGAGTTGGGCAAGTGTCCCAAGTGCACCAGGAACCCTTGCATGGCTAAGGTGGGAATGGCACTGACTGTACCAAGAACTCTTCTTGCCTGGCCAAGGTGGGAATAATCCATTATGACCTGACAGCCTTGAAACACTGCTTACCTGAATTGTATCCCAAGTGGAATGGTACCATTTTTACTGGACTTTTGAAAAATCCAGCAATTACAGACATGAATGAGGTCAGGATGGAAATTTATAGATGACTAAAGCCAATTGTCTTGTGACCCTATAAAGAGCAGTCGCAAGTAAGGCCCTTTGAGCTCTCCTGGACCACAGAGGGCTGTGCCAGCATCTCCTTCTGAGCTGGATGTCTCTCACCTCTCACACTCCTTTTCCAAAACCTCGCACACTCTCAAGTTTATGAAGTTAGGATGAACGTTGCCAAAATCTGACAACGGGGCCTGGGCTGTGGCTTTCAGTCATTAAACTTTAGATATTTTGACTTTAGAAAAGTGAGTTTTGGGACAATTTCCCTTCAGTCACTCATCTCAGGTGCAGTGCTTTGCCCTTTGATGTAGGGTCTCACAAAGCATCTTCTAAGAGCCTTGGCAATACAATGTAACAAGAAGCATTGACTGGTGAATGTTTTCTGATGAAATTAAGGAAATATTAATACTTCTCCAGTTCTTTCTACAGGGAAGCTTCATATTTTGCCCTTCCTTTGGGTCAAAAGCCATCCCCAGTGAGCATGTTCCCTGTGAAACTGATGCAAATTTTTGGTCAAATACAGACTGCTCATCACTACTTCTATTTTGATGCTTTATCTCTAGATTGGACAAGTAATTTTACATCAGAAAAGATCTGCAGGAAAAGCAGACAGTGGAAGGAAAATACCACTTAGCCCTCATAAGGTGGAATCCAAGTACACACAGTACAATGGAGAATTACTATTTTTTAGATCAGTTTGCCTGAGAAGCAACTGGAGAGATCATTAAAATCACCTCTGTAGTTCTTTGATCGCTGGTCTTATTTGCATTTCAAAGGAGCAAGTGTGACAGAGTTTATTGCAATTCTCTACTCCTAACTTGTAGCAGTCTGGTTCCCTGCTATCACATTGCCTCCTTCCTGACCTTCCCCAAAACCACAAGCTTCTCCTTTTGAACAATAAAAATTATTCTGCAAGAGTGAAGCACATTTATAATTCAGTATAGCTTAAGAGCAAGCTAGCATGAGATGGCTTAGTAAAAAGACACCTCAGTATTAGGCCTTTGCTGTACCCTATACTTTATTTCAGTGCTGTCATTGCATTATCATAAATCGAGTTGACCAACACTAAACACAGGGTTCAAAGGGAGACCACAATGTACAATTCAATACTCCATGTGCAACTTCCCCTCTCCCATACTGAAATTTCTTTCTAGGGCAGTAAGCAAGAGTTTAAACTGATCCGCTCACACTTGTATCTTTTTGGCCCTCGCCTCCTGTTGCATTATAAAAAAACCCCAAAAACCTTAAATCCAACAACACAGTACTCTGCCTGCAAGTTCAAACAATTTGTGCATTTATTCCACTGAATTTCATCAACAGCTTGGGGACAGCTTGTCAACAGCATTATATTTCCTTCTCATTCCCCTCTTTCCTCCCCTAGTGCCCTTAATGAAGCGATGCTGATTGTGCACACTGTGAAAGAGGTCTCGGCACCGGAATATGACAGAAGAAAGATGCTCGCACAAAGGTTTATGGTTGCTATGGTCCTCCAAGTCTCTCTGCCTCGGGACGCAAAAATTCCTAGTAAAGGAAGGGCTGACCTAGGCTAGAGAGGAGGGCTGAAAGCCAGTGGGTCTGCTGTTAGCTGGACTCTGACAAGGAGATAAGCTAATAGGACTAAAGAGAGAAGTAGTTTTGGCCCTAGAATAACAGCTCCACCTTGAGTAATACTTGAAGGAGGTGGTGACTTACGGGGAGCATGAATGGGAGGAGAATTATGAGTTAAACTGGGACCTAAGCAGACAGATTTGAAATGTCTGAGACCTGCTACCAACATGGTCCTTTTCCAAAACCAATCAGAACTTGGTTCTGCTTGTAGAGGTCTAGAAGGCCTGACCTTCAGCCAGTCTGCTACAGGAGTAGCTGATGTGCCCTGCTTTGTTTTCTTTCCTTACTACGGACACCCTGACTCCTGCCGAGGACACCCACCTCGCTCCATCCAGAGGTACATGGCATGGTGTAGGAAAACCATGGCACTTAACTCCAGAAAAACACAGGCTTTGCATTAGGGCAGCTGAGCTCCAGACATCAAGACCCACTGGGCTGTAATAATGGCTACATTTTATCTCCCAAAAATGTTTAATCTGATGAATTGCTTTCTGCAGTGAGCAGCAAGAAATGGGAGTGACTGCATGAGGGAGGATTTTTATACCAATACAAGATATAGCACTCAATGTTCTTAAGAGCAATTTTTTTGAAAGTATCTTTTTCAGCTATGGTTTTATTAATCAGACAACACTGACAGATACATGAGAGTGCTCAGAGAGGCATAGGTGTTACATGAAAGGTTCATTTACAGTAGCTTTCCTAGTTACAAGAGCAGTTGAATCATTCATCTTATTACATATAACTAGCTCAGTTTTCAGTGCTGATGTAGGTGGGAGAGGGGAAAAAACGCTGTAGCAAGCTGGTTAAGTTTAAATCCAAATAAAATGGTGAATTTAAAATTTATGTACAATATCTACCTCAATTCTTTTATTAATAAAACCACGTATTTTCTTCCAATCTGCTACTCAATGCCCTTAACCTTCAGCACTGTATTTCCTTGGGGGTTCCTGCCAGTATGGCTTGACATTTAAAAGGACCTCAGGAGTAAACTGTCTCTTATTGCTAATTTCTAACGGGGGGTTTATATCAAGCTGTCAGTGCCCTTCTGAGCAATTAAATCTCACTCCAGGGGGTCCTATGGATTGGTTCATAGTGATTCTGCAAAGCACTGAGGTGCCTAGCTCAAGTTCTCCAGTCTGACCAGTGTTATCTTCCACAGCAGAATTTTCAAGACATACAGGTATTCCAGGCTACTTCACAGCAGCATTTTAAGACATTAACACATTTTACTAGAAGGATGTGAATGGAGAAGTGTCAGAAGGTTGAGAGATTTGCCTATGGTCAGAGGACAACCCAGACACAGAGATGATCTTCTAGAGACTCCGACCACTCACAGAAGTTAACTCCCAGCAATGCTGTATTCACATGTAAAGGAGTGCTTCCCAAAGTGGCACTGTTCGCATATATGAGGCCTCCCATGCCCTTAGACCAGAGAAACAGGAATGCTGGTGGCAGGATATTAAACTTTTTGGGTACTGGCCTGCCAGAGTGCTAAGCTGTGATTACCCCTAGCAGAGTAAGGAGAGGCTGGCCTCTTTTCTGAAGCAAAACCCGCAGAGGAAAGGAGCACCCTCTTAGTGTCAGCCTGGCCAAGAACACAGATGCCCCTTTGCCTAGAGAAGGTGCTCTATGGCCAGCAGCACGCAGAGCTTGCCAGGCTATTGCAAGGGTCCCCTGTTCAGAGAAAATCCCTGGCAGCCCCAGAAGGTGTTTCCTCTGCACCTCATGGAACAGACCATAAGCCTTTTTTAAAAGGCCATTTTCCCCTCTATAATAAATTCCCATCCAGAAGCCAAGTTCTTTTTCCCTAGTCCCTCATTCATAGTAAGCAACAGGACAGCAGCAGACAGAGGCCATTAGAGAGCTATTATATCACTGATTGCACATAGGAAAAACTAGTATCAAAAAAGTTCCTACTGACAGCTGATGGAAGGAAATGTCACAGTTGTGGTGTCTAGACACCGTCAAGCTGCCCTAAATCAGATGTCAAATGCAGGTCAGCACTATCTTATCAAAGTCTTATCAAAGTGGCTAAAATGTTGGTATGCCATTAAAGGAGCTTCAGCAAAAGTCAGCTTGCTATCGCTCTAAGTGCAGCAGCACTCAAGTTGCATGGCTTTTGGGGATTGCCACCAGAAAGGCAGTTTGAAAAACTCAGGAGCAGAACAGGAGCTCCATGGCTCAGTGGCAGACTTCTTACTCTGGCCTTGTCATGGGCACAGAGATAAACTGAAAGGGCAAGGATTTGCCTCATGCTAGCCCTTGTGAAACAAAGACCTCCTCTGTAAGGGATCATTGCAAAAGGGAACTACTGCCATTGCTGCACCTCCAAGCAGGTCTCCACCCTTCCTCCCCCCTGGCCCCCAAAGCCAACCAAGGCACACACTGTACAAAGGAGGAGACATCCCTGGGATGGGTGCTGCTAAGGAAAGGCAAGATCCACTAAGATGCTTCCATGCTCAGTTACTGCAGGAGTTATCCTGGCTCTCAGCTCCTTATCATTAAATCTTAGGGTACTCGAAAGAGGCCACGAAATGAGGCAATACAAGTGAGAACAGCTGCTCTAACAACCATCAATAAAGACACCCGTTTGAAAGGCTTCCTGAGCTGATAGAGGTGCATACAACTCCCTTTCTGTGGTGCTGTGCCACCAGTGGGTCCACCAGCAGAAGCAAGGCCTGCAGGGGTTTCCCTGGGGTGCTGCAAAGCTCAGTGTCACACGAGGACAGCTGCTGGCACCGTCCCGCATGGCTCAGAGGCAGCCAGTGGCTGGCGAGACCAGCCACCTATTTGCACACAGCAAGGCAGCAACTGGAAATTTGTGATAGCTACCTGCAGGGAGAGATTTTCCTCCAGGGAATTTGTCTTGTAGTCTGCTTTACAAGACCTGCCTGCAGTAGCAAGCAAGTATTAAAAGATTGCAGACAGCTGTGGGGAATTAATAGGTGTTGGAATTTGCCAAGTCTTCGCTTACTACAGGATCAGCAATGAGCTGCTCCCCTTCCCAAATTAAAGCATAAAGATGCTGAGCACTAGCTGGTGCTTAGAAAGCCCAGAGCCACACAAAGCCCATTCACAAGGTTTGGAGGTTCAAAAGGCCTATGGACCCACTTGCTGCTTAATTAATTTTTCAACGACTGTAACCATGTAAAATTGCACCTCAGTGCAGACCAAAAGTCACACTGGATTGTTTCTGTGCACAGTATGTCTTTTTATAAAATATAACATTTGAACACTATCCTGTTGCACTTGGTGGACTACATAAACACAGACTAGAAGAAGCTGAGGATAACACTTCTAATACCAGTAATCTTTAATCTAAGCCAAGAACCTACTTGCAGACTTCTAATACCTTGTCTCGTAGTACAAGGACTGCAGATAAATGAAATCATTGTATGACACTTTATATTAACAAATCTAAACATTTCTGGTGTGCAATTATATAGTTGTTTCCATTCCACCACTCCAGTCTTAACACTTTTTCAGTTTTCCTTCTATCATTTAAATAAATAAATAAACACCCTAAATTACCTTGGGTCAATTCAAAATAGGCTGTCTTTAAACTCAACTAACAGCGTGAAGTTCAACTGCAACAACCATACATTAAAGACTATTCCTGCCAGCTAAAACTTTTAAAGTAGCTATGGAAAGACATCAGCTGTTGGAGCTGCATTTCCAGAAGACTGAAGTCCGCAACTCCGTCGGAAATGAAACACCACCAAATAGTGAAAGTCATCATAATCAACTCTACTGGGCCTGTTGTTTATTTATTGTGATTGAGCTGCACACAACACATAACAGGCTGGTTTTCTCTGCTATGGACACATGTGATTTCTCCCAATAA
The DNA here is from genome assembly GCA_036023395.1 of Myiotriccus ornatus. Taxonomy (NCBI): domain Eukaryota; kingdom Metazoa; phylum Chordata; class Aves; order Passeriformes; family Tyrannidae; genus Myiotriccus; species Myiotriccus ornatus. The sequence goes on along the minus strand of JAYRBT010000139.1, from coordinate 24,160,753 downwards.
GTCAAAGTTCTTGCATTAGCATGGACTCCTGTTTTCTATGTGTGTGGAATCAGCCACTAAGAATTTAATTAATTTAGTCTCATGGCACATCAATATTACTTCCTTCTTAGTAGCCATGAGGATTGCTGACATGGACCAAACCCATTATTCGTTAAAGAAAAGGTATTTTAATGACAGCTAAATGTCACAAATATTATAACTCAACCACAACTTCTCTATGAAAGTGTCACCCACAGCAATGATTAAAGCCTACTGAACTTTGAAGTTTTGGAAGAGCTGGGTTGTGGGAGAAAGACACCAAGGAACACTGTGCTTTAGTATAACCCAGAGAGAAGAAGGAAGGATGTTCACTGACAGGAATAAATAGACTTGCAAGAGGACTTTATAGGCCATGACAATGAAAACAAGTTCCTTCCCATCCCCATCAAGTCACCTGAATATCTGGTTTCTTTTTGCAGTAAGAGCTTCTACTGTGAGTGGAATATTGCTGTTCTGAGACGTCAACCTCACGCACAGCTATGCCAGAAAGGTTGACTATAGGTATTTGTGAGAAACAGAGTTGATGACTGCTTGAAAAGAAAGTAATGTAATTTTCCCTTTCCTATTTCTGAAAAGCTGCTCAATGGAATAGTTCAAGGACCTTGCAGAGGCTTTTTGATCTTCTTCTGTTGAGGAAGTTAGGTAATTTCCTGCAACGACATTTTGGTAAGAAGAAATGCAGTCAAGTGTCAGAGTGAGTAGTGAACTGCACTCTCTCCCAAGGCATGCTGACATCTAAAACTATTTGTAAATACCTTGAAAATAAGCTACATTATTTTTGCCATTTTGCCAGGTCAGGAGAGGAAATTTAGGCCTCTACTAATAAATTACAATAAAAAGTGTTTAATACTGGTTGATTAAATGAAATTCACTTATCCTGATGCTGTCTGGTTACTTTTGAATAATTAGTCATATGTAATCATAATTAAAGACTATACACAAGTGGAGCTGCTTAAGGTCAAGGATTAGTAGCATTTCTTAACTTCTAAGAATTTATTTTGTACAGTTAGTTATCATTTTGGGAGTTTATATATATGATATATATATATACACACACAGGGACGTATCAGTATTTCCTCATAACTTCCTGCTAATTTAGCTATATCAACAACAACAAAACCAAAATTTTACAGAGCCAGAGTCAGACACTATTATTCACATATCTACTGCCTCCTTTTCTAAGGCATCTTGTTCCATTCTCCATGCTCCCACATACTCGTTCCATATATCCATGATTCTTTTCTGTTCACATTTTTATCCTCCTCTTCTTTCCTCTTGCTTTCTAATGAAGGCTTCTCATTTCTCTTTCTGCGTACCCTCTTCCCCTTTCCTCATTCAGTCTAGATTTCATACCCTCCTCCTCAAACCTGGTACTCAGGTTTCAGCAACAATTAAGGATTGTTCAAAGCATGGTTCCCTGTTTTGACTGGATGGTATCGTTGGACATCAGATTGTTCCTGTTAGTTGCACAGTGAACTCAGTCAATTCAGACTCCATTTAACCTGTGGCATACATTGCTGAAGTCACCTGTACAGCCATGACAGTGATGTTATCAAGTTATTAGGAATGAGATATTTATGCAAACAGAATCCCAGTACAGAAAAAAAAAAATGAAATTAAGTGTTTCTACAGTAAGATAAGATTAGAACTGATGCAAAACACATACTCATTAATTAGAGCATTAGTTAGGTGGCACAATTAAGGACAAATTATTTCTTTTCTAGCTATACCTCCTCCTGAAGTGATTGCAAGGTCCTCTATAAAGATGATTTCAGCAGAAGTGGGAATTACACTTGAACATGAAGACTGAAAAGCAGTAAAATTTGACTGTTCACATACACAGACTGTTAAACTGGCCAAGGAATTTTGAAAAATTTCTACTCCATATCATTCATTAAGTTAACAGCAAAGGAGCTGGGCTGTGCAAGAGGTGACTACACATTAGAAGACACAATATAGCACT
>JAYRBT010000139.1:24147919-24158651 GCA_036023395.1 Myiotriccus ornatus | reverse complement strand
ATCATTCATTAAGTTAACAGCAAAGGAGCTGGGCTGTGCAAGAGGTGACTACACATTAGAAGACACAATATAGCACTGATTACAATAATGAGAGATTGAAACAACAGTACAGAAAGAAATACAGGGCATCTTGACACAGTTTAGCCATACAGTCATTACTTACACCAGAAGATAATGACAATCAATGATGACTAAAAAAGAAGTCAGAAATTTGCATCATGCCATTTGAAAATTAAAATAAATAAATAAATAAATGTTACTTCCAAAAACCAGTCCATTTAACCTGCATTTAGTTAAGTCATGAATCATTTGACACATGCATTTGAGCCCAGAGTTAAAATGTACCTTAAAAAAGTACATTTTTTATTTTGCATATAAAAAGATCTGGGGGAGGTATCAACTGCAAAGAAAAACTTGCCTTGATTTGCCTTTTTTTTTTTTTCCCCTGGTGACAGAGGCTTGAAATGAGAATGAAGCTGGAGAAGTAAGCAAGCATTCTCACTCGGGAAAGCTGCTTCTGTCAATAGATGGCGCATCTTGAATTATTTCTTTTCATAAGGGTTGCTCTAGTGTCTTGGTATTCATATCTGCCTTTTCACTGGAACCTTCCTTTATAACAAAACATCTGAGCATAGTCCTGGGAACGATGACCTGATCGATAATCTCGGTTCTAGGCCGATTTCCTCGGCAGGAAGATGTTACTTCTACACTGATTTTCTTATCCACAGAAAGCAGAGATAATAACATCAATCCATTGGTAGGCAAAGCCTATTCCAGTGGTTCTTTAATTAGTGTTTGTGAACTGCTCCTAAGGCAAGCTCTCAGAGGGAAAAGCATTACCAGCAACACCAGCATCTTTAATTTGACACACTTATTTAGCCCATTAGACTTTACAGAACAGCACTGTTGCAGTTGACCTCAAAGGCAGGGCTGAAAGTGGATGCTCCTCAGCCCATCTATCTTTCTTTCAGTACAATTTATTTCCATCTGGTCTGATCTAAGTCAAGAGCCAGCAATGAGCTTCTAGCACTAATGACAGTTAATATAATCATACCTGTGTGATTAGAAAGTTAAAACAAGTACAAAGAAAAACAAGATTTAACTTGTAGAGAGGCTTTATCACGCATTTTAAGTGTCAAGCAGCCTGATCAGAAACAATCGAATGGCACAGTGAGACAATAAGATACATATCAGCCGAGTACAGGACCTGCCAGTGTTTGTTTATAGTGCAGAGACAGGCAGCAGCGGCTAACAGCTTGACAGGAGTAACCCTTCACACCTCCCACATTTACATTTGTAACTTAGTCTGTTGAGGATGCTGAACACCACCAGCAACTGGGACACCCCAACACCATGTTTTACTTCATTAATAAAACCTGAGAGCAGAGTGTGCTGTAATAATTGGTATCCTCTGTCAAGCAGCCTGGGAACTTGCTTATCAGGTGGAACTAACTAGCCAAATGTGCGAGCAACACAACTTCAGCGTGTGCATGACTCTCCCCCTCCCATCCCTCCTTGCTTTTGCTTTGAAACAGAGAGACCTGACGTAGGCTGTACCTTCCCAACTTTTCTTTGTCCCTGCTTAGACAAGAAGTACCTTGTTAAAACACTTCCTGAAGTTTGTTCTCAGTAAGTTACCAGCAGAAACAATGACCGAAATGGAGCACTACAAGCTAACATCTTTAGGAACACTCCACAGGTAACTAAAGAAGTGAAACAAATTTGTAGAGAGATTTAAAAAACATTTTTCCCCCACTTCAGCAGCACACCTTGCTGCTGGTCAAATATTCTTTGTGCCCGAAGAAGTCTACCGTACAGCTCTGAGACCTCCCATACATGATTTCCTATGATTACGATTTTATCTAGATATACAAAGGCAACTTGGCATCAACAAAATACACTTAAGAACTTCTGCTATTTATTATACAGTCCTTGGCTAAATAGAAAGAGCAAAAGCAAAAATAAAACAAAGCTTGTGAACTTTATCATCATATAAGCTCATAACCACAGCAATAATTCATATTCAGTGACCTGAAGAGTAAACCAACTAACAGTTGTCAGTACTACCTTTGTATTTAAAGTTAGCCAGGAAAAAAAAAAAAAATCAAACCCTTCTATTTTCTAGAGAATGACTAGAGTGACTGCTTCAGAGCCAAATCACACTCACTGCTAAAAAAGCAATTGCTGTTGCTGGTGAGAAGATAAGGTGGCTATATGGTGTTTGCATGGGACATGAGTAGGAAAACTTAAAAGTCTTAACATGTAGAAGGCTTGGCACAGTTAGGCACCACACCTCTGCAATCAGGATTCCATAGCTAACATTAAAAGGAATCATTTGTAAGTCATCAGTCCACGGTGGCACCACTGCAGCACCAGCATTACTAAAGGGAGCAGCAGAAGTCGGCTGCAGCTGGTTTAACTTCTGCATTTCTAGACCCGATGGCAACCCACATTCTGAGCTACAAAGACCTTTCACCAAATAATTTTCTTCAAACTCTCTACTTAACACCAATAGCTGATTAGTATCAAACTTCAGGGGTTTAGCCAAAAAAAGTAAACTTTTTTTTTAAAAAGAAGCTTTAGTAGTAGAACACAATACTCCAACAGTCAAGTTTCCTGTGCTTATAGAGTTTTCCCCATTTTTTTTCTCTTCAAATTAAATTGACATGTAATGTAAATATAAAAGCCTAGGACAAAGTTTACTGCAAGTTTTCATTGTTTTTAACAAACTTCTTTCCCTTCCCAGTCAATAAAAGTATTTTAAATGTAGTTAGTTTTGCAGAGAGTAAAGTTAGTTTTGCTTGTACATACAAAACATCACCAGTATTTTCCAGCAATGTATGTGGTACAATCTAAAGAGATATGAATTACACAGGATGTGCAAAGAGTCTGTTTTAAGTGTCAAACACGTCTTAATTTCGAAGAAAATGTTTTTGATCACTCCATTCTGAAGCTATGCTTTCACTACTGATTAATATGCTATTTCTTCTAAAGCTACTTTAAAAGTTCTTGTTACCCAAAACTTCAAGAAGAGCAGGCACCCCAGCATTAGATATTTGTACCCTCTAAGGACTTGATATGGTATGCCCCTTCAAAGGCCACACTTACCACTAATAAAAAGAAACCTGCTGGGAGCTGCCATGGTCCTCCGCAGTGGTCAGAAGACGTCGTGAAGATAAAATGATCATCGTTGATTTAGAACCTTTAGTGAGTGCTGATACACCAAGGCAGGTAACTTGAATCATATACCCTTCTTAGGAGAAGGTACCTCTGAAGCACAAATAAGGTCTGCTCCTTTGCCACTCTTGGGGCCATCCCACCTGACCCCAGCAGCAATCTCTCCAGGTGCACCCAGTAATCTCCACCCACACACCCCAGACTGTCATTAATCCTGCTCTCCATCCACTGCCTAGAATTACCATCAGCTAGTTCAGTGTATTATACTAAAATCCACACTATGCTAAATGCAAAGAGGGAGATATTTTTTTTTTCTTGTTTTTAAAATAAAGCTTTTGCTTTTACCAGCACAGAGCTAATAATGCTGAGGTCAGGTTCCCTGCCCCTTGCAAAATTTTTATTACTCTGAGTGCTGTTTCTTTTCTTTAAGATTGCACTGACCAATTGCATGTTGTCATAGAGACAGAAAAGGGAACATCAACTGAAATGACTTCATTTATTAATCTCAGTATTAAACTACTAGCAAATGAATTCACAGTGTTTTAATTACCATAGTCTAAAGACTTACTTCTAGCCCAGGTGTAAAACTTATCAAATAATCACAGAATGGGTTGGGTTGGAAGGGATAACAGTGAGAACTTTTGTGCAACCTCCCTGCTCAGGCAGGGTCACCCTAGAGCATATTGCACAGGGTTGCATCCAGATGGTTCTTGAATATCTCCAGGTGATCCCTAGGGATTACAGAGTTGCCCTCTCCTGTTTGGTTACTCATACTCAGGTGGAACTGCCTGTACATCATTTTCTGCCTGTAGCCCCTTGTCCTACTGCTTGGCACCACTGATAAGAGCCAGTGAGAGAGACTCCACAACCTCTCTGGGTAATCTGTTCCAGTGCTCCGTCACCCACACAGTATGTGAGAAACTTGAAACTGATGGTCTTGAAGGTGGTGTCCTTTTCATGTTTTTTCTTTCTTAGTCTCCTCTCTTTCCCAACACATTCCTACCCAGATGTGTCTAGGTTTTCTGCACTCCTGTTACACACTTGATATAAGAGGGCCCAGGTTAAAGAGAAACTTCCAGCAAAACAGTAAGGTCCTATTTTGTGCTATGCCTCTCTTCCCTTCTACACACTGCCAAAAGCAAATCTTCTAGTTTTGGGGCCACTTTGAAAAGCAAGACAGGTCTCTCACCTGCCTTACTGGTATCCCTCTCAAATATTGTTTCTTTGTCCCCCTGATCATACTGTCACTTCCACATCATCCCCTCCATCCTGTTACATTTCCATGAGTCATTTTTATAGAGGCACCACGGAAGTTCACCATAGCAGCAGTTTGCAGGGAGACTCTGTGCTACCTTTTGAAGTTACTCTGACTTTTATTAATCTCATACAATCACTTTCCACTTCTTCAAAATTTATCTTGTACACCTTACCCTATAGCAAGAACTGCAGTGCTCTGTCCCACTCCATTTTGTACTCCCACAGCTTCAACATCCTAAGGAAGTATGTTGTTTTGGTTTTTAAGAACTTGAGGACACTTTAGAATTACCACCAGTGGCAGCAATGCTGAGATGAATAAGCTGAAAGAAGCTCTGTATGGCTGCTTGTCTCCCAGACAGCAAATTAACACTGGGTTGGTACAAACCATGTCTCACCACTGAGGAAGTGATGCTTTCTGTTTGTACAGTACACTGAACCAGTTTTTCAGCAGAGAGGCCCAACCACTTTGGTACAGCAGAATAGGTGCTTTAAAGCTTCAATGAATCTTTCATAGTTACATTTTTACTTCTAAAACAACAAACAAATACTGCATCTCCATCAGAAAAATCCTTTTCAGACTTGAATCTTTACCCTAAATTCAAATTACTCTACACAATAAGCAATTCCTCATTCTGTTACCAGACCATTTTGAGGATGAAAATAAGAGATCATATACACATGCTGCATCATCTCAACAGTGTATAGAAACCATAAATATTCATTTTCAGTGTGGCTTTTCCCCTATTCTACACAGAGCCAGTTAAATTTCAGAGACATGCTTATACTAGAATATCACATTTCAGAATGATCAGGTAAATCATATTGTATCATATCATATCTTAGTCTTGATGTAGCCGTTTTATATATGCTAAATTTTTAGTCATGTATTTCCCCTTAACAAATAGAAAAGAAAAAATAGACATTTGCATGATGCTAGATATAGAGAACAAAATGTGCCCCTTCAGTATTTTGATACGTATAATCTCAGTTTACCCAGCAATATTTTGTAGCCCATCCTGTTCTACATTCACTCATTTCGTACCAGTAGCTGAACTGTAGACTTTCACAGTGATAGGCAGCCACTCCAGGTTCACGGGGGAGAAAACCAACAGCCCAGGGATTCCTCAGTACTGCACTGAAAACAGTGCGTAAAAGTTACCTTATGCCGACTATTTTTTCTGTATTTCCTACCACATACAATCAGTGGTTCCCAAGGATTTTTAATTTCACCAAAAAAATCTTATCAGTTAACAAGATCATCTTCAAATGACAGCATTGGCTCTGTGCTGCCAGGTGCTCTGGTCACATGATGAGAAAAGTTCTGGGTGTCAGAAGGCCAGGTTCTGATTTATGGGCCAACACACCAGATGTGAGCATATTCCAATCATTTGAATCTTTGCCAATTAATTTCCTCACACATCAGTGGAAATCCTGCCTGATCACTTATCACTGCAAAATTAATCTATGGATTAAGTACGATTTAGGTTTTAAATAAATGTGATTTAAGTGATAAAGATTATAAGATCAATTATTACTCCTCATATATAAACCAGTAAAAATGTGTTTTGTCATTTTCTGAGATTAAAAATAACTTCCCTCCAACTATTCACCATTCCCTCCAACTATTCACCATTCCTCGGTTTCTGAAGTCTGTTACTCCCCTCATTGTTTTTCACTTACTATTATGTAGTGATGGTGGCACCAAGAGATGTTGCAGGGAGAAAGTCCATTGGCATTTATCTTGTACACTGCTTGGAGACAGCTACTTTTCTTATTGAAACTAGTGAATATAAATGGTACTATAAATAGACAGCAAATCTTTTAAATATTTTACTGCTTTGGGGCAGTCTGATAGGCAGAAAGACAAATGCTGTTGTTCTTTCTGTCACTTCATTGTTGATTTAGGAAGCTTTTCCATCAGATTAGGCAGTAGCTGTCACAGAGGGGAAATATTGCCTTCAAAGTTTTTTAATCTCAGCTGTATTAAAAGAAGGGTGATAGTGACCTACAATCCCCACATAAATCTTTATGCAAATAAATGGGAATATTACATATTTATTTTCTGTAAAGAGGAAGTCAAAGCTACACATAGTTTGTCCCAGTATTCTCACAAATGTGAGCACAGCAATCTGACTGCTCAGTGAAGCAGCTTGCACCTGATTTATGGTCACAGGAAGATAAAGAGGGGTTTATTCAGCATCTGTAACTGATTGATGTCAGAGCTAGCTTTCCATGCTGGGATGACAGAACTGCTCAGTATCTACAGCCTTCTCCTAGGTCCACTCCCAGTGGCAGGAGATAGGGCAGTTAGTTTTAACATGTTTTGACTGTGAAGCAGATGCATGTCTAGGTTCAAACACGCATCTGTCCTTTCCACATCTACCCTAGGAAGAGGGAAATTCCTTTCCTGTCATTGGATTTGTTGCACACAGCTGTTCTCACCGCTGTGCCCAGCCCTTACGAAACATGGCTCTCAGTGGAGCTGTAGGCTGCAGGGTCAGTCTCATTTGCCTCTCACTCAATGCTCCTGCAACATCTCACTCCACTCTGTTCCTGTCCCTCTGGCCACCTCCTCTTCCTTCCACTGCCCAGAAGCTGGGAAACATCTTGTAACTCTCATTTGACTGGAGGGAGAACCTTTTCTTCATAAAGACAGGTAGACAAGACAGATTGGTTTTTTTCCAAGCAACATAAAGGTACAACACACCAATTCGGTGAACGGAATTGCAAGGAGAAGGGATGTCAAAGGAGACCACTCAGGTGAAGATTAACAGGGAGCAATGACATGCCTTGCCTGGCTGATAAGTACTTAATTTATTTGCAGCTGTACTGATATTACTATTACTACATTACTATTAGTGATGTCTTTTTAATGGAAAAGTACTAGAATTTTACTAGAACTAAGAATTTAGCAATTGAGAGATTTCGAGGGTTAGTTTTGAGAGCTCTTCTGTTAATAATGTAATTACTCTAACAATATAACTTACAAATTCTATTGGTTCTAACAATGCTGATGATTATCTTTATTTGATAAAATATATGAAAAGAAATAAAAATAATGAAGTGTGGGATTTAGCTTCTGTTCAAATCCAGGTAAAGGCTCCAGGTGACTTCAAATGAAGCAAGAAACAGGACTGTTCTACAACGGATTACAACAAAACAAGAACAAAACTCCAGACCCTTGAGATAAGCTCTGCTCCCCTCTTGCCCTGCTTATTTAGACAGGTAAATTCTCTCTAAGCTCTCTGTTCTCTGTAAGCTGGCCACAAACATTCCCCACGTTTAGTGGGAGTAGAATCCATTTCAGCTTCCAGTCAAATACATGATTCTTTTTACTGTATCCTGTGCCTGGGACTTGCAGGTGCTAGAGGAAAACATATCCAAAAAGTGAATATTTTGTCAGCCATAATGGGGGGCCAAGACATAAAAGAAGCATAAGGAGCTACCAAAGAACACAATACATTTGTAATTGGGACTCCAATCAGCAACAAGGACAACTTTCTAAAACTGTTGTGAGTCAGTGGTCTATTTTCCTCCATATTTACATAAACTGTAGTGATGTAATCCCATGCACTCAGGTAAAAACCTTTTTATATTTTAATTTTTCTCCCTGTGGAAGTGGTTAAAATTAAGCTGTTTTGATGGATGTCAAAGAAGAACTAAAAAGTACACAATCTAATTTTTTTGTCATCAAAACGTGACGATGGTTTTGATCACTAATTGGAAATATTTTATGTTTGTTATGAAATGAAAAACTCTTTTATCACCATTGGTATTGCCATTTATATTCTGCAACTTTATAGGAAAATCTTAATGTCCCCTTGCAATTTAAGCTCTCGTTCTTGTACTTAGGAGAGCAATTGGTATAGGTTTCACTAGTATTTCTGAGGTTAAAGATGTTAAGCAAAATTATAATGTATTTTTACATTTCTATATTTTTAGCCTCGTGCAGTTTTACTTTATGTAAAAAACCAAGTTGCTTCTCAAGGATGAGCTGTAAAGCTACTTGTTGTAGTAAAGGCCTTTTCTTCCTTAGGATGGCACATTTTGCTCTCACTAACATACATGTTGTATAAGTAATTTTCAGCTCAAGGAGAACAAGTGAAAGCAATTTAAACTAAGCCAGCCACCCTACCATAAAATCCCCTCATGTGGCTCAACTGTGATGAGGACTGAAATGATTGCAGCTGCTTCTGAATAGTTAAGAGACTTGGATCTCAGTTTGGACTTGTCTGTCTGAGGGTATGGTTTTTTTTTAATTATTTTTTTTAACTGAATGAATAATGCTGTGACAAGCTGCAGAGAAGTCTCATCTCTTGCTATGTGCACATTAAACTTTTCTAAATTAAAAAAATGCAGGGCAGCATTGGACCTCAGAGAATTTGTAGCAAAAAGTAAAGAGGAAAATCCTGAGCTGAATGTACCCTTACTTCTTTTCAGAACACTACAGAACAGTTGTGTAGTTAGGGTCTGCTTTCACACACAAAGAAAAAACCCACAAGAATTTCTGTGTTTGTCCTACTCTTGTGTTTGCAGTGGAGAATTTAATATAACCACTTAATACAAGCACGTGAGGGTGGGACAAACTAGTTTACAAGACCCTAGTTGTTATATAGCAGGAATCTAACACAGTACATATTTTAAAAGGACACTTGCTTTAGGAACTAAGGGAAGAAAATACGGGGGGGGATGTATAACACTGATTAGAAAAGCTGACTAGTAATGTTAACCCAGTGAGAATCGATTTCATTTAACAGGCATTGAAAATACACTGCTACACATATAAATAAAAAACAGTAGAGTCATTAGGTATTATGTCATCCACTGTTTTGTAAGCGGTGTTTCTCAAAGCTGTTTTACCGCATGTAGTGAGGAATGAAATACAGGATTTGGCAAGTATATTTATATTCTGAGACAACATTATTGATAATAGATAAGACTGGCACATTATATAGCTTCCCAAGAAAAGGAAAGGGAAAATAGTCAGTTGTAAGCAAGCAAAATTGTATCTGCAGGAATGGAAGAACAAAATCCATTCTGACAAGTCAGACACTGGATTAGGGCCCACAGAAACTATGAAATCTCCACCCCTGATTATATTCAAAACTCAACTAGACAAGGCCCTGAGCACTTATCTTGCAATTTAAAGTTTGCCCTGGACTGCACAGGTTTAAAAAAAATCCTAATATAGCCAAGTATGCCCTAGCGCCAAATATTAATTTTTATACTTTGAAGAATAAATGAATGTTTCTTACATGTACACCCACACACACAATTTCTCATCCCTATCCAAGAGACTGATAAGTTACATTGTATTATAAATGCAAAGAATAACTTTTACAGCTGGAAACATACCCATGCCAATTTAAAAGCAGAGCAAAGATAAGAGTGGCAAAAACCACTCTGGATAAATTAGTTTTGTCTTTACATAACTATTTGGATTAAATCTGGTATTTTTGTTACCAAATTAATAAAAATACAGACCCAAGGAAACATGAAACAGCACTTTAAATTTCAATGTTTTTCTCTCTGCCCTTTTTAATTCACAATTATGATTACAGAAGTCACATAAGAACACATAATAACTACAGGCAAGAAAAGTAATTTCCACCAGCTCTGTATATTTCAAAGTAAGGCAAAGCAAACCAGAGGTAACACAAACAGGCCAATTGCAAATAAATCACTTACAGTGTCTTTAGATCTTTCCAAAGAAAGTTCTTAGCATGGCCTCTCTCTGTGAGACGATGTCAGCTGTGCAGAAGTCCTCCTTTCTAGACAGCCTTACACCAAAGTTAGTTATTTCCAAAACCATCTAAAACAGTGAAACTACACCTCTCCCTTCTTTGGACATTGATAAATCCTGCTGCCCAGGTATAAGTAAGTTTTCATGGGAATACCAATAGATGCTCTTGACTAAGGATGTGGCCATGCTTTAGTCCCTTATATAAACCACAGTAAAGATTTGCTGGTTTTCATAGAATCATAGAATTAACTGGGTTGGAAGAGACCTCCGAGATCATCAAGTCCAACCCTTGATCCCACTCCACTATGGTTACTAGATCATGGCACTCAGTGCCACATCCAGCCTCATCTTAAAAACCTCCAGGGACGGTGAGTCCACCACCTCTCTGGGCAGGCCATTCCAATGTCTGGTTTTGTAGCTACAAGTGCTCAAAAATCCGCGCAAGCAGCAAAATCTAGTTTAGAAACTGCATGGTATGTAGAAAATAAATCCTATCAGGGTAAAGAACAGTAACGGAACAACAGGAGTTATTATTAGGATTACATTATACAAGGA
>JAYRBT010000139.1:24131986-24144909 GCA_036023395.1 Myiotriccus ornatus | reverse complement strand
AAACTGAAAGAGGGTAGGTTTAGGTTAGATATTAGGAAGGAATTCTTCACTGTGAGGGTGGTGAGACACAGGAACAGGTGTCCAGAGAAGCTGTGGATGCCCCATCCCTGGAAGTGTTGAAGGCCAGGTTGGATGGGACATTGAGCAACCTGATCTAGTGGAAGGTGTCCCCGCCCACGGTACTGGAGTTGGAACTAGATGATCTTGGAGGTCCCTCTCAATCTAAATACTTCTGTGATTCTATGAAATGTTTCAACAGCAGAAATATTTCATAGTATTTTCATTTTTTCCTTTAGGATACAAAAGTGCTGTTAATGTTTTAAATTAATTCCCCTCATTAGATATACAATACATTGGACTTCATCTTGTAGGTTATTACAGTAAAAGCTACTTTTCAGTGTAGATTATAGCACAACTGTGCTCATTTCATGCTTTATAGAACAATAGTTCATATAATAGTACATGCAACTATGAAGGTATTACTTTTATTTAGTATCCAGTTGATACAGAGATACTGCAGATGGATTAAGTTGTTTCAGATTTATACCAAAATAATAAAGTAGCTTACATGAATTCAGTATTATAAAAGCCCCAGTCATATCTTCTGATGTTAATTAGACACAATCAGTTAAATACATCTTTGTAATTACATCTAAAATTAGCTCAGACCCTGCAGGGAGCCTTGTAAACTTGTCACTGTGTCAAGCTGAAAACATTTATGGCATTCAAAATTTCACTCAAATCTCCTGTGACTATTTCAGGACTGTGCAGAATGGAATCGATCAGAACATTTGCCAAACTTCAGTTCTCAAATTCTTCATTTATACAGAAAATTGCTTTTTAAAAAAATACTTCAGAAAATTAAGAAGACAGGATATTTGCTACTGCCAGTAACTCTGGGCCCATTTTAAAGCTAGGGGATACCTACTGGAGACCAGTATACTGAAATAATATTACAATTTCATCTATCTGAAGTATCTGGAAGGTACACAGGCATTGTTAGAAATCAATGCAGACTACTCCTGTAACTTGGCAGGAGAAGAGAGCACAATATTGAGTAGACCATGTTAAACTTTGCTCAGTTCACCTGTAAACTTTGTTTTCCAGGCTTCAGCTGCAGACACCAAAGACAGCCAGTACAGTAAGAAAAAGCATTTAAAAAGAGTTCTCTTAGCAATAATTCCTCTGCCATTCATACATGAATATACATGAGCAGATAATTAGAGCGGCTTTGTGACAGCAGCTTCAACCTTAAGAAACAAATAAAATGTGTGTGCAGAAAGAACTGCTAAGTGATTTTATTATTATTCATTGGTATTAGAGTATGTTTTGCTTCATGCCTAATACCAAGGTTAACTTTATTATTGAAATGTGTGCAGCATTTTAATAACTGTTTATATCTCTAGGTCCAAGATAGCCAGATGCATTCTACTGGAACAAAATATAAACTTGACTTCAGTGAGACAAACTTTCTCTGCCTGAGCACTTTTTCATTTTCCAGTGGAGATGAATAGTGATGAATAACTGAAATCTTCATCAGAAATTATGTTAACAACACTGTGGTATATTAAAGGAAGAACAAAATTGAAATAACTTAATTTCTATTTTAACATTGATTTCCTGAAGAAATTGCAAAATTTTTGTCTACATTATAAATTTTTTTTAAAAAAAAAGAGGGAATGGTTAAATATGTCTGATAAACGGTATCATGAAGTGCTCTGTACATGCAAAGCACTACTGGCCTCTGGCATTAGTGGAAATCAAATGCAGAGGTCTCAGATTCTCTTCCCCTTTTCACTTTACTACCTACTTTTGTAGCAACCAACCCTGAAGATGGGTTTCATATTCCAGGCATGATTGCACATAACTGTCAGAAATGAACTGTAGCGTACATTTTACAGGAGATGATAGAAAAGGAGAGGGGTAAGATAAGCCATTTAGACATCATGGATGACCAAAATTTGTGGGACAAATGTTTATCTGAGTTATCTAATTCCCTCCACCATGTTCCTTCAAGAAGTATACCTTTATTTGATATAAACACATGCAAAACAGTTTGAAATGAAACTATTTCCTGTTCCTATGCAAAGAATTGAAAACAGGAGGAAAACCTTCCTAATTCAGCACTAGCAAGTGCTCTCAACATTGCAAAGCAATCAAATTTAGAAGAAACGTTAACACCTGGAGTATCAACAGTATTGCTAATGTGTAGGTGGTAAGCAATTTTTCTAATAGGAAGAAAAGTAGCAATCAATACTGCATAAATCAAAATCAGATTTCTTCAATAGTTAGCTGGAAAGCTGCTGGGAGTCTGTATGTGGCTTATTACTTTGCTACTTAGGACATTGGATGTCTAATAATTATACTGAATTAAAAGTTCATCAACATATTTATCTGTATAAATATAGAAGTTTCCACCCTTGGAGGCTTTAGACAGAAATTACTGGCAGCTTTCTAGAATTTTGACACATGTGAATAACGCCAAGCCAGATGAAAAAAGCAACAGCTGAGCTGTTTAAGCAGCAGCAAGCTTACTGACCTTGCAAAATGTCAGTAAGTGCAGAGATGACTTCATGCACTAGCAGTCCCATAATTTTTTTTTTTAACTCCTCCCTTGCTAAAGCTCACATCTCTTAGTTAATGCTCTTCTGAGTCCCCAGGTGCATGATTTAAAGGGCTGCAGTCATCGACATGCCAGAACAGAAGTACACCAACAGCTGTGTCAAAGATCACAGAAACTATAGTGAATAGTCTCATTACATTTGCTACAGTTTAGAGAACTGAGTCCACTGCATAAGAAATCCATATTATGGATTTAGGAAGGACTTAGCTTGTGTAGTGACAGCCTCACCCAACATTCAACTGTTCTGGCAATAGGCAACAGCAAATGCCTAAGGAACATTATAAGAAAGCAAAGGTATTTATTATTCCCCATATAGTCACCTGGTCACAAGTGATCTGTGGGGTGAGAGATTCGTAGAATCATAGAATGGTTTGGGTTGGAATGGACCTTACTCAAAGATCATCTAGTAAACTTCATTTATAAATTCTGGGGTTTGAGGTAATATCTTTGTGATTTACCAGCTCTTGATAACAGATCAACAACTCTTTTTCATCTGTGAAGCTTTACAGTTGCTTTTCTACATCCATGTAAACACTGGGTTTTTCAACACATTGTTAGCAGAGCTCCCCAGTCTCCCCATAGAAGGCACAGAGAAAATTCTCTGTTTTTTTAATCTAACTCTTCGTAATTTCATTTTATAGCCTTGATTTCTTGAAAGAAAAACCACTACTTAAATGACAAACCCTCTAAATTCTCTCTTCATATTTTCCATGCATTCTTATCACCTTTCCCTTCTGTTTTTCCCTTTTCCAGCCAGAAAATTCCTAGCCTTTTATTCTTCCTTTACTCCCATGGTACTTAAACGGTCTTTATATCCCAGACACACGGAGTGAGGAGGTCCTATTTGTATTCCAGCATAGGACCCCTTAGTTTAGAGGTTGAGCTCAGAGGAAATCAGGCACAATATCACTAGCATCATCTGTCTTTTTGCTGTAAGTATACCTAGATGTGCAACTATTGATGGCTTGCTCAAATAAGTTTTCTGATTAAGCAAAACTAGGCCTTCAGCAGCTTCAGGGCTGAACAGTCCTTTTACCTGCCACACAGTGTAAATCGTAACTTTTCAACATAGATAGAATAAACATTTATGAGTGGCAGGTGAACCTCTCGTGACAATGGTCCTTGTTAACTTTATGTGATTGTTCATTGCATGGAGTTGTCATCCTGAGACCAGGGGTGAGGAAAAGTGCTCGGGATGATGTTTGTTCCTAAGTACAAGGGAACTAGGCAGCCTTTATTTGCCCTCTTGTGTATTCAGCTCTCCATGTACTCCATCCTTTTGCAAAGCAGTGCACAAGCTTCCCTGCAGGAGCAGAGCGTGCACAGTGCAGTCCACACTGAGGAATCCACTCCTCCAGACCTACCTCCTGGGTCACTCAGAGGGGGCATTCAAAAGCAGTTATTCTGTTAAGTGAGAGAGGAAAGAGTCCGACAACTAATGGAAATAATCACTTCCTCTAACAGCTCAGCTTTTGACAGCCTAAGTGGGTTTTCTTGTCACTAGCTATTTTCTATGGAAAATACAACTCATGGTGCATATTCTTTACTACTGACTAGACTGAAAAGCTACAGACAGAATGTACCCACCACGTTCAGATGGATCTCTCGGTTGTCTAACCAGAGTGGACTGCCCTTGAAAAATCAATTGGGTCTTCCAATATCCCCATGGATATTTACTGGACATCTAAGATCGGTTTGGGTATTTAGATGCCATTTAGTAACATTTCTTCCCCTTTCCACTCCACCCCAATCTTTGTTTGAATTACCTGACTGGAGAGATTTATTTTTGTGGTATTTTGAAGGGTTGAAATATCGCAATCTTTATTCCAATACACAGCAGTAAGGAGAGGGTGGGAGTGTGGAATGCCAGATCAGACTACTGATTACTCTAAACCACTGTTCTTTCTCTTTGTAGCATCAGATTTTCACCTTTCTGTGTGAAACCTTCCCTGCCTGCATAGAAAAGGGTTTTTTATCCACTAACTGGAAAGTCACATATACCCTAATCAAATGCTACCTTACAGTAAACAAAGACTATTTTCAACCTCAACTCTTTCAATCTGTCAACTATCGGACTGATTTTTAAATACATAGTCTTCTATGTTTGACAGTGCTATTCATTAGTTTTCTATACACACACTTCACTCTAGATTTCAATAAAATTTAGTTGTAGAGTATTGTATAAAAGGAGAATACTTTTCTCCTGATGACTCTTTAAGTAATCCTACCACTAAGCTATTAAAAATGAGTGAATCTCCTATTCAGATAAATGTTAACCTCATAATAGGAAACAGTAAAATTTATCTCTTAAACCAAAGGTATACTGGGGCAGTCACTGATTCAGGAACATATTTCTTTTCAGGAAATTCAGTGTGATTATCAGTGAAAATACAGCAGATCACAGACATCTCTGTTTAATCACCCCAGTAAAACCTTTCCATTTTTTTCTATTTCAGAAATAAACAGAAGCTTTGCAAACACACAACAGTTCAGGCTAAGATATTTGAGAAAACACACACACACATAAAAGAACATGACATTTTAGCATAAATTTACAACCTGTTCATTTGCCCCACTGAGTTCTCCATTTCTATGAGTCGAGTCACCCCTAGCTGTTCAGTTCAGTTCACTGTAGCTCAGTTCATTTTTGTAAATGAAGATCACATTCTATTAAGAAACGAGGAGGACGGGTTGCTGGTAAGATCACGTACAATATTATTTCATGTCATTTCAGGAAGGACCACAAGAGTTAACCTGAAAGTTTGCCGGCTCTACTTTTTTGTCCTGAAAGTCCCAGGGAGATAATGTGACAACCTTTTTTTACTGTAGCAATACAGATGGAACTGATGAAAAATAAACTTATAAAGTGCAACAAAGTAAGGACTGTCTGTGAAATAATTCTGCCAAAGATTAAAGGACACTTGTGCTCCCCCACGGGACTAAAAACAGACTAGTTTTTCTAGGAAAATGTCTACATCAGATGCTTTTAAATTTATCTCAAAAGCAGAATGTTCTTTGCATGACAAGAATTCATACCCATTCATAAAAACTATGGTATTCTATTCAAAATAAACCATCCTATTCCTCAAGCAATATAAAGGCCCTATAGATGAGCAGCTTTTTTCTAAGTTCAACAGTTTCTAGAGCTGGTCCCAGTACACCACTTTTATGTCAGTTTTTAATAGATCAGGAGCATAGGCAAATGGAAACTCTCAAGGAAGGGATGCGTGACATATGAGAATAATGTATTTTTGCCCAATTATTGCTGAAAAGTGCATATTAAAGCAAGGCTATTTTTGATTATTTACAGTCTCATTCTTCACAGAAAATGCCTTCCTTTTAAACGAGACCATTTAGTGAAAATCAGGTGTCTCACTGTTTTATGGATCACGTGAACTCAGTGACCACATCTGTGAGCCCTGATGATATTTCTTTAGAGGTAAACAGGAAGATTTGCAATAGTGAGGATCACTTAACAGGTTTAAATAAAGTACAGCTTTAAGTTTAAAAAGATTCAGTGAGAAAATTGAACCAGCCCTGTTGGTTCAGATGAAAGATCTAAGTCAGTATGCTGTACTCAGGAATGCCAAAAGGAAGTTCCTCGGGAAAAGTAGAAAGAAAATGAGAAACGTATTTCCTAAGAAGTGACATCTAGCTTTTAGCTCTTTGTTCTGAAATTTCCTGACCACAGTTGAAATCTTTCTTTTAATAGCCTAGATTATTTTTTATTCTATTAGTGTATCCAATCAGTGCTGAACACCAGCAAACTTTTATCATCTGCAGCAGCCCGCGGCAAGGAATTACATAGCTTAGCTCTGTCTATGGGGTTTTTTACTTTGTTTATTTTCAACCTGCCATAAGCAATTTCAATACAGGCACATCATTATTAGAGAAGCTATGGAGAACGGTCCTGACAACCTAATTTTTTTTTGGCCAATATTCTTAAAATTCACCCCAACTTTATGCACTCTTGAATTTACCGCACAGATTATTTTAGAATCTTGAACCTAAGTTATATTAGGTAACAGCTACTGAGATAATCTGTCGCCTTAGACAGGGAAAAGCCTCTCAATAGATTAAGCACTTTGAAATTTTTGACATTTGTGATAAGCTTTAATTATCTGAAACTCGGTGGGCTCAGCCCAGCTCAGCCCCCAGGGAGAGGTGTCATCCCACGTGGCACAGTGGCAGCCACAGGGGGATGCGCCCACCCTGGTGTCAGCCCAGCTGGCCTGGCCCCCTCAGGCAGTAATACCCCGGGGCTCTGGCTGTGCCCTGCCAATCCATAAAGGCGCTTGTTCCCGTAACTCTGGGGTCTGGCTGCTTCTAGGAAAGGGCCAGGAGCAGGAAAAGGCCACTGCAACACAACAGGGTGAGGATTTCCTCCACATCCCAGGTGGTGTGTGGTCCTCACATGCCACCGAGCTGGTACATGAAAGGAGATCTAGAAGGGAAATAAAGTAGCATTTGTCTCTGTTAATAGTGATAAATTTAAGTTTTAAAATCATCTATCCATCTCTGATCCCAGAGTCTTTGAAATGCCTACATTTTGTTACTTCTCTGATAACAAATTGCTCTGAGTTGTCACCTCAGTACCCTACAAAGAGGTGTTCCCTACCTTAGATGCTGTTGTATGGCAAGTCAACTTTGGATGGGTTATCTTTGAGGCAACATCATAAGTACATTGATTTCCATCACATTTCTGTCACCCTGTATCTCCTCTTATAACCACTTTTCATGCAAGTCTCTTCCCACTAGCGTACGTGAGTTTTTGTAAGGCATTGCTGAGATCTTCCTCAGCTATATAAATTACCTCTTCATTCGTTTGTTTGTGGGTATTTTTTTGCCAACATTCACCTTTTTATTTTCTTATACCTTTGTATTTTCCCCAAATTAACATTTTATTATCTGTTTCAACTAGTGGGAGCATCTCTTTCATAATTTCAGAACTACCTTCAGATTTCATTAAAATATTATCAATACCCTCTCTGAGTGCTCAAACAAGGAGACATTTAATAAAACTTCCTAATACCAATTGCCAGACAGATTGCTGTTACTTATTGCCTAATATGTTAACTGTTGTGGTTAGCTTAAGATATATTATTGTAACCCTTTTCAGGATAGTTCATCTTCAGTTTCAGCTAAGATTTTATAGGAAATTCAACAAAATTCTAAGCAGTGATTTTTTTTTTTTTTTGTCCTTACCTTCTCTCCACCTTTTATATTTTTATCAAGCAGCAATGAAATTTTTATTGGCAAGGTACAATCCCATTTATAGGAAGATGATAACGATGTTTATTTCTAGTTTACGCAGGAACTATCAGATATATCCAATAATATTTTTCACATGCTGAAATACACTGAAAAACATTACTTCAGAAAAGTCTTTTGCAGGGTAATGAATCATTCCCGTCTAGATTTTAACTGTCTTGCCTGACCCTAAATGTTAGACCAGCTTAACCTCAATCAGTCTTAAAGCTGCTTCAGTTGAATCAATATACATTAATGACTAACAGCCTTAAGCATCAATTGCAAATGAATTACAATTCATTTCTATCTCCTAACAAGTAAACTGGTACAGAAGAGAACTGAACCTTAGTTAGGTGCCTCATATGGCTTTGAACCCATTTCAGGACAATACTTTAAAATTCTGTTGTAACTGTAATAATGTTATCAGCTACTCTTTCCCCTTTCTTATCTCCGTGGTACACAGATATCTAGGCCTTCCCTTCCTCTCTTAGGATCAACCAACTTATTCTTGCACTTCTGGTTCAGACACACACAAGTTGTCTGATGTCCATTCATCTGAGTTCTTGTCTTTCCTGGCAGATTGATTCAGTCAAATTCACTGCCAATTCATAAAGCAGTCTTTTTCCATTTTAGTTTTGATCCCACATACCAGTTTCCTTTGTCTTCTAATACCTGATTTCTTCATTTGTACATGTTCATATGAAACCTCTTGCTACCTTAAGCGTGACTATTCCCACAGAGGAGAATCATCTACAGGGGACTTTGTGAAGACACCGCCATTCGCTGTTGATAGCTCAGAAGTCCTTACGTCTCTTCAGAGCATCAAGTCGGTGATTCAGGGTCTGAGGAAAAAAATCATGGAGATTTGAGTCATCAGGGTGATAGGGGTGAGACAGTGATTGCAGACACTTCAGTGAGGCTTCAGCTCTTATCTCTAAAGCTATATGCTACACTAGTCCCTTAATCCAATTCTACAGGAAATAGCTGCTGATCCCACCATAATATGTATAACTTGCAGTCAGCGATTAAACCACATGTATGTGGATGAAGTGATCTATACAGTAACTTTATACATTAAATTTATACATCTTTTCTTTCTTTCAATCTGTATTTAGGCTATATATGGTCTGACTTTTGATGTGAAATGATTGTAAAGCATTATTTGTTCTTTCCAAACCCATGCATCTACTTCAATGCCAAAGATATTCTTTCCCCTTGAAAAGGACTTGAAGTTTAAAGCATAACTTTAAAATGTAAACCAAGGTAATGGACAAGGGTCTTAACGCAGTGAGCTACCTAAGTGGAGAAGTAGCCCAGTCATGGGAGGTCTGCCAAGACAGAGGGTCAAGAGTCCTCACAGAAAATTGATATTCTTGTTATTTAAAGTAATATGCAAACTTTTATTAACTTTATCTTTAAAAACTCCACTGGACCAGTAATCCGAGCAGAATTTGTAATACTGCTCTTGTAACTCTACGTATATATTCTTTCAGTGGCTACAAATTTAAAAGACAAGAAAAATCTGAAGGAACATACATGAGATACCCAGATGTGGTGCTTAAGGACGTAGTTTAGTGGTGGATTTGGAAATTCTTGGTAAAACATTAAACTAAATCATCTTAGAAGTTTTTTTCAACTTAAACAATTCTATGTCCTCACTAGCAAAATTAGGTTTATTTTTGTAGTGATTTTCATATTGTTTAGTCTCAACTTTGGATCTTTTGAGAGTTTAAGGTGTTACAGTGGAAATTTTCAAATGTTTCACAGAAGATGGCTTTGGAAAATATGTCATTTTGCCTAAGCCTTTTACTAAAAATCTCTGGCATGTCATGATGCTGAACAAGGCCTTGAAATTTGGCAGAATTTGTGGTTTGCTACAGCTCCTTAGGATCACAGGTGCCACATGCTCCGTAGACAATTGACAGAATTTGACAGCAAATGTATCCACAGATTTTTCCAGGACTGTTCAGGTGTTACTCCTGGCTGCACAAAGTCACCAAGACCAACGACACAAGATCTGACAAGGAAGTTCTCATTTCTCATAGACGAAACAACCTCATGTAGATGAGCCATACAAGTAAGCAGAAGAAGCAATTGCAGAGATGGAAATCAGGCTACAAGTCAGAGAAGAATCAAGGCTTTCAGCTTAAACTAGTTTGAAAGGACTAAAAGTCACTAAAATATCTGACAAACTGCATAGGTTTTCAGAATAGTAATAAAAAAGGGAACAGTTTGATCAGGCAGGGAATAAAATCAAGGACAGAAGAAGAGACATTAAGAGGGATCTTGTGGATTTAACAATCTCACAGATGACTGTTGGTAGAGGATACTACAATTTCATATAATTGCAATCCTGACTGGAAGACAGGAACAGACATTTTTCAAATAAGACAAGCAACAGAAGGGGTCAAGGGAACAAATATTTGTAGTAGGTTACCAGAAGATGTAGTTGGACTTGCCATTATTGGACTGAAACCTAACACTTTTCAAAAAAAAAATAGTAGTCCTGTCTGCTTGGAAGGATCTCATCTCCTTTCCTGAATGAATTCCTGGGTAGAACTCAGTGGCTTGAGATACTTAGAAGGACAGACAATTCAATCATAACTCTTCCATTTGGCCTCCTATTTATTAAAATATAAAAATAGAAAGTGAACAGTGCCAGTAAGAATTTAGGGGGTTTTTTCAGGGCATTACAAGGAGCATCAAAAGGCTGAAGCACACTTAGAATTCAAAAAAATGTTGTAAATGGCTCATTAGGAAACATCAATTAATATCACCCTTTGAACACGCTGTATTTTGGCTGTATTTACAAAAGTACCACCAATTAGATTTTAACAGCAACATGGAGTATTACCAAAATATTAACATCTAATAAATACTGATCACAGCAGGAATTTTTTATTGCCATAATTACTCAAGTAAAGACTATTAGCACTACTTCCTCCCAGCTAAAACATCAAAGCATCTTTCACTTAATTTCATTTGCTTCAGATGCTAATAATTGTCAGCATCTTAACTCATTTTAATTTATCCTTCTCTTTGTCCAATTTTAAATTGTTGTTTCTTTCCACAAATTAATGCCATATCATCATTACTACACTTGTTGTTGTTAAATCTCAGAACATCAACACACGCAGCTACAGAGTTCTGCTAAAGACAGAAAGTGTGAGGAAATATTCAAAGAAACTACAAGCATCGACATTTTGTTTTTTCACAGTCTCTCTGGGCCACCTGTCAGCTGCTATGTCATTTTTCCCCCCTTACATGGGGTCAGTTTTAGATCCTAAGATAGCTTTGTTTCTTGAAGTCTTAAAGGCATAAAGATGTAGTTAGTTTTGTGGACTGATAAATCTGATTGAGTTGAAACTGATTTACTTGAAGTCTAGGTGAGGCCAAATTTCTTTTGCAAAAAACCTTTTTCTCACTCTGCTGCTGCTGGTGGTGTTAGTTTACTCCAGGAACAACCACGCAAATACATTTTGAACTCTTCAGCAAGTGACACTTTTAGAGGAATTGTTCTGTATATGAAAAGTTTCAGTCTTGACACTTGCAAGGGTTCACTTGTATGCTTACTTAAAAAAAAAACAAAACACCCTACTGCTGCTGGAGACCAGTTCAGAAGCAGGGGGAAACAACAACAACAACAACAACCAAAACCAAAAAACCCGAACACCCCCCACACAACAAACAAACAAAATCCATAAAACCAAACCAAAAACGACAAACAAACAAAACAAAGAAACAAAAAACAAACCCAAAGGATTACTAAGTAACAGCACTCAAATTTCCTTCCCATTCTAACACAAAGTCAATCCTAAAAAAATTTTTTTTATTTCTTTGGTTTAAAATCTGTAGACAAACCTCAACAGCAGGAAATGCATGGAATGTCAGAAATAGCTGCTAGTCTTTCAGGTGTTGACAGAGCAACTGGCTCTTTCGCCACTTACCACGATACAACAAACTAACATGTTTTGTTTTCTCAAAACAAAAGATCTGCCTTGTAGATATATTTGACATCAGATATGAAAGCTGCAGTTTTACTTGCCAAATAATCCCTGAAAGCACCTAGATAGAATCATAGAACCATTTAAGTTGGAAAAGACCTTTAAGATCCTCAAGTCAACTGTTGACTCAACACTGCCAACTAAACCAGGTCCCCAAGTGCCACATCTACAAGTCTTTTAAATACCTCTAGAGATGGTGACTCAGTCAAGGAGGTGCAGAGTTCTTGATGCAATTAAAGACTCAGACTCTCTACTACAGCTAACTTATGGGTTTGGGGTTATTTTTCACCCTCAAGAAAGGAAACCCAGCTCTAACAAGAGACAGACACCGAATATTATCCCACTGAATATTGCTGCAGTTTAAACCTCTGTGACTGTATAATATCTAACAGGTGTATCACAGGTACTGTGGCTCTGACATACTCCGTGTCTTTAGCGAATACATTTTTTTTCCCATTTTCACTCTAAGCCCAAAACAAGGTAGTTGTATCTGAGCAGAGAAAATGCACAGGACATGTACTGATGAGTCTTTTGCAGAGAACTACATAACATCACATGTCATTGGCTCTTGGGAAGGAAGTCCAGCAAAACATAAGGTCTGAGAGCTGAAGGGATGATTTTCAAATCATGTTACAGACTAAGGAGCTAAAAGCTAACTCAAAACAGTTTAGGGTTCCTTGAGTTTGAGTCACCTTTTTTTTTTTAAGTTTAGGGTTCTCTTTGATTTTAAGAACAGAAGTAAAACTACACTAAGAATTTTCAGGACTGCAAAACATATATAATCTAGTTATTTATTAAGAAATTAATTTAAAAGACTTATCCCTCTCAATGGTCACATAACAAAGAATTATTGTCTGAAGTTGGGATTTCACAGAACAAAAGAAGACATAAGTAACTTTCTTGATTTACAAGAAAGTCAGTTCTAACAAACTAGTTCTCACACACAGACAGCAAGGCAGACTCAAGGTGAGTAAGTAAGTAATGGCCAGTCTTCGCGAACGAAGAACCGGGGAAGGTCTTTACACCTTCCAGCCTGCGCATTGGAT